>CM046039.1:84758286-85069522 GCA_025215565.1 Flaveria ramosissima | reverse complement strand
GAAATTCTTCAAGAAAAAGGTGACTTGGATAACAGTTTCGCTAAACAATACTTTCGCATATACTTTCGCAGACCAGACACTTTCGCTTGCGATTTCAGCAGCACTTTCGCTTGAACAGAGACAAGACACCAATTGCTTAGTTTCGCTGCTAACTTCGGCAGGAAACAAGCATGAACTTTCGTTCAAAATAATTCGGCAGCAATTTCGCTTGTTGACTGGTCACAAACACTAATGAAACTTTCGTTCAAGGGAATAGTTTCGCAGAAACTCTAGAAACAACTTCTGATACAAGATAACTCATAATTTCGCTGAAAGATGATATGACAGTTTCGCTGTAAGAACAGTAGTTTTTCGCTGATCGATCTCAAAACCACCCTTTTTCACCTCAAAATCAATCTGAAATCATCCAAACTCAATGATTTGAGATCTGATGATTGTAGAATCTTCCTCAATCAAAAACAAGCATAATTCAATCAATTTCCATGCCAAAACAGCTGATAATCCAATGAAAATTGATTGAAACAAGATATTGACCAAAACCACAAAACTCAACAAATCAAGAGCACTAAGGCTCTGATACCATATTGTTGGTCCATGTGATCGATGAACAGTACAATTGATATGATGATTTGATCAATATCAAACACTCAAGCCAAACAACAACATTGAGAATGTATAAGATGAATCTAACACATATTTGATACTCAATGACAATATCACTCAATAACAACAAGCACAATAGTATTTCAATGAAGAAACTGCTTAGAATTGGTAGCTTGCAACAGAAATCCACGATTAGGGTTTGCAAGCTTACCATACAAAGTGAAATGACAATAGTATATATAGAGTCATAGTTTCGCGGACAGTTTCGCTACAGTAGCGAAACTGTCATGCCGAAACTATAGTTTCGCCCGGCAGAACACAAGTTCGCCGGGTAAACCAAAACAGCAAACTGTGAGCGAATGTATAGATTCGCTCACAGTTTCGCTGGACTGCCAAAATTGCTAATTACTAATAAAATACAAAATGAAACTAACAAAAGTCCTATTACAATGTAAAGTAAACAACTTTACTAAAGTGAGTCCAACCTAACATGATCTTCATGTGTTTATGATAATGGCTAGGTGTTAGACTGTTGATATGAATGCTAGAAACTTTGGAATGAAAGTTGTAGTTGATAGTTTGCCAAAAGTAGAAACTTGTGATGTTGAATGTTAATGAATTGCAAAGAGTTGGTGATGTAATGTGCTTGATAATGGTTCATGAGTATTAGATAATGATTTTGGTGCAAGAAATCTAAGTATGATGTAGTCTAGTTCATACCTTGCCAAAAGTGGAAATTTTTGTTCATGATGATTGATGGATTATGATGATTGGGTATTATTGATCATGCTTAGATGTTGTTATGAACTTGAATTGGTGTATTATTAATGAATTCATGAATACATTGGGTGTTTGATAGATTTTGGAATGTACTTTCCCAAAGGGAAACTTTATTTGCACAAATTTGAAAGATGATAGTTTGAGCATGTTTGGGATATTAGGAGCATGTTAGTATGTTCATGGATGATTTCTAATGTGATAGACATGTTAATTTGGCTGTATGGAATGTTTGGATAATCATGGGTGATGTATGGACCTTGATGATCATGTATGATGTTGATGTTGGTTAGTAGTTAAGACATCATGTTTGGGACTGGAAATTGATTATTTTGGTGTATGTTAAATGCAATGAACATGGTTAATGAATATGATTGTGATCATCATACACGCGTGCGAATCTGAGGCCCCTACTTAGTAGGATTGGCAGGGTTTAGGATATGAAGTCGTGAGTGCTTCACATGGTGTTAGGTCTAGAATCAGTAGATCTAGTCATTATGTAT
Organism: Flaveria ramosissima; assembly: GCA_025215565.1. Classification (NCBI taxonomy): domain Eukaryota; kingdom Viridiplantae; phylum Streptophyta; class Magnoliopsida; order Asterales; family Asteraceae; genus Flaveria; species Flaveria ramosissima. The sequence continues at coordinate 85,067,639 of CM046039.1, read as the reverse complement.
AGGCTTAGTACTTGAATTAATATCTGTAATGAACTTTTGTACTTCATTATTGTGTATGCATTAAATATATAGGTTAACCCATTTATATGTGTTGGTTTATGTATGGTTGCAGGTACAAACATAATACTTGGTCAATTACTGAAATTGACCAAGTGTAAGAAACATCTACGGATGAACATTTCGTTCTTCCGTAGATATATTTTTACAAGTAACAAAACATCCGAAGATCATCTACGGATGAACAAATCAACTGGAGTTCCAAGTGAATGAGTTCAAGTAAGAAATTCTGCGGAAGAACAAAAAAACACTGCGGAAGAACAAAACATCTACGGAAGACAATTTTTCTGCGGAGTCCAAACACTTGTATAATACAAGTATAATACAAGTGTTACGAGTCAACAAGTCAACAAGTCAACAAGGCGGTTATACGAATCCCGAGAAATCCGATGATTCCTTATCAGAAACAAATCAAATCCCAAGAGATCCGGTGTTTCCTATAACTGAAACACCTTTGTCTATAAATATGGATCCTAGGTTTCGATTCAAGGATGATTGAGTCAGACGATTGATTGATTGAGAACAGCAATAGCAATACAACAATCATCAAAAGTCTTTCGATCAACAAAAACATACACAACATCATAGCATTCATTGATATCGTACATTCAATTCTTTTGTAATCAACCACATTATAATAAAATATTGATTAATCATTAATTGTGTTTTTTGTTTCGTGTGTTCTTGATATTTTATTGATATTTAAAGTTGCTTAAACACAATTAAACCAAATCAACGTTAATTCCGCTAACGTTGACTTGACATCGATTCACACTGATAATTCCTGTTGACGATCCTTGGATTCACAGGTGGTATCAGAGCCAAGTGCTCATTGATTTAGATCAATTGATCTATCAGTGTTAGTTGTGTTTTAATTGTGTTTGATTTCGCTTAACAGCAATCGTTTATAATTAACTTGTTTCAATATTCAAATCAATTGAATAGTAGATCTTGTTAACATCATGAGCAACTTCAGTGGTTCATCTTACCAACCTCCGAAGTTGGAAACAAAAGCAGATTTCAAGTCTTGGAAAATCAAGTTCAGGAATCATGTAAACTATACTGATTCTGACTTGTGGATTTCCATCACTGAAGGTCCTTATATTCCACCCACTCTTGGGCCGGATTATAATGACAAAAATCAACCAATCAGTACGAAAGATCTATCACCTGATGATGTCAAAAAGGTTAAAGTCGATATAAAAGCATACAGTCTGCTTAGTATGGCTTTACCTGAAGAGATATTAATCAGGTGTGAGAACTATAAAACAGCTCACTCCTTTTGGAAGATACTTCACACTCTCTGCGAAGGGAGTGATGAGATAAGAAGTATAAGGAGAGACACCCTCAGATCACAATATGAAACTTTTCATCATATTGAGGGTGAATCAATTCCTCAGCAACTTCATAGATTCATGCAGTTAGTCACTGAGATGAATATTCTAGAGTTGAAGTATACTAGTGAGGAATTAAACAGAAAATGCTCCACACTTTGCCAGAAAGTTGGAAGCATACTGTGTCCATGTTCAAGAACACTATAGATCTGAAAGCTACTGGCTTAGATACTCTGGTTGCAAAAGTGGAAGCTCTTGAAATGGACGAAAAATCAAGAAACAAGAGTGTGAGAACTCATGTCTCACCCTATCACTTCAAAGAAACAAATAATGTAGGAAGTGCTTTATTTCAAACAATGAAAGTGATAACTCTTGTGCTAGGAGTGATGATGAGGAGGAAGTTAGCTTCTATGTTTCAAAACCCTCAAAGAAATCATCTCAAGACAAGCAGCAGAAGAATAAAGGAAGAACTACTGATAGACAAGATACAACTGCAGCAACAACTAAGTCTTCCTTTTCAGCAAATCAGTCAGAACCAATAACTGTGATATTGGACTCTGAAGAACAAAGAGCAGCCTTTGCAGCTTTTAGCTCAAGTTTTCAAGCATATCTGGGAAGCTCTCTAACATCAGCCAATATCTGCCAACAAGACTTAGAAGAACTACCTCCAGATGTAGTGGAAGAGATGGATCTACAATGGCAGATGGCCATGATTGCTTATAGAGCTAAGCAATATCTCAGGAGAAATAAGAACTTGGCTTCAGCAAGCAAAACATCAAAGATTGGTGTTGACAAATCAAAAGTGAGATGCTACAAATGCAATCTCTATGGACATTTCTCAAGAGAATGCAATCAACAGTCTTATCCAGAGATGAGACAACATCAGCAGCATCAACAACATCAGATTCAAGCAAATCAACAATCTTCTCAAAGACCTCTGCACAAGCAATCTCAACTGATCAATGCTTCCCCACCAGCCACCAAAGAATCAGCAGAACCTAGTAACTCAAAGGAGTCAGGGCTGATCATACTTCAAGATGGAACGTGTGATTGGAGTTTGTATGAGAAGGAAGTTTTGGAAGAGAATCAAGCTTTGATGGCCCATATGGATCAAACAGTTCCCCCAATGGCAAAAGAGGTAAAAGAAAGATTGTGTTCATCAACTTGTGTTGAGGAAGTTGAACGATATAGAGTCCATGCTCAACAGTTGGCTGATAAAGTAAAAGAAACAATGATTTTGAATGAATCCCATGTTAGAGAACATAAATTATATCAAATAAAAATTAATTCCTTGCAAAAGGATTTAGAAAAATTTGTTTCTGAAAATTATAGCCTAAAAGCCCAAGTTGAGCATTTGACTTCTTCCTTAACAAAATCCATGGCTGATCATGCATCAACTGAAGTGAAACTTCAGAAGTTTCAATTATCATCTCAGCAATATGAGAAATTACTAAATTCTCATATTGAATCAAAGAAAAGGTCTGGGTTGGGTTATAATGCGGTTGCACCACCTATAAATGATAATTACACATCCTTACCTACAACAATGACAAACACTCTGTCAAAACATTTTGTGCCTGGCACTAAGTTTGAAAAAGATTCAACTAAAACTACATTTAATGATAAAGCTGAGGTGAGTGAAACTGAATCATCTGAATCAGAATCATTAGATCAAAATGATTCAGAATTTGATTATGATAAGTGTGATGACTTGGATGATTCTGATGAACATGATGTTGATCAAACAAGCACTGGTAAAAATTTTCAACTGAAAGCCCATATCCCAAAAGTGCTTGAAGAAACAAAGTTGCCATACCCTCCTAAACAAAGAAACATGCTGAAGACCATCTGCAAGAGGATAGCTCAATTGAATGAAGGTCTTCAAGAACTAAGTATGCAAGACTCCTCCAAGAAATTGACTGATGAATCTGTCATCACTGAGGAAAGAGGAAAATTCAAAGGAAAGAAAAAGGCTTCAGTAGATCATCAACTGAACAAGAAAACTTCAGCTGCTGATCTACGGAAGAGAAATTCAGCCCAAACAATCAAAATGTGCACAAAATTGAAAAAGGTGAAGCACATTCAAAGCTAAAGAAGAAAGAGCTACAACAAAGATCAGCAAACAAAAGGAATGATTCTGAGAAAGAATCAGAAGAAAAGTATTGCAAATGGTGTGACATGAAAAATCACAACACTGAAGACTGTTACTTCAGCAGCTACTGTTCTATTTGCAATATGAACAATCATATGACTGCTGATTGTTACTTCAACAAACATTGTTCTATCTGCAACAAAAATAATCATTCCACACAGGAATGTTATTTCAACAAAAAGAACAAGACAAAAAGCTCAAAGAAGAAAGAATCAGACAAATCTGAATCAGATTCTCAATCCACGGATTCTGACAAGAGCTCAAAACTGAAGAAGTTTGAACAAAAATCAAAAGCAAAACCAAAGGTCAAATCAGCATCAAGTGTTCATATACTGCGGAAAAGACCATCTTTTCAGCAGTCAAAAACACCACACAAAAGAGTAGATTTGTCAGACAAAGAATCAAAGGATGATGATTCATTCTTTGATAAATTTGACAAAGGCATTCATATACCTCTTTCAAAAACAAAAGATAGTGAAACATTTAAAGGTTCAGTGTCAAAACAAAAGACTCAAACAAATGAAGTTACTCTGAGTAAAGCAGACAATGTGAATCATGAATCTACTTCATCAACATCAAATTCACAGAATCATCCTCATCTAAATCAAATCAGAATGAATCAATTAAATCTGAAACTGAAACTTCAAAAATTGTTCATGAAAGAATAACTGTTTTAGATCCTGTTGATAAACCCAAGATCACTAAGACTTGGGTTGTCACTTCTAACTGATTTTCATTTCTGATTGCAGGAACAATATTGGAGAGCTGACAACATGTGGTATGTTGACAGTGGTTGTTCCAGGCATATGACAGGAAACTGTTCTCTTCTCCATGATTTTAAACATAAAAATGCTTCTTATGTGGCATTTGGTGGGGATAAAAAGGGAGGTAAAATTGTTGGTGAAGGAATGATAACTAATGGTGTACTTATATTTGATAAAGTAAATTACTGTAAAAACTTACAGTATAATTTACTTAGTGTATCTCAAATCTGTGATCAAAACTACACTACATTGTTTGATGACACTAACTGTTACATTCTTAAGCCAGGATTTAGTGTCCCTGAAGATCGAATTCTCCTCAAAGCAGCAAGAAAAGGAAACACTTATGTTTTGGATATGAACAACACTTCACTCACAAAACATGAAACTTGTCTTATATCTAAACTTTCAGAAGATTTGTCACAATTATGGCATAGAAGGCTTGTTCATTCTAACATGAAGAACATGAATAAATTGGTAAAACATGACCTGGTCATTGGATTACCAAATAAAGAGTTCCATTGCTCAACTCATTGCTCTTCTTGTTACAAAGGAAAACAACACAGAGTGTCACATAAACCAAAAACAATCAATACTAATACTACACCACTCAAATTGCTTCACATGGATCTTTTTGGTCCAACCAATGTAATGAGCATTGGAAAAAGGCAATATTGTTTGGTGATAGTTGATGATTTCACTAGATTTACATGGGTCTTTTTCTTAAAACAAAAGAGTGAAACATCAGAAACATTAATGGACTTTGTCATCAAGATTGAGAATCAACTTGATACAAAAGTCAAAATTTTCAGGAGTGATAATGGTACTGAATTTGTTAACTTTGAACTAGATTCTTTTTGCAGGAGCAAAGGTATTGCAAGACAATTCAGTGCCCCAAGGACTCCACAACAAAATGGAGTTGCTGAAAGAAGAAACAGAACTCTCATTGAAGCAGCAAGAACAATGCTAGCTGATTCACAACTACCTATTACCTTTTGGGCTGAGGCTGTGAATACTGCATGCAATGTTCAAAATAGAACATTAATTGTCAAAGAACATAACAAAACTCCTTATGAGCTCCTATTTAAAAGAAAACCTTACATAGGATATCTAAGAGTATTTGGATGTCAAGTAACTGTTTTGAACATAAAAGAGTCATTAGGAAAATTTTCAGAAAAAGCATATGATGGTTTCTTTGTTGGATATTCTTCAACATCAAAATCATATAGAGTGTATATTCCACAACATAACATTGTGGAAGAGACCCCTAATGTATCTTTTGATGAAAATGTGTTTACTAAGTCAGTTAAAGGTTCATCATGGTTATTTGACATAGATGCTTTGTCTAAATCTTTTAACTATGATCATTTGACAAATGCAGGATCTGATGAAGTATGCTATCCATTTGTTCCACCTATTATGACTGAAGTAACTTTATCTGCTGATCCCCCAAGGATACATCCATCTTCAGGTGAAAATACTTCAGCAGAAGCAGATATTACATGTGGAACTTTGGAAGAACAAAATGCATTCGGAGTTCCTTCGGAAGATCAGCATGTATCCGGAGAACTTCCTTCGGAAAACCAAAATGTATCTGGAGCAACTCCTACGGAAGAACAAAATACTTCCGCAGAAGTTCCTGCGGAAGAGCAAAATCCAACTGCAGATACTACTGTAGCTCAATTTGATTATTTCTTGAATTCTCAAATTGAGATGAATCAGTCAGAGGCAATGGAAATGACTAATCTGGAATCATCCATTCCAGTTGAGTCAACTCCATCAATGAGAATTCATAAGTCTCATCCACTTAACAATATCATTGGAAATCCTGACAAGAGAACTACAAGGAGCCAAAGTGGTACAGCCAACCTTTGTCTTTTCAACTGTTTTCTTTCTCAAGTGGTGCCTCCAAACATTACAGCTTGCTTTAAAAGACAATAGCTGGATTGAAGCTATGCAAGAAGAGCTTCAACAGTTCAGAAAGCAAAAAGTATGGTGTCTTGTTGATTTACCTGAAGGTCAACATCCTATTGAACTAGATGGCTATACAAAAACAAACTGGATGATAGAGGGATTATTGTCCGAAACAAAGCAAGGTTGATAGCACAAGGATACACTCAAGAAGAAGGCATAGATTATGATGAAGTTTTTGCACCAGTTGCAAGAATTGAGGCAATAAGAGTATTCTTGGCATATGCATCATACAAGAAATTTACTGTGTATCAAATGGATGTCAAGTGTGCATTCTTATATGGGAAAATTGATGAGGAAGTTTATGTGTCTCAACCCCCCGGATTTGAAGATCCTCATTATCCTCACAGGGTATACAAACTAGATAAAGCCTTATATGGTCTTCATCAAGCACCAAGAAAATGGTATGAAACACTATCATCTTTCTTACTCAAGCATGGCTACAAAAGAGGAACTATTGATCAGACACTCTTTCTCAAACAAGAACATCAAGATCTCTTAGTAGTTCAAGTATATGTTGATGACATTATATTTGGATCAACAAATAAGAGATTGTGTGTGAATTTTGAAGAACTGATGAAATCTGAATTTCAGATGAGCTCAATGGGTGAATTAACATTCTTCCTTGGCCTTCAAGTTCATCAAAGAGCAGATGGAATATTCATCAATCAAGAAAAATACATACATCAAATACTGAAGAAATACAATCTTGCTGAAGTATCCTCATGCAAAACACCAGCATCAACAATCGATAAGATTGCTCCTGATCCCACTGGAAAATCTATTGATCAAAAATTATTTAGATCAATCATAGGTTCACTTATGTACTTAACTGCCAGTAGACCTGATATTATGTTTGCTGTGTGTGTATGTGCTAGGTACCAATCTGATCCAAAGGAGTCACATCTCAATGCTGTCAAAAGAATTTTCAGATACCTCAAGGGAAAACCAGGACTTGGTCTATGGTATCCCAAGGATGGAGACTTTACACTCTACTCATACTCAGATAGTGACTATGGTGGATGTAACAGCAATAGAAAATCAACAACCGGTGGATGTCAATTCATTGGACCCAGGCTAGTGTCATGGCAGTGCAAGAAACAAACAAATGTTTCTGTATCCACAGCTGAGGCTCAGTACATTGCTGCTTCAGCTGGGTGTTCTCAAGTACTTTGGTTACAAAACCAATTGCTTGACTATGGTTACAACTTTCTTCAAACTTCAATCTATATAGACAATTCTGCTGCTATGTTTATCACTGCTAATCCTGTGCAACATAGTAAAACAAAACATATAGAGATTAGGTATCATTTTCTGAGAGATTGCTTAGAAAAGGGATTGATTAAGTTAGTCAAAGTGGATACATCAAATCAGCTTGCTGATTTATTCACTAAAGCCTTTGATTCAGTCAGATTTAATTTTCTGATTGAGTCTCTAGGTATGATTAACTTAGATTAAATCAAGTCCAAACAAACAACATGCTGTGTGCAATAATGCATCAGTATGACTTATGCATGGGAAATGATAGTACACTATAGCTTTGCCTATTTCTGCATAAACAAATAACAATATATCTCAACAAGTTTCTTGATATGTGAGTAGGTTCATCTTGAGTGGAAACAAAACTTAGTGCATGCAAAACATAATACTATAATAATTGTCTGTGGGAAACTTCATTTTGAGAAAACAAAGTGAGTCTTATCCTAATGTGATCAAATCATTCATCTAAACACACTATGTAAAACACTTTATACTATCTATCTTTGCAAATCATACTCCCTCTGTTTTGTGTGAACAAAGACCTGGGTGTATGATCACCATACTGAATATCAGTATCAAAGGTGAAAAGATCATGCTCATCATCATCCCTCTGTTTTGTGTGAACAAAGACCTGGGTTAAAGGCACCTCTGTTTTACGTGAGTAAAGACCTGGTGACCTGATGATGATCATATCTAAAGCTCTCAAAAGAATCCTAAGTGATCAACTGTATATTATCTTGAGCTTTATCAACATCGCATCAATGAGATGCCAAATACATCTCAAGATAGCTATTATAATTTAAAGTACATAGTCTTAAGTGTGAAAAAGTGATGATTTGACTTGCAAAGGGAGGACAACACCTTTGTGAATCAAATGTGAAACCCGTGACAGTTATTTCTAAAACAATAAAACATGATAAACAGCATGCCTAGTTGATACATGAGCTCTTGTATGGATTTATATGGACAATATACTTGCAATCAGAACTTGTTCTAGTATCAACTATACAACATAACTAATCAGGAAGAGGCTTAGCATTATAGTATGATCCCATCTTATGTGTATCTGATCATTATCATATATTTAAAGTTCATGTTATTCCTCTTAAAGAAATTTATGATAAATGCTTATGTTCATCATTAATCACAAATTTAGGGGGAGTAGACTTCATGAAAAAGCATCTAAATCAGCAGCAGCAATGTCTATATCTTTATCAATTTGAAGAAATTGAAATCTGAGCATCATCTTAGCCGTTGGTTACATGAAATTTTTTTTTTCTAGTAAAAATCTCTATTTTAAATTTTCTTGTACTAAATTGTCATGTATACAAAGCCAACGAGGTCCTATAGAAATAATTGGTTCAACCAATGGAGTTGGGCCATACATACAACTGTGTGTAAATCAATATTAGTATATTAATGTTTATCCGTAGATTGGTAAACTACGGATGAATAAAGATCAATAAATTAATGATTACAATTTCACATCAGTAGAAGTTGTTGATCCGTAGATGTACTACGGAAGAGTAAATTGTGGATCACACAATTAATGAGAAATTACTTCTACGGAAGATTACAATGTGGGACCCACTGAATAAATCAGAGAAAATTAATATGTCTGAGGGTATAAATAAAGAGATTTGACTTGTCAAATTCATTATTCACTTTTTCAGCTCACTTTTTCAGACCTAGAAAATCTCACTCAACAAATTTTTCCCACTTTCTCAACATTCAAAATTTACCAAATCAAAACCTTAAGCAAACATATATCTGTGTTCTTAATCAGCGTTTATTAAGGTAAAACATGTTGTAATCATCAAGAATGAACCAGTTGATTCTTGTTTTATCTCACAACTGTTCGTATTCTCATATCAATAATATGATTCTAACGAAGTCTTTTCTTATGAATAGATGGATCAACGATTTGCAAAAGAACATAATGTGTGTGCTTTCTTGAACCCTGACGATCCTGCGTCAGAAGGATGTCAAGAAATTATGAGATATTTGAGAAGATCAAGGATATTCTATGCCTTATCTGCGGAGCCAACGATCTATCGCTCGCATATCAGTGTTTTCTGGAATTCTGCACATATAGAAGAAGATGATGAAGGCATTATTGCAGAAGTAAAGAATCGAAGGCTGAGAATAGACGAACAAACAATAAGAAGGGTACTAGAACTGGGAGATGTTGAAGTTGGACACCCTGATGTATTTGATAATGAATACATAGAAAAGGTTTTTCTCCTAATGGGGTATGATGGAGACTTTGAAAAGGGAGAAATTAAGAAGGGAAGACTCTGTAAGTCATACAGATTTTTGTGTCACACTTATCTGAAGTGTATGTCAAACAGAAAATCTGGGCTTGACAGATTTTCAAGACATATATCATCTGGTATCATTGGCATCTTTGAGGGAAGGACCTACAACTATTCAAAGTACATCTTCAATTGTTTGTGTGATCACATTCGAGTACAGAAGGCTGATAAGATGTATATGTTTCCAAGGTTCATTCAGCTCATCATTAATGCAGACCTGCCTGGAACATCTGTGGAGGGTGGTGTGTTTATCCAAGCACACCTTGGCAGATCTGTGCTGAACAAAATCTCAGGGAAATATGAAGGAGGTGACATAGACATGTTTGCTCATGTGATTGATGCTAATGCAGACATACCTCAAGAGCTTGTTTGGGAAATTGATGAAGAGAGCTCTGTTACCAGCTCTGCTCAAGACACTCCATCACCAGAAGCATCACCTCAACAACAACAACCACATCAACCACCATCTCCTCACAGCCAAAATACAGAACCTATCTCTCCAATCCTCCACCTATCACCACAACAACAACAAACACCCCAAACACAATCACCAGCCAGCCAAAATACAGAACCTATCTCTCCAATCCTCCACCTATCACCACAACAACAACAAACACCCCAAACACAATCACCTGCCAGTCAAAATACTGAACCAATATCTCCCATTCAACCCCAATCACCAAATCAGCTTCAGATGCAACTTTACCAACAACTTACAAATTCAGATACTGAGAGCATCTACACTGGAGAGACAGAATTAGTCTCAGAAGCAAGTACAGTTAAACTGTCATTATCCAAGACTGAATCCCCTGCGCATTCAAATGAAACTGAACAAGTTTCTCCGGTGACTGACCAGCAACAACAACAAACTCTTCAAGAGCATGAAGATCAAGCCACTGAACCAAAGTCAAGTTCAGCAAGTGTTGATCATGACGAAGTAAAAGAAGATGAGATTGAGTCTCAGCATCAGGAAGTAGACACAGAAGCAGATCAGGTTGATGTGATTGCTTATAATGAAGATGATCTGAGTGAAGATGACATTCGTGTGAGCAAAAGTTATCTGGTGGCTGAGTACAACAAGCTGGTGCTCAAATCAAATAAAAGAAAGGAAAGAATACAAGAGCTGAAGGGGATGATAAAAGAAAAGGATGAAGAATTGATAAGACAGCAAGCAAGAATAAAGAGACTGAGAGAATACGCTCAAAGTGATAAAGAAGTCATTGATGCTCTGCTAGACAAGGAAGCTGAGCTTAAAGAGTCAGCAGAGTCTGAGAAGAAAGAAAAAGAAAAGATCATGAAGAGACTTGAACAAGCATCTGGCACTATGACTGCTCAGTCAAACATTATAAAGAGAAAAGAAGAAGAAATTGAGCAACTTAAATTGAAGATCAGTTCATTGGAATCACATGCTAAGGCTTCAACTGCTCAAACAAAACAAGGTCCTGAGGCATCAAAAGAAATGATCTTGTACTCAAGGAAAAGAAAGTACCTTGGTACTGCTGAGAAGAAGCCAACTACTTATGAAAGTGTTTCAAAGAAACAAAAGTTGACTTCTCCTGAACACACCCCCTCAATAGATTTATCTACTGAGAAGCCCATCTCTCAAAAGGAAGATGAAAGTGATAAAGAGTGGGAAGAATTAATCAAAGAAGACTCTCCACCAAAACAAGAAGTCTCAAAGGCTGATGATCTTCTGACTACAAGTGACATATTTGAAGAGAGGCCTGACCATGTTCATGACACTTATAAACCATGGTTTCCCTTATGACATGGTTGAAAGACTAAACATGACAGAGATGAAGAACCTGTTAAAAGAATTTGAGCTTGCATGCTTTATGATTCCAAATTGTGATTATGAAGCCTTCAGCACCTTTCAATCAATTCAGAAAACAAAGAAGGAGTTGGGACATTGTGACACAGCCAAGCTAAGCAAATACAACATGACTTGCTGGTTACAAGGACATAATTACAAACCTCATGAGCTTAAAGGAAGATCAGTAGGGGAACTCAGAAGGATGATGGAGCATGTGATGAAAGTTGAGCTAGATACTGGAGTAAAATTCAGAACTGAAGCTCCACATCCATCTTATGAACAACAAAGCAAACTTCCTGCTGAATCTATAACAGTTGAACCTAAAGATCAGCACAAAAGAAAGGAGAAATTGATTAGAGAGCCAAGAGAAGTTATACCCGGAAAAGTATGGCCACTTGGGACTGCAGTTAGAGAGATAACTGAGCAAAAGTCCACTCTAAAACAACTGATAGATCACCTCACAACTCCCAGCTCTGTGGAAGAAAACAAGATCATGGCCTGGAAATATGATCCAGACTGGGATTGTGCTGTTATTAAAAGAACATCTGGAAGAGTTGAATACTTCCATGATGTACTCTCAGTGGTGAGTCTGCCAGAGAATGACATCAAAGATCTTCAAAGTTTAATCATCAGCAATTATCCAATTCACCCTAGAGGAAGAGATTTCTCAACCCTAGTGGGAAAGTTGAAAACAAAATTTAAAGATGATGTGCTTATAGAAGCCAAAAGAGAAGATGTAGAACATCAAAAGAGAATCAAAGGGCTCAAAAGATTCAAGACCAATGCCTCAGAACATGTAGATGATGAATTCTTGAAGAGGATTGGCTACAACAACAGAAACAAAGCAGCACTTAAATGCATTGAAGGGACTCAATTCACATACCCAATCACTGAATGGGGATATGTTGAGAAGACAAAAGAGTTGGTCCTACTGAGAAATGCTGAGAACAAGAAAGCTGAAAAGATCAGAATCTTTGATCCTGTGGAAATCAAACTGCTCCATCCCAGCTACACCTCATACCTTAATGACAAATTCTTTCCCAAGCTGACTGATGAAAAAGCACAAAATGATCTGTTCCTACATGTCCATGTGATTCAAGTAATAGACAAACTACATGCCAAAGCATATAAAAGAAGAAGATTTAATGCTGGACTACTGAAGGGAACAACCTTTGATGAAGTAACAGAACTCAGAATAACAGAACAAGATGAGCTAGAAGTGGTAAATAACAACAAGGTGTTAGACACACTCACTACAGAGGAAGATGTTCTGGGAATTAGTTATGAGACTCTGAAGAAGATCAGCAAGATGAAGATCAACTATAAGTATGATGATCAGAAGACTGCTGTTTCCTACTTCTACAACAAGATGATTGCCAGAATCAAGGATCTTGCAGTTTTGAAGAACTGATTGCAAGTAGCTAAGCCTAAGGGGGAGTATTGTTAGGTCTAGAATCAGTAGATCTAGTCATTATGTATAGGCTTAGTACTTGAATAAATATCTGTAATGAACTTTTGTACTTCATTATTGTGTATGCATTAAATATATAGGTTAACCCATTTATATATGTGTTGGTTTATGTATGGTTGCAGGTACAAACATAATACTTGGTCAATTACTGAAATTGACCAAGTGTAAGAAACATCTACGGATGAACATTTCGTTCTTCCGTAGATATATTTTACAAGTAACAAAACATCCGAAGATCATCTACGGATGAACAAATCAACTGGAGTTCCAAGTGAATGAGTTCAAGTAAGAATTCTGCGGAAGAACAAAACATCTGCGGAAGAACAAAACATCTACGGAAGACAATATTTCTGCGGAGTCCAAACACTTGTATAATACAACTATAATACAAGTGTTACGAGTCAACAAGTCAACAAGTCAACAAGGCGGTTATACGAATCCCGAGAAATCCGATGAGTCCTTATCAGAAACAAATCAAATCCCAAGAGATCCGGTGTTTCCTATAACTGAAACACCTTTGTCTATAAATATGGATCCTAGGTTTCGATTCAAGGATGATTGAGTCAGACGATTGATTGATTGAGAACAGCAATAGCAATACAACAATCATCAAAAGTCTTTCGATCAACAAAAACATACACAACATCATAGCATTCATTGATATCGTACATTCAATTCTTTTGTAATCACCAACACATTATAATAAAATATTGATTAATCATTAATTGTGTTTTGTTTCGTGTGTTCTTGATATTTTATTGATATTTAAAGTTGCTTAAACACAATTAAACCAAATCAACGTTAATTCCGCTAACGTTGACTTGACATCGATTCACACTGATAATTCCTGTTGACGATCCTTGGATTCACACATGGCATGTAGTGCGTGATTTGATCCTTGTGTGGCGTGTTAGTTATGTTATAACTGATGGACATGTTAATGTTTTAGATTCGCATGACTTGTATGATATTTAGTGGTATGATGATCTAAGTTATGCATAAGTTATGATGATCTATGTAGCACCTTATGTGATTCATTTGATTGTTAACCATGTATGTTATATGTTCACGTTTGCTTAATTGAATTGTAACTCATGATGTCACCAACGGGTCAAATGGGTCAACTAAGTCAAACGTGTCTGTTTTCTGAAACCTTGAGTCTTTGGTTGTAATGTGCTTAGGGTTCCACATGTTCTCTGTTTACACGTACTTATGTACTTACATGATCTAGGTAACCTCTTAAGGTTGTCTGTCCACTCTTTCTTTCAAGTAAACCCTAAGTATTCCTTACGCGTATCAGGTGAGTTCATGCCCCACTCTTTACTTAATCTCTTTTGGGGGAGATAGCATACTGGTAATTTACAAACGCTTTATATATATTTAAGTTGTGTATAATATTAATATAGTGTTGTTTACTTTGGAAAAGTCCTCTCACTTTCGAATTGTTAATATTGAATAGCGGGGAAACTTGGGTAGTACTACTGGGTCTGACGAGCCCCACCTGTGTGACTCGAGGTCAACCGGGTGCAATTTGTCCTATTGAACATTGTCACGACCTGTTAAGGCGTGACAGGAGGCAACAACTTATCACAGTCAGCTTCAATTGCGAAATCACTATGAAATTAATATTTATTGTTAATAGACTAGCTATCTGTTACAATACACTGCTTATATATCACAACTGTTAAATTGTTTATATTGGAATGCCAAGTCTTGAACTCACCAACCGTTGTGTTGACATTTTTAGTATGTTATTCTCAGGTCGTTAGCTTCGCTTGCCATAGGAGCACTGCACGGGTTCATCATGCATATTAAGACTCCATTTTAAAGACATCTTTGTTGGTTTTATTTATTAATGATTACTCATTTGGGTTGGCGCGTGTTTTGCCATACTATGCTTTTATATACATTGGGTTTCTTTACTTACAAAACGCTTCCGCATGATTTTAAAGTTTGAACTTGGGTTGATTTTATTTTAAATGTGGTATATAGTCATTCTGAGTAACTATTGACTGTGATCCTGGTTTGTTCACACGCCTCGCGGTAAAACTCCGCACGTGGATTTTGAGGGTATGACAATTTGAGGTTGTTACCAAAAGAAAAGCAATCCATACGTGAACTAGTGTTGTTTAATGTTTTTATATAACTAGTTCCTTTCCCATGTATTTAGTTAAGCTTTTGTGAATTCAATGATGCACCTATCTGTAGTTGCACAATTTCGTTTAAAATACAAGTAAATCTTATTTAAGTGGTTGTGTTAACTTGATTTGTCTTCTTTTTCATTAATCCCACTTTACATTTCTCGTTTTATGTTTGATTAGTTTTGTTTCCACTGTAATTTGATTCTCTCTTCGTCTCTAGTGAATTACGAGTAGTTTATTGGTCCTTTGCACCTCCTTTCCTTCTCTTGATGTTTGAACATAGATTCTATGGATCGCTAGTTGTCATTTACATTGATTCAATGGATTTTTGAGTCAATAATGTTTGAATATGGTTGTAGATTGTTGTGGATAGGTTTTGGGCAGAAATTGATTGATTTTAAGGGTCATCCATGCGGTGTTGTGTTCTGTTTTGGTTTCAATTAAACAATAGATCCTATGTTCATGTGTGATCGATTAGTGTGGTTCTAATGGAGATTATAATTAGAATTTTATTAGATTGGTTAGGGAGTGTGTTTAGAAGGCTTGAGAATCAAAACTCCAAAGCATTTGAGGTTGTAACCAAAAGAAAAAGTAATCCATGCATCAAATAGTGTTGATTAATGTTTTTGTATAACTAGTTCCTTTCCATGTTAGTTAAGCTTTTGTGAATACATTGATGCCCCATCTGTATTTGCACAATTTTGGTAAAAATACAAGTAAATCTAATTTAAGTGGTCGTGTTAACTTGATTTGTCTTATTTTTCATTAATCCCACATTACGCTTCTTGTTTTACGTCTGATTAGTTTCGTTTCCACAGTTATTTTATTCTCTCTTCTTATCTAGTGAAATACGAGTAGTTTATCGGTCCTTTGCACCTCGTATTCTTCCCTTGATGGTTTAAAAAGGATTGGATCAATAGTCGTCATTTACATTGATTCAATGGATTTTTTAGGTAATAATTTGCAGGGTCATTTGTGTGGTGTTGTTTTTGGATTAGGTTTCGATTAAACAATAGATCCTAGGTTCATGTGTGATCGATTAGTGTGATTCTAATGAAGATTATAATCAAAATTGATTGATCTGGTTCGGGAGTGTTTTTAGAAGGCTTGAGAATCAAAACTCCATAGCCTTTGAGTTTGTTACCAAAAGAAAAGCAATCCATACGTGAACTAGTGTTGTTTAATGTTTTATTATAACTAGTTCCTTTCCCATGTATTTAGTTAAGCTTTTGTGAATTCAATGATGCACCGATCTGTAGTTGCACAATTTCATTTAAAATACAAGTAAATATTATTTAAGTGGTTGTGTTAACTTGATTTGTCTTCTTTTTCATTAATCCCATTTTACATTTCTCGTTTTATGTTTGATTAGTTTCGTTTCCACTGTAATTTGATTCTCTCTTCATCTCTAGTGAATTACGAGTAGTTTATTGGTCCTTTGCACCTCGTTTCCTTCTCTTGATGTTTGAACACGGATTCTGTTGATCGATAGTTGTCATTTACATTGATTCAATGGATTTTTGAGGCAATAATGTTTAAAGATGGTTGTAGATTGTTGTGGATAGGTTTTGGGCAGAAATTGATTGATTTTAAGGGTCATCCGTACGGTGTTGTGTTTTGTTTTGGTTTCAATTAATCAATAGATCCTATGTTCATGTGTTATCGATTAGTGTGGTTCTAATGAAGATTATAATCAGAATTTTATTAGATTGGTTAGGGAGTGTGTTTAGAAGGCTTGAGAATCAAAACTCCAAAGCATTTGAGGTTGTAACCAAAAGCAAAAGTAATCCATGCGTCAAATAGTGTTGATTAATGTTTTTGTATAACTAGTTCCTTTCCATGTTAGTTAAGCTTTTGTGAATACATTGATGCCCCGATCTGTATTTGAACAATTTTGGTTAAAATTCAATTAAATCTTATTTAAGTGGTCCTGTTAACTTGATTTGTCTTCTTTTTCATTAATCCCACTTTACGTTTCTCGTTTTATGACTGATTAGTTTCGTTTACACTGTAATTTGATTCTCTCTTCTTTTCTAGTGAATTACGAGTAGTTTAATCGTCCTTTGCACCTTGGTTCCTTCTCTTGATGGTCGAACACGGATTTTGTGGATTGATAGTTGTCATTTATATTGATTCAATTTGTTGTGGATTCTATTGTGGATAAGTTTTGGGCAGAGGTGGATTGATTTTAAGGGTCATTTTTGTGGTGATGTGTTCGGATTTGGTTTCAATTAAACAGCTGATCCTATGTTTCATGTGTGATCGATTAGTTTAATATTGATGAAGATTATAAACAGATTTTATTAGATTTGTTCAGGAGTGTGTTTAGAAGGCTCGAGAATCAAAATTCCATAGCATTTGAGGTTGTTACCAAAAGAAAAAGCAATCCATACATGAACTACTGTTGTTTAATTTTTTAGTATAACTAGTTCCTTTCCCATGTATTTAGTTAAGATTTTGTAAATACAATGATGCACCTATCTGTAGTTGCACAATGTTTCTTAAAATACGAAAAACCTTATTTAAGTGGTCGTGTTAACTTGATTTGTCCTCTTTTTCATTAATCCCACTTTACGTTCCTCATTTTATGTCTGATTAGTTTAGTTTACACTGTAATTTGATTCTCACTTCTTCTCTAGTGAATTACGAGTAGGTTATTGTTCATTTGCACCTCGTTTCTTTCTCTTGATGGTTGAACACGGTTTCTTTGGATCGATAGTTGTCATTTACATTGATTCAATGGAATTTTTAGGCAATAATATTCGAAGTTGGTTGTGGAGTGTTGTGGATAAGTTTTGGGCAGAAGAGGATTGATTTTAAGGGTCATTCGTGTGGTTTTGTTTTCGGATTTGTTTTCGATTAAACAATAGATCCTATGTTTCATGTGTGATCGATTAGTGTAGTTCTAATGAAGATATAATCAGATTTTATTAGATTGGTTCGGGACTGTGTTTTGAAGGCTTGAGAATCAAAACTCCAAAGCATTTGAGGTTGTAACCAAAAGCAAAAGCAATCCATGCGTGAACTAGTGTTGTTTAATCTTTTTGTATAACTAGTCCTTTCCCATGTTAATACATTGATGCACAGATCTGTAGTTGCACAATTTTGTTAAAATACAATTAAATCTAATTTAAGTGGTCGTGTTAACTTGATTTGACTTCTTTTTCATCAATCACATATTACGTTTCTCTTTTGATGTTAGATTAGTTTCGTTCACACTGTAATTTGATTCTCTATTGTTTTCTAGTGAAATACGACTAGTTTATTGGTACATTGCACCTCGTTTCCTTCCTTTGATGGTCGAAAAAGGATTATGTGGATCGATAGTTGTCATTATATTTATTCAATGGATTTTTGAGGCAATAATGTTCGAAGGTGGTTCTGGAGTGTTGTAGATAGATTTTGGGCAGAAGTGGAATGATTTTAAGGGTCATTCGTGTGGTGTCTGTTCGGTTTTGGTTTCGATTAAACAATAGATCCTATGTTTCATGTGTGATCAATTAGTGTGATTCTAATGAAGATTATAATTAGATTTGATTAGATTGGTTCGGGAGTGTGTTTAGAAGGCCTAAGAATCAAAACTCCTTAGCTTTTGAGGTTGTTACCAAAAGCAAAAGCAATCCATATGTGAAATAAAATTGATTAATGTTTTTTTATAAATAGTTCATTTCCCATGTATTTAGTTAAGCGTTTATGAATACATTGATGCACTGATCTGTATTGCACAATTTTGGTTAAAATACAACTAAATCTTATTTAAGTGGTCGTGTTAACTTGATTTGTCTTATTTTTCATTAATCCCATATTACACTTCTCTCTTTACGTCTGATTAGTTTCGTTTCCACTGTAATTTTATTCTCTCTTCTTATCTAGTGAAATACAATTAGTTTATTGGTCCTTTGCACCTCGTTTCTTTCCCTTGGTGGTCAAAAAAGGATTCTGTGGATCGATAGTTGTCACTTAATGGATTTTTGAGACAATAATGTTTGACGATGGTTGTGGAATGTTGTACATAGGTTTTGGGCAGAGGTTGATTGATTTTAAGGGTCATTTGTGTGGTGTTGTTTTCGGATTTGGCTTCGATTAAACAATAGATCCTATGTTTCATGTGTGATCGATTAGTGTGATTCTAATGAAGATTATAATCAGATTTAATTAGATTGGTTAGAGTGTGTGTTTAGAAGGCTTGAGAATTAAAACTCCATAGCATTTGAGGTTGTTACCAAAAGCAAAAGCACTCCATACGTGAACTAGTGTTGTTTAATGTTTTTGTATAACTAGTTCCTTTCACATGTATTTAGTTAAGCGTTTTTGAATACATTGATGCACCGATATGTAGTGGCACAATTTTAGTTAAAATACAAGTAAATCTAATTTAAGTTGTTGTGTTAACTTCATTTGTCTTATTTTTCATTAATTCCACATTACGTTTCTTTTTTTTACATCTGATTAGGGTCATTTCCAATGTAATTTTATTCTCTCTTCTACTCTAGTGAAATACGAGTAGTTTATTGGTCCTTTGCACCTCGTTTCCCTCCCTTGATGGTCTAAAAAGGATTCTGTGGATTGATAGTTTTCATTAACATTAATTCAATGGATTTTTCAGGCAATAATGTTCGAAGTTGGTTGTGGAGTGTTGTGGTTAACTTTTGGCCAGAGGAGGATTGATTATAAGGGTCATTCGTGCGGTGTTGTTTTTCAGATTTGGTTTCGATTAAACAATAGATCCAATGTTTTATTTGTGATCGATTAGTGTAGTTCTAATGAAGATTATAATCAGATTTGATTAGATTTGTTCGGGACTGTGTTTTGAAGGCTTGAGAATCAAAACTCCAAAGCATTTAAGGTTGTAACCAAAAGCAAAAGTAATCCATGCGTGAACTAGTGTTGTTTATTGTTTTTGTATAACTAGTCCTTTCCCATGTATTTAGTTAAGCTTTTGTTAATACATTGAGGCACAGATCTGTAGTTACACAATTTTGTGTAACATAAAAGTAAATCTAATTTAAGTGGTCATGTTAACTTGATTTGACTTCTTTTTCATAAATCACATATTACTTTTCTCGTTTGATGTCTGATTAGTTTCGTTCACACCGTAATTTGGTTCTCTATTGTTTTCTAGTGAAATACGAGTAGTTTATTGGTCCTTTGCACCTCGTTTCCTTTCCTTGATGGTCGAAAAAGGATTCTGCGGATCGATAGTTGTCATTTAGATTGATTCAATGGATTTTTGAGGGAATATTGTTCGAAGATGGTTGTGGAGTGTTGTAGATAGGGTTTGGGTAGAAGTGGATTGATTTTAAGGGTCATTCGTGTGGTGTCGTGTTCGATTTTTGTTTTGATTAAACAATAGATCATATGTTTCATGTGTGATCAGTTAGTGTGATTCTATGTAGATTATAATAAGATTTGTTTTGATTGGTTCGGGAGTGTGTTTAGAAGGCCTGAGAATCAAAACTCCATAGCTTTTGAGGTTGTTACCAAAAGCAAAAGCATTCCATATGTGAAGTAATGTTGATTAATGTTTTTGTATAACTAGTTCCTTTCCCATCTATTTAGTTAAGCGTCTGTGAATACATTGATGCACCAATTTGTAGTTGCACAATTTTGGTTAAAATACAACTAAATCTTATTTTAGTGGTCGTGTTAACTTGATTTATCTTATTTTTCATTAATCCCATATTACGCTTCTCTTTTTACGTCTGATTAGTTTCGTTTCCAATGTAATTTTATTCTCTCTTCTTATCTAGTGAAATACGAGTAGTTTATTGGTCCTTTGCACCTCATTTCCTTCCCTTGATGGTCTAAAAAGGATTCTGTGGATCAATAGTTGTCATTTACATTGATTCAATGGATTTTTGAGGTAATAATGTTAGAAGTTGGTTGTGGAGTGTTGTGTATAATTTTTGGTTAGAAGAGGATTGATTTTATGGGGTCTTTCGTGTGGTGTTGTTTTCGGATTTGGTTTCAATTACAAAATTGATCCTATGTTTCATGTGTGATCTATAGTGTTATTCAAATGAAGATTATTATCAGATTTGATTAGATTGGTTTAGGAGTGTGTTTAGAAGGCCTGGGAATTAAACTCCATAGCATTTGAGGTTGTTACCAAAAGCAAAAGCACTCCATACGTGAACTAGTGTTGTTTAATGGTTTTGTATAACTAGTTCCTTTTACATGTATTTTGTTTAGTGTTTTTAAATACATTGATGCACCAATATGTAGTTGCAAATTTTAGTTAAAATACAAGTAAATCTAATTTAAGTTGTCGTGTTAACGTCATTTGTCTTATTTTTCATTAATTCCACATTAAGTTTCTTTTTTTACGTCTGATTAGTTTCATGTCCAATGTAATTTATTATCTCTTCTTATCTAGTGATATATGAGTAGTTTATTGGTCATTTGCACCTTGTTTCCTTCCCTTTATGGTCTAAAAAGGATTTTGTGGATTGATAGTTTTCATTTACATTGATTCAATGGATTTTTGAGGTAATAATGTTCAAAGTGTTGGATCTTGTATGCACAAGACACATTCAAGATTGATGTGGTTAGTACGTTATGATCCAAGTCGGGTCATACCCAATAACAAACTAAACAAACACCAATAAATATTTATTTGTTGATAAGATCAAAAAAATAAATATTAACACCAATTTAGAAAATGGGTTTTCTAAATCATTGCTTTTGAAATTAGACAACATTATATGGATAATTTGTTCTTGAGAAATTATTTGTTTTATTTTATAAGTGGGTTAAATAATAACAAATAAAAGTGTGTTCAAGTTATACAATTAAAAGGGTTTTAATTTTACAAACTTAAGGGTTAAGGAGTGTAACTTATTTGCAAGATTAAAATGGGTGGACCCATTTTTGAATGAAAAATTTGGCTGCCCCTTGGATACCCTTCCTTGGGATTCCTTTTTCTTGTTTTAAGCAAAACTTGAACAAAATTAACACTCCACCAACATACACACTCTCTCACACACACAAAGAACTCTCTCCTCTTGTTTTCAAGCTGAAATTTTAGATTTGAAGTGGTTCTTTGCTGGAATTTTCGGATTTGTTAAGAGGAGCAAGAAGGAGGCTTTGGTGTTGCACTTCCTAACAAGTAGGGTGTTTGCAAGAGCTTGTGGGTATACTAGCTTGAGGCCTTCTCCTTTGGAGGCTTTCGATTCAAGAACATCATCATCTTCTCCATCGAATTCCATCCATCTTCTTGTTCATAGAAAGGTTGTATTCTATGAACAGCCTATGGGTGTTTATGTTTAATAGCATGTCTTTTCACATATATTTGATCCTTGTTCTTGGGTTTGTATCTTGACATATAAAATGGTTAATTTTCAGAATATAAATATGTTTTATATGTTCTTTTATCCGCTGCGTTTTTATTTTAAATGGTTAAACTATATTTAATAAACTTGTAACAAACCTAACAATGGCATCTAGAGCCGGTTATGTGAAAAACTTGCTTCAAAAGTCCAAGAAAAGTTAGTTTTGTTGGACTTTTTCAACCCATTAGGGGCTGGTTTGTTATGGATGTATGAATCATTGTATTTCAAGTTTTATTTTACATACTTTAGAATAAACCTTGAAAGATTGATGTCAAATGGTTGATTGTTTTGTTTGGACAAAAACCCTAAAATTTTAGTTTATGTTGGCTGAAATTTTAAGGGTTAAAAAGGGAGTTCATTTTGTTCTTGAATATTGTATTTGGATACATGTTTTGGTGCATAACAAAGCCTTGACCATGTGTGCTTTGGTTTTGGTTGAATGTTTGTCATGTTTGGTTTTATTCTTCCAAAGGGTTGTAATAATATTTTGTGTTTGTAACCTTGGGTTGTAATTTATTCATTCTTTGGTTATGTAATAAATAGATTAGGTGCATTTCTTTTATTAAAATATTTGTATTAGGATATAATTATGTAAAAAAAGATGCACAAGAGGAAGACCCAAAGGAAGACACAAAGAAAGGACACAAAAGAGACATGGACAGTTGAAGTATTTGGATGTGGATTCAAGTGGGAGTTCATGGAAACCTTTTGATGTGTCATTGTTAACCCTTAGGAAAGACCTAATGACAACACTTGTGATGGCAAACAAGTGTAGTCAACTTAGTGGCTATGGTTATGCATTTGTGATTTTATGATTATGCTTGTTTGGTTGTTTGTTTTATGGTTGTTGTTTGATATATGGATATGCATAACAAACTTACTAACAAACATATCGGGATGATTCACGATCACAATCGGGATACATTTTCATCTTGAATAGAGGAGCGGTCTCCTGGAAGAGCTCTAAGCAAGATGTGGTGGCATTATCAACTCTAGAATCAGAATACGTCGCCGCTTCATTAGCAGCTCAAGAAGCTGTATGGTTGAAGAAATTCATTGCCGATCTAGGGGTGGTCCCTTCCATTTAGGACCCCCTAGAAATATTTTGTGATAACGAGGGTGCGATTGCTCAAATCAAGGACCCCATGCACATCAAAAGACTAGGCACATTGAACGGAGATTCAACTACATAAGGGATGAAGTTGAAAAGGGAAAGATATGTATTCGCAAAGTTCACACGGATCAAAACATTGCGGATCCACTCACGAAGCTTCTTGAAAAGGCAAAGCATGAAAGTCATGCTTGTGCCATGGGAATTCAATATTCTAGTGACTGGATTTGATCTTTAATTTTGTATCTAGATATTGTAACCCTTTATTACTTGAATGAATTATTTGGTTATAATGGTTCAACTAATATTCCTATTTCGCATGTTTAAAATCCACGAGAAAATCATTTACTCAGAACGTCCGTAGTCGTTCATACTTGTGGGAACAAGTACGAGGGTAAGACTATTATGAACTTGGATTGGTAGATATTCATATGGATGAATATAGAGCAAGAATTGCTGCCAAGGTTCATAGATATTTGTGGGATACAAATATTGGACTGACCCGCATCTCAAATATTACTACATGGAATCTTCTGACCTGTGATACATATTGGGTCTTGATATTATCGAATATTATATTTTGACTTAGTTCTTCGTTGTTCTGAAACATGGCAGTACATAAGGCTGAGTTCAGGTATAATATTAGGTGATTGTGAGAGACGTATGTAGTCAAGATGGGATTTGTCCCTCTTATTCGTTGAGAGTAAGTTGTCTAAGGCCTGATAAAGTTAAATCAATGGAGAATGATCACTCTATGTCTCAAGGATTTAACATAACATCTCTGACAAAATAATAGATGATTGATTCACCTAAAACAATTCGAGTAAGGTACTTGAAGGGGATGATGTTATTGAATGGCCCTTAGTCATACGTATTAAGGGTAGTAAACTATTGTTAGGCGGTATTTACTGCTTGCATCAATCTTCTATGAATCTTGTGCAAGTGGGAGATTGTTGGATCGTGTATGCCCAAGACACATACTGTTGGGTTTGTTGGACCATTATCAAAGTGTTGTTTAACCATTTAAACATGAAAACGCAACGGAATCAAACCTTAATATAATGTTTTGTGAACTGAAAATTAAGGCTTATTACTTAGCAACAACAAACCCAAGAACATAGGATCAAATATATGTGAATGGACTAGGTATCAAGAAGAAATAACAACCAAAAATCACCCATAATGCTACCTTTGTAGAGCTGCTGAAAACGTGAGATAGATGAAGAGGATGATGTTCTTGAACGACCAAAACACCAAGGAGAGGTGTTCTCAAGCTTCCAGACCCACAAGCATCAAGCAAAGACCCTTTTGTTAGGATTTCAACACCAAAACCGAACCAAGAGCTGCAAATCCGATTTTCAGCCTTGAACTTCTTCAAGAAAACAGAGAGAATATCTTGTTGTTGGTCCTTTTCATGTATGAGAGAGAGAGATGGAGTGTGTGTGTGTTCAATGATGTCTAGTTTCAAGAAACAAAAGGAGCCAACCACCTCAAGGGGGGGGGCGAATTTCATTCAAATTGGGGTTTCCCCCAAATTTTTTTTACCATCTTATTTTAACTAGACATTTTAACTAAGTTATGTAATTAACCCTTTAATTATATAACTCATACACACTTTTATTACTTGATGTCATTTAACCAATTCAAATAACATTACAAATAATACCCATGAACAAAATATCCTTATAAGTTGTTCCATCTCATATACAATCTATTTAGAAAACCCATTTTTCCAAATTGGTGTAATTATTTAATTGCATGATCATATCATCAATTTAATATAATTGGTGTTTGCTAAGCTTGTTATTGGGTATGACCCGACTTGGATCATAACGTACTAACCACATCAATGTTCTATGTGTCTTGGGCATAAAGAATCCAACAATCTCCCACTTGCACAAGATTCATAGAAGATTGATGCAAGCAGTAAATACCGTCTAACAACGGTTCACTACCCTTAATACGCATGACTAAAAGCCATTCAATAACATCAACCCTTTCAAGTATCCAACTTGAAATGATTTAGGTGAATCAATCATTTATCCTTTTGTTACAGATGTCATGTCACATCCAAGGACATAGAATGATCATTCCTTGTTGATTTAACTTAATCAGGCCTTAAACATCTTGCTCTCAACAAATAAGAGGAACAAATTCCATCTTGACTACATACGTTTCTCACAATCACCTCGTGTCACACTTGAACATAGCCTTATGTACTGTCCATTATTTCAGAGCAGTGAAGAACTAGCTCAAGGTATAACACTTTGGTGAATAACAAAACCCAATATGTATCTCAGGTCGGAGGATACCAAATGATATTCGCCTTTCTCAAATTTACTTATGATCAGTCAAGAATATTCCATGTAGTAAAACTTGAGACGCGGGTCAGTCCAATATTCGTATCCCACAAATACCTATGAACTTTGGCTGCAACAAATTGTTCTATATTCATGCCTTATGAATATCCACCAATCCATGTTCATAATAGTCTTATGTTCATATTTGTTCCCACAAACATGACCGACTACGGACATTTAGAATAATAAACATATTCATGGACGTATACATGCTAAAAGGAACATAACTTAGAATATCAAAAATATATGAAAGAGTTAAATATTACATTGTTCCAAACTTTTAAATACTAAAAAGATGAATTCCAATCACTAGATATCGAAGTCCTAAGGCACAAGTATGACTTTCATGCTTTGCCCTTTCAAGGAGCTTCGTGAGTGGATCCGCAATGTTTTGATCGGTGTGAACTTTACGAATACATATTTTCCCCTTTTCAACTTCATCCCTTATGTAGTTAAATCTCCACTAAATGTGTCTAGTCTTTTGATGTGCACGGGGTTCCTTGATTTGTGCAATCGCACTCTCGTTATCACAAAAGATTTCTAGGGGATCTTGAATGGTAGAGACCACCCCTAGATCGGTGATAAATTTCTTTATCCATGCAGCTTCTTGAGCTGCTAATGAGGTGGCTATGTATTTGGATTCTGTAGTGGACAATGCTACCACGTCTTGTTTTGAACTCTTCCAGGACACTGCTCCTCCATTCATAATGAAGACATACCCCGATTGTGATCAAGAATCATCACGATCAGTTTGGAAGCTCCCATCCGTGTAACCCTTTACAACGAGTTCCACTTCACCAGACCCGTATATTAGAAACATATCCTTAGTCCTCCTAAGGTATTTCAATATACTTTTAACAACCATCCAATGGATATTACCTGGATTATGTTGATATTTGCTTGTCATGCTTAACGCGCATGACACGTCCGGTCTAGTGCATATCATCGCATACATGATGGATCCTATAGCAGACGCATATGGGATGTCCTTCATTCGATCTTGCTCATCCTTTGAGCTTGGACATTAAGATGTACTCAATATTTTCCCTCTTTGAATACGTACCATACCTTTCTTAGAGTTTTCCATCTTGAACCTTTTCAAGACTTTATCAATATAAGCACTTTGGTTTAGACCTATCAACCGCCTCGATCTGTCCCTATAGATCTTTATTCCCAAAATATAGGCGGCTTCACCGAGATCTTTTATGGAAAAACAACTTCCAAGCCAGGTTTTAACACCTTCCATGGTTGGAATATCCTTTCCAAAAAGTAGTATGTCATCAACATACAATACTAGGAATTTAATTATGCTCCCACTAGCCTTCTTATATACACAAGCCTCGTCACCGTTCTTGATAAAACCAAATTTCTTGATCTCTTCATCAAAACGTTGATTCCAACTCCTCGATGCTTGTTTCAATCCATAGATTGATCTCTTAAACTTGCATACTTTATTAGGATGTTGTGGATCGACAAAACCATCAGGCTGAACCATATGGACAGTCTCTTCAAGATGTCCATTAAGAAAAGCGGTTTTGACATCCATTTGCCAAATCTCATAGTCATAATATGCAGCTACGGCAAATAATATCCTAATTGACTTTAGCATTGCCACATGCAAGAAGGTTTCATTATAATCAACCCTTGGAATTTGAGTGAAACCTTTTGCTACAAGCCTTGCTTTGTAAGTATACAAGTTTTCATGCATGTCTGTTTTCTTCTTGAAAACCCACTTGCATCCAACCGGTTTGGAGTTAAGTGGCTGGTCAACCAATTCCCAAACTTGGTTGTCATACATAGATTGCATATCTACGTTCATGGCTTCCAGCCATTTGTCACAATCCGAATTGGACATTGCATCATGGTAAGTAGTTGGCTCATCGGAGTCAACCACATAGCATCCATTCATGAAAATGTTGGGTTTGTTGGACCATTATCAAAGTTGTTTAACCATTTAAACATGAAAAACGCAGCGGAATAAAACCTTAATATTATCATTTGTAATCTGAAAATTAAGGCATTTTATATAACATCAACAAACCCAAGAACATAGAATCAAATATGTGTGTATGAACTAGCTATCAAGAAGGAATAACAACCAAAACAACACCATGAAAACTACCTTTCAGGAGCTGCTGAAAAACGTGAGATATGAGGAAGAAGATGATGTTCTTGAACAACCAAAACACCAAGGAGAGGTGTCCTCAAGCTTCCATACCCACAAGCATCAAGCAAAGCACCTTGTTGTTAGGATTTTACACCAAATTTCGACCAAAAGGATCTGCAAAAACCGATTTTTCAGCTTGTTCTACTTCAAGAATAGAGAGAATATTGTCCTTGTGGTTCTTGCATGTGAGAGAGAGAAGGAAGTGGAGTGTAAGACTAGTAAATGGTGTCTTGTTTTAAGAAAATAAAGGACCAACCACACCAAGGGGGGCGGGCGAAATCTCTTTCAAATTGGGGTTTCCCACCCAATTTTATCAACCATTTTATTTAACTAGTCACTAGTATAAGTTATGTAATTAACCTTTTAATTATATAACTTATACACACTCTTATTACTTGATGTTATTTAACCAATTTAAATAACATTATAAGTGATACCCATAAAACAATATATCCCTGTAAGTTGTTCCATCTCATATGCAACTAATTTAAAAAACTCACTTTTCTAAATTGGTGTAATTATTTAATTGCATGATCATATCATCAATTAAATATTAATTGGTGTTTTCTAAGCTTGTTTTGGGTATGACCCGACATGGATCATAACATACTAACCACATCAATATTCTATGTGTCTTGGGTATAAAGAATCCAACAATATCCCACTTGCACAAGATTCATAGAAGATTGATGCAAGCAGTGAATACCGCCTAAGAACGGTTTACTACCCTTAATACGCATGACTAAAAGCCATTTAATAACATCATCCCTTTCAAGTATCCAACTTGAAATAATTTAGGTGAATTAATCCTTTATTCTTTTTGTTACAGATGTCATGTTAAATCCAAGGACACAGAATGATCAATCCTTGTTGATTTAACTTAATCAGGCCTTAGACATCTTGCTCTCAACGAATAAGAGGAACAAATTCCATCTTGACTACATACGTTTCTCACAATCATCTCGTGTCACACCTAAACATAGCCTTATGTACTATCCATTATTTCAAAGCAGTGAAGAACTGGCTCAAGTTACAACATTTTGGTGAATATCAAAAGCCAATATGTATCTCAGGTCGTAGGATACCAAATGATATTCGCCTTTCTCAAATTTACTTATGATCAATCAAGAAAATTCCATGTAGTAAAATTTGAGATGCGGGTTGGTCCAATATTTGTATCCCATAAATATCTATGAATTTTGGCAGCAACCAATTGCTCTATATTCATGCCTTATGAATATCCACCAATCCATGCTCATAATAGTCTTACGTTCATATTTGTTCCCACAAACATGACCGACTAGTGACATTTAGAATAATAAACATATTCATGAATGTTTACATGCTAAAAGGAACATAACTCAGAATATCACAAATATATGAAAGAGTTAAATATTACATTGTTCCAAACCTTTAAATACTAAACAGATCAATTCCAATCACTAGAATATCAAAGTTCAAAGGCAAAAGTATGACTTTCATGCTTTGCCCTTTCAAGGAGCTTCGTGAGTGGATCCGGAATGTATTGATCAGTGTGAACTTTATGAATACATACCTTTCCCTTTTCAACTTCATCCCTTATGTAGTTGAATCTCCACTCAATGTGTCTAGTCTTTTGATGTGCACGGGGTTCCTTGATTTGTGCAATCGCACCCTCGTTATCACAAAAGATTTCTAGGGGGTCTTGAATGGTAGAGACCACCCCTAGATCGGCGATAAATTTCTTTATCCATGCAGCTTCCTGAGCTGCTAATGAGGCGGCTATGTATTCGGATTCTGTAGTGGACAATGCCACAAAGTTTCACGTCACCCTCGCCTTCTTATCAAATTTCCCGGAGCCCGGTCTACTCGTCTCCCCTGTATCTTTCCTCTTCTCTCCTCCTCTACCCAGTAGCCTAGTCCTTACCATTTCATCGATCAAAGTGTCGGCTTTCAGAATTGCGCTTTGGATCGTAGGAGGAGCGACTGCAGTTACCATCGCTCGAATATGAGGAGCCAATCCCTAGATGTACCTCTTGATCCTTTTAGACTCTGGGGTCACTAAATACGGAACAAGCCTAGCCAACTCATGAAATCAGTCAGTGTACACCGCGTGCCCAGCTCCCACCATAGCATGATTCCAAAACTAATGCTCCAACTTCTGCATTTCATTGTTAGGGCAATACTCCTCAGTTTCCAAGGCTTTAAATTCTGCCCAAGTCATGGTCATTGCTGCCTCCCTACCTCGAGCTTGAACTTGGGTGTTCCACCATGTTAGCACCTTCCCCACCAATGAACCAGGTAGTATACTTCACTTTCTGATTTTTAGCACAGTTGTTGATATCAATCACAGATTCCATCTTCTCAATCCAACGGGTCAAAGCAATGGCTCCACCTTTTCCATCAAACTCCTTCGGTTTACAAGTCATGAACTCCTTGTAAGTGCAACCAACCCTACCCCCAATACCATATCCAACAACATGTTCATTCCCCTCATTCCCAGTACCTATCAACGCATCACCGCCATTTGTTTCTTCTTCACCTCAATGGTTACCGTGGTTCTCTTCATTTCCATTACCATTCCCGTTTCCTCCGCCCATACCGCCTCCATTGTTTAAGATATTGTTACGCACTTGCGTAACAATAGTAGGGATTAATTGATCTAGCTGTTGGACAATGATAGCGACTATGTCAGGATTTCCAGCTCCTTGCTTGTTACCGGCTGGATCGCCTTCATTTCCTCAATCGGGTGCTTTACCCCTACCACCACACCTCTCCTTCTACCTCTTCCCCTTGGGGCATCACCACCATGACTGTTACTGCAGGTAATCCTTCTAGGCGGCATTTTTCTAATCAACATAGACAATACATAAATTTCTGTCATGTCAAGGTTTATCATAGTTCAATCACTCTCAGGCAAAAGCACATCAATGCAAAACATATATTCCACAAGGTAATAACACAAACCAAGACATAATGATAATATAAGGTCTCATTCCCATAATTCATAATGTCTCAAACAAGATAAAACGATAAAGTAATATCCCAAAACATGCAAATGCCCAGTCTAACAACATCTAAATATGAAGTACGAATTAACTAAAATAAGTCTCTTCAAATCTTTATTTCTTCACCAGTGCTCGTGCAACATCAATCCCGTTCGTTGTCACTGTTCGAGGAACTAGAGGGGCTCGGTGGCAGCTCAGGGTAGTCACCCCATAGACTGGCCTCGTCGGCTGGCACTCGGAACCTAATACGAGTGGCTTAGAACACCCTCTTCCTGGTTGTCCTTAACATCACCGGTCCTACGCCATTTGGTTGATACGGTCCCCTAGGGTATCCAGGTACCCAGGGTCCCGCCTCAGGGGCATACCTTGCGATCGCCGGCCGAGCAGGCATCTCGGGAGCAAATGGGGCAGCAGGGATGACAGGAGCACTAGGTGCAGCAGGAACCTCAGGTGCTGCAGGAACAGGCAGTGTAGCTTGTAGCAGGCAACCCTAACACCACGAGGTTACCCAACTCCTCCTCATCAGATGTATCCAACATCGACTCCTCGGGGTAGGACTCAGTATCTGATAATATGGGCAGCATGTGATCCGAGAGAACCTACTCGGGTTCTGACTCTGAGTCGGATAAAACAACACGAGGCGCAGCGGGGAACGGAAGGGCCAGCGGAAGACATCCTATAAGGAAGAGGTATAACTACTTTTTCTCAAGTGGGATAGGTCAAATAATAAAGAAACAGGTAGACAGAATAAGAGGAACATACATGTAATATCGGATGCACACAAAGCCCTAGTATGCACTTCTACATGAAGGTTCCTAGGTTATAGTCTAGGTTGAGTGATCCACCTAATTCTCTATAACCAATGGCTCTGATACCAATCTGTCACACCCTCGCTTATAGTGGAAACACGAGGATGTAACGGACGGGATTTTCATAACACATTGTTAATTAATAGAGATGCATTAAATGATGAAAAGTCAACGTGTCATGACGTCACCGGACACAAATGGAGACTTGTGTCGTGGTTAGTCAATTCCACAACAAACATAGCCAAATAGTCAAAAGAAATGTAAATCCCATAACCCGGGAGCAAGTGAACAAAATATGAATAACAAGGAAAATCCAACATAATTGTCAGAGTCATTCAATAAATTTAAATAATGCAAATCCTAGGGTCGTCGCTAAGGCAGCATCCCTAGTTATCCTCAATGATTGTTACCTGAAAAGATATGCTCAAAGGTCAATATATTGTTGGTGAGTTCGCAGGTTTAATTAGTAAACAAAATTGATGTTGTGTAATAGTTTTGTTGTAAGGCCCCGTTCCCGGGACGCTTACAGTTGGTCATTCATCGCACTCAAAACATATATTTACATTTTTCCTTTCATAAATAGTTGCAGCGGAAATATAAAAACATAATTTCATTTCATCAAAATACTTTTGCACATCAGTAATATCGTTCATTTAACAATATCATATTACATTTATTACAAAAGCATTAAACATAAAGATGCCATCCAAAATACGCTGAGTAGCCGCCCCGTGCCATCCCCAGCTATCCAAAATACATTTATTACAAAAGCATTAAACATAAACATACCTGCCAACTTGAAACACATCAAAGTCAGCGTTGCTGAGTGAGTTCTAGTTTTATAATAAAACTTACTTTTCTTTCGTAAAACCGTTCTTTACTTTCCTTAATAAAAACATTCGTTACATACATGCGTTCACACATCATACGTACATACAGATAATATCATTATTATCTTCATCATTACGTTCATTACATTCATCATTCATCATACATCATTATCTTTCACTTCTTTCTAGATCCTGTCAGACTTTACCCTCTTCATGGCACACAGCCACGATTACTGAGGTCGAATGACAAGGATCCCATTTCATACATTATTAGGATATTCCATTAACGTTCATTTCATACATTCATTCTTTCATTCATCTCTTTACTCATTACCCTTCCTTACTCGAATCTTGTCTCATGCAATATCCCCGACTCATGCTTGAAAGCTGATGATGTGCCGGGACCTGCTCACAAGTCCCCGACTCATGTCCGAAGACTGACACAACACCGGGATACGCGACAAAGATCTCACATGAGTCAATCACAGGGATTGAACTCCATCCGAGGCTATTGCAACACAAAGTCGCTCACCTTAATAGCAATCTCAATGATTACACGCTATCCGAGTCTTATGCACCCCTAGGGTTGCTCACCTCATTGCCCGTCTTTATGATAGCTAACTATCCGAGTCTTTTGCAACAACAAGGTTACTCACCTCAAGGCAACATCACGATAGCACGTTTCTCGAGTCTTTTGCAACGACAGAGTTGCTCACCTCATACATATGCATGGCTTTATGCTACACCCCCGGAGTTATGCGTAACCCGAGTAACCATCATACATTACACCCCCAACATTATGGGTACTACACCCCCACCAAAGTGGGTACATCACCCCCATCAACATGGGTACATCACCCCCATCAACATGGGTACATCACCCCCATCAACATGGGTACATCACCCGCATCGGAATGGGTACATCATCGAAGGTCAGTCAAGAAGACTGGAGCCCGTGCGTGCACACTATAGGATAGCTGAACCTCTCACGGTTGAGCTTAAGGCATTAGAGCCGTGCACCTCACTACGCTTCACGTACAAGCCTCTCACGATTTCATTCATTAATGCATGCATTCATTCATTACATTCCTCTTTTCTTTATCTTCCACTTTACGTTACATAATACTTTCATTTCATTCATTAACGTTCAACGCAAAGGCATAGAAAGATAAACATACATAGCAAGGAACATAACATAAACATAAACATACAGCATCATCATACACATCAATCATACATCACATCGCGCACCTCATACATACCATACATCATACGCACCACTATCCCTAACATCACATAATCATCATACATATCATTATCATCTCCATTATCATCCTCATCATGAGCTCATCCTCCTGTGTCACCTTATACCATCCATGCCCTTCACATCGCCGAGGAATTTCATCACGGCTATCATTTCTGAACACTTAGGCGAATGGGCATCCATGCGAATGGACCCTATGCGAATGGACTATGGGCGAATGGACCTCTATGCGAATGGACTCCCAGTCAAATAACTCTCATGTGTATGGCCTTCAGTCGCATGACTTCGGCGTGTGGGCTTCAGTCGCATACTCTTCATGCGAATGAACCTCAGTCGCATGGCCTCCAGGCACATGGACTTCAGTCGCATAACCTCCGTGCGAATGAACCTCAGTCGCACCATCTCTCAACTGCATGACTCCCAAGCACATGAACTTCAATCGCATGACCATCATGCGTATGGACCTCAGTCGCATAGCAAACGTGCGTATGGACCTCAGTCGCACTTCAATCGGCCGAATGGCCTCCAGTCGCCCTCCAGTCGGTCGCCTAGCCCTAGCTGGTGCAGAGTGCAGTTAGCTCGACTGCAGCCGCTGGTTTTCGACTTCCAACCCCTTCCAAACCTCTTTTAAGCTCAAATAAACCCTTCTAAAGGTTAGGGATACATACCATGACCTCATACAAGCATAACCAAGCAAGAAATCAAGCCTCAAACGCATCATACACATACATACATGCATCAAAACGGGTCTTCACCCAAAAACTCAAAAGTAGGTTTTTGGACGTGTTCCAGCCCCAAAATCAGTTGAAAACGTGTAAAAGAGGGGTCCTAGAACTCACCTTAACGATCCCGTCAAGTAGAGCTTCGATTTGACTCGCTCCGCGTCGAATTCCACGCTCGAATCCACCCGAACCAACTTTTCTCCTCTTTTCTCCTTCTCTTCTCTTCTCCTCTCTTGGCTGAAAATGGGGAGAATAGGGATGTCTTCCCCCTTTTATACTCCCGTGCATCAAAGTTTCTCTCGTTGGCGGGTTTGGTCCCTCGACTTTGGACTTTATTTCTTTTTCTTCTTTCGTCGGCTACAAAGGAAATTTCTGGGTGTTACAAGTCCACCCCCCTTATATAGGTTTCGTCCCCGAAACCTGTTATTCCTTAAACCGTCGCGAGCAATTCTGTCTCATCTCTTTTCCAGTCTCCCACCTGAAGTTCAATCGGTCTACGTCGCTTATCCACACACGACTTCTTATCTATCTTTGGCTAGCTTCATCAATGCTTTAATCCTTTCGAGCTTCTCGATCGTGGCCTCGATCACCTCATTACTTTCTATACGGCATTCGGTGCTCGGCCTTCACTTGTGAACAAGTAAGGCATTTAATCTCGTACTCCACCATATCGCGCTTCATGCACCTTCCCGCCACTGTCATCGAAATCACATTCGGAATCGTCGTGACTCAATCACCTTAAGCCATCACCATGATCCCCTTAGGCGCTATCAACTGTATCATCTTTTTGCGACACATAGTGTTCGCTCCGTAGTCCGCCAAACAATCCACTCTTAGGGTTATATCGAATGGCGTATCTATATTCTTACCATTAACAGGCAATTTAGCATAGAAAGCAGTAGGAATAAAACTTTTACTAACGCCAACATTAAATAACATAAGCTAAGGATCTATTTACTAGGAACATACCTGACACAACATCGAAGTCTGTCCTAGCTTCCTCCGATCTTCTTCACTCCCGAACCTTCAGCCCCTTTGCTTCTTGCAGTCCCTGCTCTTATGACCTTCCTCACCACAAGAATAACACTTCCCCATACCGCAGTTCTTCGCTACATGCCCGGTCCTTCCACAACGAAAGCAGGCATTAGTCCCCAATCTACATTCCCCGGGGTGCCTGTGTCCACACTTGTCACACTTTTCCGAACCCACATCATTTATGACCACACGCTGGTCATCCACCCGTGCACCTTTGTTACTTGGAGCGGCTCCGCCGTGTCCCAATCGCTTCCCATTCCAATCCCGATCACCTCTCCTTTCTTGCTACCTTCTGTCACCACCATCAATTTTTCATCGTATAATCTTCCCGCTAAATCAACCGCCGACCTAAACGTGCTTGGTCGGGTAGCGATCATATGCCTGCGGATGTCCGTCGGCAGGCCCTGAATATACCTCTTGATCTTTCGCGAAAGAGGTGTCACCTGATCCGGCACCAGCCGCGCCATTTCATTAAACTTGGTAGTGTATTGCTGATGCGTCATTGTTCCCGCCTCCAGCTGCAGGAACTCCCTTTCAACTTTATCCATCTCACGGTGAGGACAGAATTCCTCAATCACCAGCCTTTTCAATTCTGACCATCTCATCCTCCCGATGGTCCGATTACCCTCAACTTGGACTATGTTGTCCCACCAGCACAAAGCTGAGTCCACGAAAGAGTGGGTAGCAAACTTTACTTTCTGATCCTCTCGGCACTCGCTGATATTTAGAACAGCTTCCATCTCCCTCACCCACCGGTGAGCAGCAGCAGCAGTGCCATTACCATCAAAAGTAGGGGGCTTGCATCGCTGAAACGCCCCATAGTTACAGCCTCGTGCCGCCTCCGGCGCAGGCTCTTCCTCTTCTTCTTCCTCTTCGTCATCGGAGAGAACCGTTTCAGTCTCGGTTCGTCTCCTTTCACCTGAAGGTCTACCCCTTTCCCTTCTCTCCTCATCTCTAACCGTCTTTATCACCTCGGTCACCACAGACGGTAGGATCGTCTGCAAGACCTGATGCACTTCCTCCACAACCGCCTCTCTCATCGAGGCCCTCTGATTAGCATTCTCATCACCGCCCTCAAGATGAGGGGTCACAGGTTCTTCATGAACTACCCTTCGGCCCTTGCCCTTCCTCTCGTGACCCGTGGTTCAGCACCACGTCCACCGTCACCTCCACCACGAGAAGCTTTCGAAGATCTTCCACCAGCCATTCTCTAAACACACTGAAAGATTCAAACACTAACACGGTCATTCAAGGAACAGCTCAGTTTATGTCAAGTATAGTAAGTCCCTAATTACAGTGGCCAGTTGTGATTAGCCACTTACTTTACTCTTCATACTCCGAGCATTACCTATCCTGACTACATCAGTGTCTAAATCTACCAGCAACACATAAACCATATAACATGCGCACGTAAAACCGGTTAACTTTACAAAAAAATACCTGATGGCACGCAGCTACTCAGATTGGCATCACATTCCCTTTCCGTCCCATTCTCAGTTTAAGATTAGGTTTTTGAAAATATTTACCCAATTCACTTAAACTTTGGCTTGATACTAACTTGTAAGGCCCCGTTCCCGGGACGCTTACAGTTGGTCATTCATCGCACTCAAAACATATATTTACATTTTTCCATTCATAAATAGTTGCAGCGGAAACATAAAAACATAATTTCATTTCATCAAAATACTTTTGCACATCAGTAATATCGTTCATTTAACAATATCATATTACATTTATTACAAAAGCATTAAACATAAAGATGCCATCCAAAATACGCTGAGTAGCCGCCCCGTGCCATCCCCAGCAACATACCTGCCAACTGGAAACACATCAAAGTCAGCGTTGCTGAGTGAGTTCTAGTTTTATAATAAAACTTACTTTTCTTTCGTAAAACCGTTCTTTACTTTCCTTAATAAAAACATTCGTTACATACATGCATTCACACATCATACGTACATACAGATAATATCATTATTATCTTCATCATTACGTTCATTACATTCATCATTCATCATACATCATTATCTTTCACTTCTTTCTAGATTCTGTCAGACTTTACCCTCTTCATGGCACACAGCCACGATTACTGAGGTCGAATGACAAGGATCCCATTTCATACATTATTAGGATATTCCATTAACGTTCATTTCATACATTCATTATTTCATTCATCTCTTTACTCATTACCCTTCCTTACTCGAATCTTGTCTCATGCAATATCCCCGACTCATGCTCGAAAGCTGATGATGTGCCGGGACCTGCTCACAAGTCCCCGACTCATGTCCGAAGACTGACACAACACCGGGATACGCGACAAAGATCTCACATGAGTCAATCACAGGGATTGAACTCCATCCGAGGCTATTGCAACACAAAGTCGCTCACCTCAATAGCAATCTCAATGATTACACGCTATCCGAGTCTTTTGCACCCCTAGGGTTGCTCACCTCATTGCCCGTCTTAATGATAGCTAACTATCCGAGTCTTTTGCAACAACAAGGTTGCTCACCTCATGGCAACATCACGATAGCACGTTGCTCGAGTCTTTTGCAACGACAGAGTTGCTCACCTCATACATATGCATGGCTTTATGCTACACCCCCGGAGTTATGCGTAACCCGAGTAACCATCATACATTACACCCCCAACATTATGGGTACTACACCCCCACCGAAGTGGGTACATCACCCCCATCAACATGGGTACATCACTCCCATCAACATGGGTACATCACCCCCATCAACATGGGTACATCACCCCCATCAACATGGGTACATCACCCCTATCGGAATGGGTACATCATCGAAGGTCAATCACGAAGACTGGAGCCCGTGCGTGCACACTATAGGATAGCTGAACCTCTCACGGTTGAGCTTAAGGCATTAGAGCCGTGCACCTCACTACGCTTCACTTACAAGCCTCTCACGATTTCATTCATTAATGCATGCATTCATTCATTACGTTCCTCTTTTCTTTATCTTCCACTTTACGTTACATAATACTTTCATTTCATTCATTAACGTTCAACGCAAAGGCATAGAAAGATAAACATACATAGCAAGGAACATAACATAAACATAAACATACAGCATCATTATACACATTAATCATACATCACATCGCGCACCTCATACATACCATACATCATACGCATCACTATCCCTAACATCACATAATCATCATACATATCATTATCATCTCCATCATCATCCTCATCATGAGCTCATCCTCCTGTGTCACCTTATACCATCCATGCCCTTCACATCACCGAGGAATTTCATCACGGCTATCATTTCTGAACACTTAGGCGAATGGGCATCCATGCGAATGGACCCTATGCGAATGGACTATGGGCGAATGGACCTCTATGCGAATGGACTCCCAGTCGCATAACTCTCATGCATATGGCCTTCAGTCGCATGACTTCAGGCGTGTGGGCTTCAGTCGCATACTCTTCATGCGAATGAACCTCAGTCGCATGGCCTCCAGGCGCATGGACTTCAGTCGCATAACCTCCGTGCGAATGAACCTCAGTTGCACCATCTCTCAATCGCATGACTCCCAAGCACATGAACTTCAATCGCATGACCGTCATGCGTATGGACCTCAGTCGCATAGCAAACGTGAGTATGGACCTTAGTCGCACTTCAATCGGCCAAATGGCCTCCAGTCGCCCTCCAGTCGGTCGCCTAGCCCTAGCTGGTGCAGAGTGCAGTTAGCTCGACTGCAGCCGCGGGTTTTCGACTTCCAACCCCTTCCAAACCTCTTTTAAGCTCAAATCAACCCTTCTAAAGGTTAGGGAAACATACCATGACCTCATACAAGCATAACCAAGCAAGAAATCAAGCCTCAAACGCATTATACACATACATACATGCATCAAAACGGGTCTTCACCCAAAAACTCAAAAGTAGGTTTTGGACGTGTTCCAGCCCCAAAATCAGTTGAAAACGTGTAAAAGAGGGGTCCTAGAACTCACCTTAACGATCCCGTCAAGTAGAGCTTCGATTTGACTCGCTCCGCGTCGAATTCCACGCTCGAATCCACCCGAACCAACTTTTCTCCTCTTTTCTCCTTCTCTTCTCTTCTCCTCTCTTGGCTGAAAATGGGGAGAATAGGGATGTCTTCCCCCTTTTATACTCCCGTGCATCAAAGTTTCTCTCGTTGGCGGGTTTGGTCCCTCGACTTTGGACTTTATTTCTTTTTCTTCTTTCGTCGGCTACAAAGGAAATTTCCGGGTGTTACATTTGTAGGACATAGTGTAAACAGTTAAGATCTACACAGTTGCTAATGCTTTGACAAAGAAAATGGGTCAACTTGCTGAAGGAGTAGCTACAAGAGATCCTGGAAAACTACAAAGTGACACCATGATAAATCCACAACATCAAGGATCCATTTTAAAGTCAACAAGGCAAGTGCAAATCAATGAGGTGCGCACTCTTTGAAATGGTAAGGCTTATGATAATAAAGTTGATCCACCACAACAATTTTCTGAGGGTTTGGGGAAAGATGTAGATTCTGATAGTGATCATGAGTTGGAGCAAAATATGACTGCATGTCAAAAACCTAATTTTTCTAAAAAGTTAAACAAAGAAAAGTTTTTGCTAAACTTTATGGTAAACGACAAGTTAAAATCAATTTGCCTTTATGGTAAAAGACATCACTTTATGGTAAAAGAGGCCCATAACTAGATGAAATGTGGGAAACTTTTAAACAAGTTAAAACCAATTTGCCTTTACTTAATGCAATTAAACAAGTTCCAAGTTATGCCAAGTATTTGAAGGATATATGCACCCAAAACCAACACCACAAGTTACAAAAAAAACTTGATTTGACCGCTCAAGTGAGTGTCAATTTATTAGATTCTCTTCCACCCAAAGTCAAAGATCTGTGAGCACACCCCCCCCCCATTTCCATTAAAGCAGGTGATTTTAAAATCAATAGGGCGCTCCTAGATCTTGGTGCAAGTATGAGTATTTTAACGGGAAGTCTTTATGATCAATATGATTTTGGACCTATAAAAAAGCTGACACCCTATGGTGTAAGCATATTTGACTTTAAAACTTCCCCGGGGGATAGTCAACGATGTGTTGTGAAAACGGATGAATTTTGTTATTGTGTTGATTTTCTTGTATTAAACTATAAATCAAGTACCAAAGGTAAACAACCTAATGTGATTCTTGGTAGACCCTTTATAAGAACTAGAAATGCTCAAATTAAATGTAAGGATATGTCGGTGGATATGAATTTTGGGAACCGGAAACTACGGTTCAATATTTTTTCAAACTCACTTGACTCTCTAGTTTGATAATGAATGCTTTATGGCAGACATTATTAATAGGTGTACTTCTCCTTACACTTCATGTGCAAGTGAGGATACCACCATGAAGACTTGTTTCATGTAGGACAAGTTGAAAATGGAAGAAATTAATGACAAGATGGATAAAGAATACAAGTTAGAAGTGATGGTTATTGAGGATGGAAGGCCACCTTGGACTCATACGGTGGAAAGTTTAACAGACCATAAAGACTCCAAATTGAAGCCTTCACTTGAAGAACCAACACAAGTTGAATTGTAAGAGCTCCCCAAACACTAAAGTATGCATTTTTAAAAGATGGTCAAACACCAGTTCATTATTGCATCCGATTTGCTACCGGATAATGAGGAGGCATTGTTGGAGGTTCTAAAAACATATAAGATGCTATTGGATTAACTATAGTTGATTTGAAAGGAATTAGTCCATCCATTGTGATGCATAAGATCATAACCGACCAAGATGCTAAACCAGGTAGAGATGCACAAAGAAGATTTAATCCAAACATGAGAGAGGTTGTCTAGAAAGAAGTTTTGAAGTGGCTAGATGCAGGTAATCGTCTACCCAATCTCAGATAGTACATTGATTAGCTCTACCCAAACTGTTCCATAAAAGGATGGAATTCAAGAAGTTCGGGGAAGATGGTGAGCAAACTGCCGCTCGGCCGGTAACCGGGTGGAGGGTTTGTATTGATTACCGTAAGCTAAACACCGCCATGTCCAAAGATCAGTTTCCACTTCCTTGTATTGATCAAATTGTAGAAAAGCTTGCATATTAGAAATTCTATTGCTTTCTAGATGGTTATTCCGGGTATAATCAAATAGCAATTTACCTTAAAGATCAACAAAAGACCATATTTACATGCCCATATGGAACATTCGCATTTAGGAGAATGCCATTTAGTTAATGTAATACCCTAGCAACGTTCTAAATGTGTATGATGAGTATTTTTTTCACATATGGTTGGGGAGTTTTTAGAGATCTTCATGGATGATTTTTCTATTTTTGGTCATTCATTTGAGGTTTGTCTTAGGGAGTTAGAAAAAGTTTTGAAACGTTGCACCGAGACAAATCTTGTTTTGAGTTGGGAGAAGAGACATTTTATGTTTTCAAGAGGGAGTTATATTAGGGCATGTGATTTCCCATAAGGGGAATCGAAGTGGACCGCGCCAAAGTACAAGTCATCTCTATTCTTCCACCACCTACCAATGTAAAAGGAGTAAGATCATTCTTAGGACATGTTGACTTAAACATGTGAGTTAACCATAATGTAATCGTTAATTATAGCACAAAATTCATGTCAAAGCTAGTTGTTTTATGATGTTTTATGTGTCGAAAAATGATGCTGTAATTGTACTAGTATGAGTGGATAACTACATTTAAAGCACCATCAAATGAGATGAAATTAAGAAAAGTAATCAGTTTGGGTGTATATACTGCCACCTAACCGTATATACACCCACCTTTCCCAAAAAAACGCGTTTTTAATAACGTAGTGCAGTAGTTGTATATCATAGGAGTTCACCCCGTATTATATACACCAAAGGGCGTATATATGGCCAAATGGTGGCTACAAGTGGTTTTGGCTCGTTTTTGCAAGACTAAAAAGGGGCTTTTTGAGGTAAATAGGGGGAATTCGACCCAGGGACTTGGAGGAAGACACTAGAATTGATATTTAGGGTTGGAATCAAGTATTTATCATCATTACTTCACAACCAAGCACCCGAATTCAATGAAGATCACCTTTGGCTAAACCATTCATAGTCAAAACTGGTGTGAGAGCATGAGTTTTATCACTACTTGTAAGACTTGGTTCTTGTTTGTTACATGAGTATTAACACATATTGAGATGTTTGCTTATGAATGTTCATACGTATGCTTGTAATTTAATCTTTTATATCAATTTGAGTATAATTCATGTATAGAAATCTCCATTAGTGTCATTCTAATCTAGAAGACTCTAGATTTGTTTTATATGTTCTAATTACTTGGGATTTGTTATGATTTATGATGAAAAGTCTAAGGTTACAGATTTGTATCATTCCACTTTAGAGACACTTTAAATGTGTAGTAAATGTACATGTGACGTAATCATTTTTTATCATCTAACTAATGTAAAAGATGGATTTAGGTTATGTCTATGTAATCTTTCAAGTAATAAAAAAGTTAACATATTTTGCTAAGTTGATGATAGAGCTTTGAAACAGGAAGTGACTATATCTACATTTATAAGTAAATCTTTCTAATTTTCAAGTTGTTTATGCAAATTAAATTCACTAATCAATCATAAGATTAAATATGCTAGGTTTAGTATGTTCAATTCAATTTGATTTAAGCGCCGACCACTAACTCTTCGTGGTTCGACACCCTGCTTGCCTTATCTAATTAAGGTAATTAGGCTCATATTCTCTTTTTCTTTAATCGGTTTATCGACACTGGTTAGTTAATAAGAAAGTAATTTAAATGAGGTGATAATTGGAATGAGGGATTAATAATAGAATATTTAGTGGTATTAAATCCGTGAATGGGTAACTCTTGTAAACCAAATAAAAATGAGTTTGAGCGTAGCATAAAATCATTTGTAATAATTGTAAGCAAAAAAGGTTGCACGCCAACAAC
This sequence comes from Flaveria ramosissima, assembly GCA_025215565.1. Taxonomy (NCBI): domain Eukaryota; kingdom Viridiplantae; phylum Streptophyta; class Magnoliopsida; order Asterales; family Asteraceae; genus Flaveria; species Flaveria ramosissima. The sequence goes on along the minus strand of CM046039.1, from coordinate 85,023,814 downwards.
AATTCCTATGTTATTTGACACAAGTTTGGGATGCTAATCAATACAAATCCCACATTTAGTTATATAAAAAACATTTTTGTTATAAGATTATTAACAAAGAGGACTACAAAAGGGAACTATTTAGCTTAATATAAACCATAATCCATATTTGTATCATGTTGTAGCTTGTTAAGATGGTTGCTCAAGTTTAATCTTTTGGGTACTATTTTTAACACTTTTTGATAAGGGAAAAATGCCCAAAGTCATTTTATTGTTGTGGCAAGTTTTCGTATAATTATTGGGCTATTGTGTTGTTTGTGTTGCTAGTTGATAGTACTATTAAATTGGCACCCCCACCTTTGATTATTGCTACGCTATGTCACACCCACGATGATAGCGAAAACACGAGAATGCGACGGACGGAATCGTCATAACACATTCGGGAGCTAAGAGAATCTCTTAAGAAATTCTCCGTCAATGGATCATGACGTCACCCGACACAAAAGAATAAGTGTCAAGAACAATCAATACCATAACATTATTCCATAAGTGCACAAATAAGCAAGAAGTTCCAAACAAGAACAACCAATACAAGATCAATCCAAACCAATTACAAATCCAACAATAACAATTGTCAAAAACTAATGGTCTAATGTCTAATGTGACTGGGTGTGAGATTGATATTCTCACTAGGATCGAATATGATGATTGAGTCAATGATTGTATGGCGAAATCAAACAATCAAGGAACATTGAATGCAAGAAATACTCATAAATGCTCTTTGTATTAATGATGGGGATTGGTTACAATGAATGCTAGGGTTTGAGCATTAAACAGTAACAAAACACCTTTCGAACAGAATATTCTGATTGTCTAAGATTTCTGTCAAAAGTCACCTCACATACGAGGTTTTCTATTCTATTTATAGGCTAACAAGATGCATGTTACAAAATGACTAAACTACCCCTGACCTATACATCAGAACTAGTCTAAGTCTTCATCAGCATTTCTTTGTTCCATCCGCATTGACTAATGCGAATGAGTTGTACTTGATCAGCATTTCTTTTTTTGTCTTTAGAATTAGTGTTTGGTCATCAGCATTGACAAATGCGGATGAGCAAACACTTATGCGCATTTGTTGTTGGGCAACTGCATTAGTTAATGCGGATGTACAAGACTTGTCAACATTTCTTCTAGGCTATTCGCATTTGTTAATGCGGAAGAACAAACACTTGTCAGCATTTGTTTTATGACTTCCGCATATACAAATGTGGTTAGCCAACACTTGTTCTTCTTAGCAGATTCTTCATCCGCATTGGTTCTTGGACGTGTGGGATTTCCAGTAGAACAACCAACAACTCACCAATTGAATTGGCATGTATGATCCTTTCAGGGTCCAACAATACTCCCCCTAAGGATTATACAGCCTATGTTCTTCAATGGTTTGGAGGTGGTTGAGGTTGTGAGGATTCTGCTGGGTCTTGTGCAGTTGGAGAGGAGACCAGGGGATCAGTAAGAGATGGATCTAGAATAGCCTTTATCATATTGACAAAGTCAATGGCTTCAGACATCCTTTCCCTGCTTAGCACATGAATCTTCATCTGGCTCATATTGTCAATGGCTTCAATGGGTAACTTTCTCAGTGAGATAGGCTCCCAGATGGCTACGGTTGACAGCCCATCCCTGTGAATCAAGAGATAACCATCCACATCTACCTCTAACTTCATAATATTCCCCAGCTGCAGAGGAGTTTTCTTCTTTTTCCTTTGTTCTCTCTTAGATTTTATTCTGTCATAAGCCAATTTTAAAAGCTTAATGCACTTTAAAAAGAAGTGCATGTCTTCTTCTCCCAACTTATTGGCTATCTCTCTAAAGTGTCTGGTGTATATATAGTGGATATATGATTCATCTAACAGTCTCACTTCATATCCACTAAACAGTATAATCTCAGCACCTTCCTTTCCTCCCCATCTTCTCTCAATTACTAGCTCATAAGTCTTTTCATCCTAATACACATTAGAAATTGTAATGGAGGAATGAGTGCCTGACACCATCTTTCTCTTTAGAGACTCAGTTGGTTTCACTTTTAGCTCAGGAAACACAACTTCTTCTGCTGGTTTTGTCCTTTTCTTTTCAAGTGGGTTGATGAAGGATTTATCTTTCCTCATGCAGATAGCCTTCAGAGATTTGAAGTTGTCTGTTCTCTTAAACATTCTGAGAATCCCTTCAATCTCATATTCCCTGAACATAGCCTTATGGTTTATCAGTTCCAAATTGGCTAGTTCCTTCAAGTCATGAATCTCCAGGGCATTTACAAGAGCAGAGTACTCTGTAAAGAATTGCACCAGCCCTGAGATCCTTTTAACCATAAACATGTTCCGGTCACTGTCGTACTTCCAGGCAATAATCTTCTTATCAGTCTTGCATTTTGGAGTAGACATACCTTTGATCATCTCTGCAGTGGTCAGACCTTCTTGAAGTTTCAATTGAGAAGGCTTTGCAAACCACTCAGGATACTTGTGTAAAACAGGTGCCAACACGTCATGATCTTTGTGGGTGAGCTGCATGTCTTCAGCTGACATTCTGGTTCTAGGCTTCTTATTGAGAATTTCTTCTTCCAGTTTCTTAAGTTTTTCTTTCTTCTCATTATTCAGTCTAAGGATGGCAGCCCTTAGTGAATTTGTCTTCATGTTACCAAGTTTTCTCTTTGTGAACCCTTGACTTAAGAGAAAATCCTTCATTTCCCTATCAGACAAGTTGTAGGGATCAGGATACAATGGGTGAGTAGTAGATGTCTGTCTTTTCATGGTGGATAATTTGGGCATTGGAGCTTTGGGAGAAAGAGTCTTCTCATACTCAGTCTCATAGGAGGGGTCTAGCAGCTAGTTTAGTTTTTCTTCTTCTGCCTTCATTCCCTCATGAGTCATACCAAACACTTCATCTGGGTCATATCCATGATTAATTAGGAACATGGCTTTTACCATCAGATCATCAGTCTGTGCCTTTTCTACCATCTCTTGAACTGATTTTTCTTCCTGCATAGGACTATCTACTGCTATTGGTTCATCAACCACATAGCCCCCCGTAATTTCACCCTCTTCAAGGTCTACAAACTCAGCTTTTTCTTTCAGTTGAGCTTCAGTCTGCTCATGTTCTTCTAAAAATTAAGAAATAGCTGCAAGGCTTCTGGGATCATCCTTTTTACTTTTCTTGCTTGGTTCTTCTTCTACTATTGGCCTTTTTCCCTTAGCCTTCTCTGATAAATACTTCCTTCTCCTGGTATATGTTTGCATTGATGGACCAGCTGAGGTTTCAGGCTGTTCAGCTTCTTGAGGCGATTTTTCAGCCTTTGACTGTTTTGGTTGATGAATGGTAGTAGCTGATTCTTCTTTCTCCTGTTGTTCTTCACATAGTCTTTAAATCAGCTCCTTTTGTTCTTCAGTAAGTGATACAACAGGCACCAGTTGCATGCTCAACTCCTTCTCAAGAGGAACTGGAGATTGAGGAATGACAACTATAGGTTCAGCACCAGTCCTTGGTTCAGCTTTGAAGTCCCAAAAGTCATCATCAATGATAAGTTCTTCAGCTGTGAAGCCATCATGCTTTATCTCACTTGTTTCTTCTCCCTTCTCAGTCTCAGAGAATCTTATCTTTTAGCAGAAGGAGAGTCATTACTGCTCTCTCCTAAAAATGAGCTCTCAGAGGCAGCTTCTTTTCATTAAGACTCTTTCTTTCTATCATCTTTTCTCAATCTTCCTGAGCTTATATTTTGATTTCAACAATTAGTTCCAGTTCAGATACTCTCTTGTTTAGGCTTTCAACCTGGTTCTGCAAGTCAATAATGATGTCAGCTTGTTCTTCAATCAATCCTTCTTGTTCTTCCATAGCAATAGTCTGAATTGCTAAAGTGTCCACATGACCACTTATTTCTTCTCTTGATTGATGAATAGCAGCCTTTAATTTTTCAATCTCTTCATCTTTCTTTTTCTTTTCAGCCTCATGTTTCTCTTTCATCTCTTTTAATTCACTCTCCTTTTCATCTAGTTCCAAAAGTCTGTCTTGAATGATACCAGATCTTCTATTGAGTAGTTTTTCCATCTTGGCTACCTTTCGCATTAATTCAAAAATTAACTCATCCTTCTCATCAGGTTTGTTAACTCCAGATTCTGCATAACTTTCAGAAGGAGCAGCCTCTGAAATAGCTTGCCTAACAGGCATCTGTCTATGATGATGATCATCATCAGATGATGATTTTGATTCCTCTGAAGAACTGGTAGAGTCAACATACTCAATAGGTTCAGTAGAAGCAAGGGATGACTATTTAGGAGATTCAGTTGACTGATGGGTTGGAGAAACATGTGGTGAGTGTATGGGTGATATGTGTAGAGATGATGGGTTGTAATTGTGGTGATTGGATTGGTAGTCTTTGTGGTGATGGGATAGGTGAGGGCATAAAAGGTGAGGCTATAACAGCTACATGAATAGACGGCCTAGTGTGAAGATCACCCCCTACATCAACCTGGGGTGACACTGACCTTTGTCCTTCATCCCTTTTACCAACTTGCTCATCAGTAGTTTGCTGGTCATGAGCAGCTAGTTTTTCTTCCTGAATTTGCTCATCAACTGGAGCCTCTTGTTCTTCACCATGTTCTTCTGGATTAATCTGTTGAATCATCCAGGGTAATAAAGGAACAAAGACTCCACTGTAGAAATTTCTTGGATCTCTTTTCTTGATATACTTGTATGACTTGGCATTATAATGAGGAATATCTAGAACAGGTCCTTCAGGTGCAATGTAAGGAAATGCTTCATTAATGAGACATTGTAAGAACCTTAGATACATAAGGAACATATGTCTTCTCCCTTCCTGAATGTTTGATATTAGACCATTGAACACATAGGCAGACATGTTAAATGGTCTGTTGGTGCATTAAGCACATATGGTAGATGAAGTAGTCACTGGAATGTCATTCCATCCTGTCTTCCTTTTTGACAAACAGTGTTGGTAGAGATGAATGAGGAACCTCCATTGCAAATCAACCAATCCTTTTACTATCTGTTCCCTTCATATCCTCCCTCATATCCAATGTTTGCAAAGAAAGTAGTGATTTCATCATCTTCAAGCTTTAGAGGAGTGTTGGCATCATCACCAAACTGCAGACACTATCTCACAGGTTCAATGATGGCTAGTGTGTGGTCATCAGATATTCTTCCAGACAAAGTCCTTACACCCTCTATCTTTATTACCTTAGCAGTGCTCCAGAAAGACCTTATGAATCTCTCATAAAAGATTGGTCTAACTGTGATTGCATGAGCAACTCTGGTAGTGGCTATGAATCTGATCAGGTCTCTGAGACCTTCTGCCTCGGGTACATCAGGGTCAAGATAACCACTAACATTATGGAGCTTGCTCCAGGTGAGATTAGCCATGTACCCTGCATTAGAGGCATATGAATTAGTTGTTATGATAATACTTATCAAAATGTAAAGCATACATGAAGTAAACTTTTTCAGTTTGACTTTTGATAGTCAAACTTGACTATTTACAGGTACTGTTTCATAGGAATCATTCCTAAGTTTGATGTAATCATGAATAATTGCTATTATTTTGCTTTTCATGTTTGGGGAGATTAAATTTGTTGTTTTTAACCTCTTTTCAGCTCTTATACTCAAGATTTGATTTCAACATTTTAATCTTTTGTTATGCTCTGTTCATACGATGAACATAACTTTGAATTTCACTGGATGATTGTTATTCTTCTTAGTTAACAAACTCATTATAGTCGAAAATGATTATCATGACTAGATTCAAGTCTGATTTAGAGTTTCATTTCTTGACCTAGGGTTCTAAGTTCATCATCAGTTCAAAAGTCTGATTTTAGGTCACACAATTTTAGGTCACGAAATTCAAGATTTTCACCTTTCGTTTGATACTACTGTTGTTGTGAATCAAACGTGAGGACCGATCAGATGAGATGATAAGTAGAACACAAGTTTGTTGATGGTGATGATGATGGGATGAAGAACAATGAATTTTCGCTCTCGCACTTTAAAGTCTCTCAAATTTGAAAAGTATTAAATGACCTTTTGAAATGGCTTTAAATAGTCAACTAATGTCTTTTACAAATTATTACAATTGTGGAAAGACAAATGCGGTCAATTTTTAAATTCACTATAGCAAATGCGGAAGAATATTGTTCATCAGCATTTGTTTACTGTTACAAATGCGGAAGTGGGAAACTTAAGAGCATTTGTTCACTGTAGCAAATGCGGTTGAACAAAGTTACTTAGCATTTGTTCACTGTAACAAATGTGGTTGAACAAAGTTTGTTCAGCATTTGTTCACTGTAGCAAATGCGGTAGAGTAAAATTCCAACCACATTTACTTCAACAAATGCGGTTGAACAAAAAGTTGTCCGCATTCCTTAACTTCTCATCATCATGACAGAAGAGATTAAGCACTTGTTTATTCATTTTTTATACCCATAAAAAGTGTTGGTCCACACATTCATGAAATGCGGACGAGTAAAAAGAAATGCGGCAGTACAAAAGTTTACCACATAAACAAATGCGGTTAAACACTTTTGTCCGCATAGGTTTTTAACACCAAACTTTTTATGTATACTTGTTTGACACAAATGCGGTAGGGTGAAGTCCTTGTCCGCATTAGTTTTACTTTGTATTAAATGACATAAACAGTTACCCACATTGGTTATATGCATGGGTTACCTTTACCCGCATTAACCAATGCACTTACCCGCATTAAATTTTGAACTTGAATCAAAACTTAATGTTTCTGAAGACATGTTATTTCTGTTTTTCAGACTTTTCATTCTTGTTATGAAGACTTGTCTCTGATTGACTTATGACGTATGAAGTTGTTGACTGTTGATGGGGTTGACTGTTGATGGAGTTGTCAATTCTTGCTTGGATTGACTTGTATATCAAAATTAATAGAAGTTTCCTATTTTCTGACTGGTCTTGGTCTTCTTATGTGTACACCCGGAAATTTCCTTTGTAGCCGACGAGAGAAGAAAAAGGAATAAAGTCCAAAGTCGAGGGGACCAAACCCGCCAACGAGAGAAACTTGGGGGGGGGGGGGGATGAAAAGGGGGAAAAAACCCCCATTCTCCCCATTTTCAGCCAAGGGAGGAGAAGAGAGGAGAAAGAGAAAAGAGAAGAAGTGTTGGCCCGGGTTGGTTCGAGTAGCCAAAATCGACGTGGAGCGAGTCAAATCGAAGCTCTATTCGACGGATCATTAAGGTGAGTTCTAGGACCCCTCTTTTACATGTTTTCAACTGATTTTGGGGCTGGAACACATCCAAAAACCTATTTTCGAGTTTTGGGTGAAAACCCGTTTTGATGTATGTATGTATGTGTATGATGCGTTTGAGGCTCGATTTCTTGCTTGGTTATGCTTGTCTGAGGTTGTGGTATGTTTCCCTAAGGATTAGGATGGTTGATTTGAGCTTAAAAGAGGTTTGGAAGGGGTTGGAGGTCGAAAAACCCGCGGCTGTAGTCGACCTAACTGCACTCTGCACAGCTAGGGCTAGGCGACCGACTGGAGGGCGACTGGAGGCCATTCGGCCGATTGAAGTGCGACTAAGGTCCATACGCACGTTTTCTATGCGACTGAGGTCCATACGCATGATGGTCATGCGATTGGAGTTCATGTGCTTGAGAGCCATGCGATTGAGGGATGGTGCGACTGAGGTTCATTCGCACGGAGGTTATGTGACTGAAGTCCATGCGCCTGGAGGCCATGCGACTGAGGTTCATTCGCATGAAGAGTATGCGACTGAAGCCCATACGCCTGAAGTCATGCGACTGAAGGCCATACGCAGGAAAGCTATGCGACTGGGAGTCCATTCGCATAGAGGTCCATTCGCCCATAGTCCATTCGCATAGGGTCCATTCGCATAGTTGCCCATTCGCCTAAGTGTTTAGAAATGATAGCCGGGATGAAACTCCTTGCAGGACCGTTTAAGGGCTTAAGCACAATTACAACACAACAACACAATGAGGAGATTAACTAGCTCTAATCAAACAGTGAACTGGGTAACCAAAGGTGATACAAAGAACACAAGTAAAGCAAGAGACAGAACAAGAGAATATGGGTTTCAAGGAGGCAGTATATTGCTTTCTCAAGTTCTTTTACAAGTGTTACAAAGCATAAAGAAAGATACAAGAACTTGAAATACTTATACTACAACCTACAGCCGGCTATACTTTGAAAGCCAGCTGGATACAATTGACTAGACACTAACAAAATCAATTGTAGGATCAAAAGGCATATCTGCCTTTTGACCTTGTGACTATGACATGCCATAGCTCACATCCTTATACAATACAAAAAGGATAAAGTACATAAAGTGGAAAGTTGAAGACTCAAGACCTCAATGTACAGTTACCAAAAGCAAGGCCCTTTTCACCAACTCATGTAAGTTGGTGACTTTACAAGATGCAGCGGAAAAGGTGCTTTATGGAACAGTACATCAGATAAAGCATGTATACTAAAAGTCTTCGGAAGAAATCTGTCTTCATAGGTTGAAGCTTCGGAAGACTTCATGTGTTTGGGCTTCGGAAGATATTGGTCTTGGCTTCGGAAGATTTTACACTTAGAGTATTTTCTAATGCTTTGTGTAAAACTTCCGAAGCATTCTTCACTTCAGTACTTAGTGCATGTTGCGAGACACTTAGGCTGTTTTGGGTTGCATCAGACTTCAGGAATCCTTACAACTCCCCCTAGGCTGATGCTACCAAAACACTTGGAAGATCTTCAAATGTTGGTAGTCTTCAGTACAATCAGGACCATTCCTTTCTTCATGAGATGGTCAGGATCATCAAGACTTTCATAGTATCTTCTCATCTCAAAGAGATCATGCAGAGGTAAGTTGATTATGTCTTGCCATGAGTAGACATTCTCAACACCTTGATCTCTGATAACAGTCCATCTCTCTGGATTGGTAGAGTAAGTCCAGGACAAGATGGGTGTCTCACTAGTTAGAGGAGCCACTTGAATAGGAGTTGATTGGGCTGCCTCATCATGCACTTCCTCAGGTTGATCTGATTCAGCCTGAGGTGCAGAGGTAGATGACTTTGGCTTCTTCTTCTTAGTCTTTGGTTTAAAGCCATCCTCTTCTTCCTCTTGGATGTCTTTAACTGAGAAGACTGGTCTGCAGCACCATGTTGATCATCAGTGTCTTTCTCAGTTGGGTGTTCCTCCCTCACAGGTTCAGAAGGAGAGGGAGTTTGACCCTGCCTAGGATCAGAAAGAAGCTTGCTGAGGCTCAGCTGGAGGTGCTGGTTGAGGTGTCTCTGGTTGTTCAAACTTGACCTCCACTTCAGGTGGGACTTGACTTGGAAGAGAGTGCAAGTCAATGATTTCTCCACTTTTAATCTTCTGCTTGATCACCCTAATATGCTCATCCATGGTGGATAGAGACATGGGGCCAAGTCTCCTTCCGGAGAATCCATACAGCTTCAAGAAGCTCACCATTCTTTGTCTGTCAGCAGACTTCTTTGCTTTGCTTCTTTTGAATGATGGCCCTTGACTTTGCAGCTTCTTCCCTTAGTTTCCTTTTAGTCTTTCTTCTTTCCTTGACTAACTCAAGCTCAAGTTGCTTTAGATACTCGAACTCAATGAAGTCATAGGACAACGAGAGAAGTGCATCTGCCTGATAGAAGCCTGTGGCACTCAGGTAGTTGATCATCTTGATCCTATCTTCCTCTTTATCTACCTGAGGTTCTTGTGGAGCCACATCTTCCTGTGCAGGACTTTCTTGAACTGGTGAGAGAGTAAGAGCATGCTTGTAAAGTCTTTTCTGTCTCTTCTCCTCTTTGAGTTGAGAAGTATCATTGCATCCTCTTCTCCTTCAACTCTCTTGACACTTCCCTGTCAGCCAGTTCATTTAGTTCTTCTAAGGGGAGGGAGATGATCTCATCAATGTCATAGTTCCTGGTCTGTAAGTAGGTAATCCTGGCTGCCCTTAACTCGTCATCTTGAGTATTTGGTCTGGGAGCAGCCCTGATTGCAGCTTGCATGAAGCTAGATGACCCAGTGGAACTTCTCCCCTTAGTCTCCTTTTCCTCTCTCTCTCTTCCTCCTCAATTTCCTCAGGAGTCATTATCCTTTTCCCTTTGTCACCAACAGACCTTTGTGACTCAGGGTGGATTGAGGCTTGGCCTTCATTGCTTGGAGTAGCTTCCATGCTCTGGCCAGAGAGAGGCTGAGAAACACCTTCACCAGCAGGTGTCTCAGATGGAGTTTGGACCTCAGCAGCAGTTGTTGATGATGAGACAGGGGTCTCAGGTTCTGTCACTGGGCCTTCAGTCAAGGTTTCCCCTATGAAACTAATCTTAGGGTCCACCTCAACATCCAGTTGACCGATGACATTGCCTGATTGCCTAAGTCTCCTTCTTAGAGAGAACTCTGCAAGGATCCTGTCTTGGATTCTTTGAGCCAGCCTGTCAGCTTGTCTTGAATTGCTTGGATTGACAAGTGGCAAGTTGACTAAATCCAGTCTTTCATAAAAGCTCAGGCTTTGGAATTGAAAAACTTCTTGTTGGCCTTGAACTCTTTGAAGTATGAGGGCTCTCCTGTCATCATCATACCTCCACCTTATGATGTGATTGCCAGTTCCTAGTGGTGGAGATGAGACAGCCCTTGGTATACCTTCCTCAAAGAGACTCCTGATGAGAGAGTCTATAGAGTCCACATTAATGTGAACTTGAGGAAGTTGCTGAGAATGCACAACAGCAAGTGAGGATGGTGAGTCCTCTATGTCCATTCTCTCTGAAGAACTCCCAGGTTCTGTGGTTGTAAAACAACTTTCTCCCCCTTTTTGGTAGCATCACCCACTTGCATAGGTGAGCTGGAGGATAAGTCAATCACTTCCACAGGTTCTTGTGTTCCTGGTTGAGCTCTCCTTAAAGGTCTCCCAGCTAGTTTTTCCTGCAGATATGAAATCTGGAGTTGCTGATCATTGACCCTGTTTTGCAGGGTAGTCACCTGAGATTCCAAGTGACTAACCTTAGAGACTAAGTAGGTGCATGTTTTTGACAGTTTTTGCACCTTTAGTCTCAAATTCCCTCATCTTCATCAGAAGATTCATTGGGGGATGAGATGATTAGACCAAAGTCCTCTCTCTCACCACCAGCTTGAGTTTCTTGGCTGCTGGTTTTCCTCTGCTCACTGGCAGCCTCAGTTGAGATGCCAATGGGCTGAGTTGCCATGGTTGAGGTCTTAATGATGTAATCACTTTCAAAAGTGAGAGCCTCTTCCATATGGACATCTTGAACAGGTTCAGAAGTGTCCACCTCAGTAATAGGTGACTGATGGGGGATAGACTGAGGAGAGTCAGAGGTACTCATCTCTCTTTGAGTAGGGGAGGAGAAGAGAGACTCATGGTACTCACTGAATCCTAAGTCTTCATCAGTATAAAAGATAGGTTGGGAATTGGTTGGTTGAGATCCAAAGGCTGGGGATGGTAGCTGTCCCCTGAAGGTTGTCCACTTGAGTGTTGAGACTCAGAGTGAAGGCTTAAGGTTGTTGGGCTATTGAGCTCATCAGATGAGCTTGAGGAACCTCAGCCCTGATAGGTGAAGTAATGGGAGTGGTTTGCTCCTCAGGAGAAGTGGGAGCTCTAGTATCCACTTCTTCCTGTAAGGTTGAGTATTTGGGGGCCTGCACAGACTCAATAGCCTGAGCAGGGGTTCGTTTGGATTTTCTTTGGTAGGTGAGGGTAATATCTGGTCTTTTTAATGGTAAGGACAAAAGAGGTGTGGGTTCAACACTAGCTTGTGTTGCTAGGTTGTCACCTTGAGCAATGAGCTCTAACATTTTTGGGACTAGGGCTGTTTCTACCCCAGAGAAGCCTACAGTTGGCTTCTTCATTATTTTAAAGATGCGGGCTTCATCTGTCCCAATTTAAGAATATTACCTGTTTCCCTCAACTGTGAGCCCAGTTCACAGTTGAGAATGTGTTGAACATCTAGGAAATGTAATACTCTAAGGAGTCTAAGTTTGCAAGTAAATTAGTATAGACAAATTGTGAATACCTGAACTTGACCCCCTGAACCATTCCATGAACTATAAAGGAGAGATCCTCAGGAATCTGGTCCCATCCACCATGCTTGTTTGACAAGCTGTGGATACCACATGGAGCAGGAATTTCCATTGGGATGAGACCTTCCCTTTCCTAAAGGTCTTTACAGAGAAATCTCCCTCATAGCCCATCTGCTCAAAAGAATGATTAAAAGCTTCTTTTGGGAAGGACACCTCACCTTCTTCATCATCCAGCTGTAGATGTTGGTTAATGATGGCCGGAGTGATGAAGATTGTCCTCCCTTGCACTGGGCAGACAGTGCCTTCTCCCCATCCATAATGACCTCTTGGCAGGTCTTCCAGAATTCAAGCAAATGATCCTCATATAGAGTAGGATCAATGGTTAGGGAGGTGAAATAATTTGACAGAGTCAAGAATTGGCAAATCTCTGAGAACTTGCATCTTTCTCAGAGCTTAACAGAGCAACTTGATTATGTTGCCTGTGTAGTTGCATGGAGAATCAGGTTTGTTCTCTGCGGTTAAGGTTGGCCATTTCAGAAGCTTAAAGGTGAAGAAGGTGAAAGCAAAGGCGGTTTAGAGAATTAGGTTAGAGAAACATAGAATTTGAGGAAGATAGTGGGAAAGAGGGGGACCGTTGGGTATTTTATGAAAAGGGATTTGAACCAAAGTTATTGAAAGAGGATAAACTTTGAAATCCGAAAGTCGGTCCCACCTCTGAAAATAGTTTTACTTTTGCTCAAAAAGTAGTTTTCTTGGAATCGAAAAGCTTCCGAATTTATTTGTCTTCGGAAGTTTGATTTAAAAAGCTTCCGAAGCTAAAATGGCTTCGGAAGATTTTCCTGAGAGTCTGAATTTTTGCTTCGAAGAGAAATAAACCCTTGAATGCTTTGTATAGAAATAAAAGCTCCGAAGGTTAATTTGCTTCGAAGGAAAAGGTTCTTAAACTAAAGTGTCTGAGATAAGATTTTAAGCTCGGAAGATGTGACTTCTGAAGAATCTCTAGACAGTTATTTATTTTGAAGACATGTTTTCTTCCGAAGATAAAATTTTATCTTCCGAAGATCATTTTCAAGAATCTAAGGAAAGTCTTCAAAAAGAATTTTACATCCAAAGAATGAGCTTATGAAGTGTGAACTAGACAACTTAGGACACTATTTTAAGAAGTATTAGAATAGTTTAATGTCTAAGCTTCGGAATCTAGGAAAGTTATTATCTAAGTGTCTGAGAAAGATTTGATCGAAAGAATCTTATTCATTCCGATTATCTGTATCTAGTTAAGATTGTTTTTGTTCTCGAATTGATTTTTTTTCCGAAGTAAAGTTGTATAATATTTTCAAAGTTTAAGATATTATGAATTTTAAGTTTGAATAAGTGAAAGTTTTTGAAGATGTTTATGACGAAGATCATTAGATTATGAGTAAGCACTATTTAAGAAAACTATAAGTTCAATACATTTTATTGTTAAAAAGAAACATTGAACATTCAAAAAATATAATAATCAGCAATTAGATTAATCAGATTGCATAAATCTCAATTATCATGCAAGTCATCTTGTAGTCATAAAATTTGTCAGAGCACATGTTCATTTGTTGAACTTTGACTAGTTTAATTAATCCTTTTTCATAGTTATCCCTTATTAAATGATCCTGATGTTGATGTGTTTGGTCCTTGAGTGCTGCACAGGGTTCTCAGTGATAGAGATAGCACTATTGTTATCTATGTGGATAGGAGTCTCTTTGAAGTTAAATCCATAGTCCAGCATCTGATTTTGAATCCAAAGCACTTGAGCACAGCAGCTTGCAGCAGCAATGTATTCAGCTTCAGCAGTTGATGCAGACACACAGGATTGTTTCTTGCATTGCCATGAGACCATCCTTCCACCAAGGAATTGACATCCCCAGATGTAGACTTTGCAGTCATATTGCAACCACCATAATCACTATCTGTATAGGCATACAGATTGAAATTGGGATTCTTTGGATACCACAGACCAAGTGTTGAAGCACCTTTGAGGTATCTTAAAATCCTTTTCACAGTGATTAAGTGAGACATCTTAGGGTTGGCTTGATATCTTGCACAAATACATGTAGCAAACATGATATCAGGCCTGCTAGCTGTAAATACATAAGAGACCCAATCATAGCCCTGTATAAGTGCTCATCTACACACTCCCCCCCCTCAAGATCTGGACCAAGGGAGTGGTTTCTGGCTATGGGTGTCTTAGCAATCTTACAATCAGTCATATTGAACCTCTTGAGTATGTCTTGAACATACTTTGACTGACTTATGAAGATGCCATCTTCAACCTGCTTCACTTGAATTCCCAGAAAGAAGTTGAGTTCTCCCATTGAACTCATCTCAAATCTGTCTTTCATCAGCTTCTCAAGTCTTTGCAGAGCTTTGGATTAGTTGAACCAAAGATGATGTCATCAACATATACTTGAACCAGCAATAAGTCATTTCCCTGTCCTTTGATGAAGAGAGTTCCATCTATAGTACCTCTTCTGTATCCGTGCTTACAGAGATACTCAGATAGTGTCTCATACCACTTCCTGGGTGCCTGATGCAGCCCATAAAGAGCTTTGTCAAGCTTGCAGACATAATCAGGATGATCAGAGTCTACAAAACCAGGTGGCTGTTTGACATAGACCTCCTCATCAATCACTCCATATAAGAAAGCACACTTTACATCAAGTTGGTAGACCTTGAAGTTCTTGGATGCAGCAAATGCCAGGAATATCCTAACAGCTTCTAGTCTTGCTACAGGAGCAAAGACATCAGTGTAGTCAATCCCTTCTTCTTGTGTGTATCCTTGAACAACTAGTCTTGCCTTGTTCTTGATGATAATTCCTCTATCATCCTTCTTGTTTCTAAAAACCCATTTGGTTCCAATGGTAGTCTTCCCATGAGAAAAGGACAAAGGTTCCAAACTTTCTGCCTTTTGAATTGAAGCAGCTCTTGTTGCATAGCTTCAACCCAACTTCCATCCTTTAGAGCTTCATCAACTTTCTTGGGCTCTATCTGAGATAAGAAACAAGAGTGAAGACAAACATTTGTTTCATGGGTTTGTCCTCTTGTTCTTACCCCTGTGACAACATCTCCAATGATGTTTGTGGTGGGGTGAGACTTGTGGATCCTTAGCTGAGGGATCACAGCAAGTTGTTGAGAAAGATCTAAATTTGAGAAATTTAAATCTGGTCTTGAAGATTCACCCTCCACATTATCACACTTATCAAGATTAACTTGATCCAATGAGTGTGAGACATCATTGATGTTGTCATCTATGGTATGGTTATTAGCATCAAGAAATTCCTGATCACTATCACCATCACCATTGTTGTCTTCTACAAGTGAGGTGTCTTTATCTGGTTGAGAGGCCTCTGAGCTGGAATTTGAAGGCATGCCAGATGTATCAGCTGAATTTGTCATTGTTGTGCTGATAGAAACCTCATTTGCTGAAGTAGTTCCAACTGGAGCTGAAGATGTATGAGTTGAAGGTCTTCCTAGCTCAAATCTTGGATCAGGATCACCTGTTTAGATTTTCTGCAGATCCTGAAACATGCTCACAAGATTTGTTAAACAGTTGGTAACTAAATCAAGATCAAACAGCCAATCCGGACCAGAACCAGCCACACAAGGAGTGTGCTCATTGAAAGTCACATTTGCTGACTCCTCAACAATTCTAGTTCTGAGATTGTATACTCTATAAGCTTTAGCTTGAGAAGAGTATCCAATGAAATGTCCATCATCTGATTTCTCAGCAAACTTGGCAATTTGATCTTTGGTATTCAAGATGGTGCAGGGACATCCAAATGACCTGAGAAAACCAATGAAAGGTTTTCTCTTGTGCCAAAGTTCATAAGGAGTCTTACCATGTGTCTTAACTACTAAAACTCTGTTTTGCACATAGCAAGCAGTATTGACTGCCTCTGCCCAGAAGGTGATAGGCAGTTTAGAGTCAGACACAGTTCTTTCTTGCAGCTTCAATAAGTGTCCTGTTTCTCCTCTCAGCAACTCCATTTTGCTGAGGAGTCCTGGGAGCACTATATTGTCTTGTAATACCCTTTTCATCACAAAATGCATCAAGGATTTGGTTCTTGAATTAAGTTCCCTGATCACATCTTATGGTTTTGACCTTGTGATCACATTGATTCTCAATTTTTAAGATGAAATTCTTCAGAATCTCAGGGGTTTCATCCTTAGTTCTAAGGAAGAAGACCCAAGTGAATCTTGTAAAATCATCTGTGATCACTAGACAGTAAGAGGTCCTTCCTAAACTCATTACACTGGTGGGGCCAAAGAGATCCATATGTAACAAGTGTAGGGGAGTAGTGATGGAGTTCTTTTCCTTAGGCTTGTGAGATACCTTGTGTTGCTTCCCTTTCAGGCATGCAACACAATGATCATCACTAGTAAACTCTTTCTTTGGCATTCCAGTTACCAGATGATGTTTAATTAATTTATTCATGTTCTTAAAGTTTACATGGCACATTCTTTTATGCCATAGGAAAGACTCATCACTATTTGCTTTAGATAGAAAGCATGAAACTTCTCCTGAGGGAGATGTTTCTTGCAAATCCATCTTGTACATGTTCCCTTTCCTGGGGGCTCTGAGCAGGATATGCTCATGAGGAATGACCACACCAGGTTTGAGAACAATGCACTCATGCTCAGTAAAGAGCATGTTATGACTCTGATCACAAAATTGGGATACACTCAGAAGATTGTACCCAAGCTCCTTAACAAAGTTTACATTCTCAATGCTGAGCTTACCATTTGTGACCTTGCCCCTTCCAGAAATGTAACCACCTTCATCTCCTCCAAAAGCAACTGGTCCTCCATCAATTCTCTCAAATTTATGGAGTAGAGACCTATTGCCTGTCATGTGCCTGGAACAGCCACTGTCAATTATCCAGACATTCCTGTTGGTCTTGAGCTGTTCCTGCACAGAGAAAATGATTAGTTACATTTGGAAACCCAAGCCTTACTTTCTTGGGCTCATTAATAGTAATAGAAGGTAATGCAACAGTAATAGATCCTATGGTTGTACTATGGGGATCTTCAGCTGTTGTTGATGGAGAAACCTCAGTCATTTGGTCTTTCTTAGACTTCCACACCACCTTTGGAGTCTTGGACTTGACCTTCAAAACCTTAGAAGCTTTGGAACTTCACAAGTTTTGATGACTGATCCTTCGGAAGAATCTACAGTCACTGCAGCAGACTTTAGTGCTTCGGAAGAACTCCTTTCTTCCGAGACCAACTTTGCTTCCGAAGGTAATTTTCCACTTACCTTCTTCTTTGATTTGGAGCTTCCGAAGGAAACAGACTTTCCTTCCGAAGCTTGAGACTTCTTGAGACTCTTTGAAGTCTTTGTTTTAGTCATGTGGACAGTACTTTTAGGATTGTATGGGCAATCCTTAGCAATGTGAGAAGTACTTTCACACATAACACACAACATTTTCTTCTTCAAAGAAGTCTCCCTTTGAGAGCAAGACTGGCTTTGGTCACATCCCTTCTCCACCTTCATCTTGGTAGATGCTGAGACAGTTCCTTTGGGCTGTGAACTGTTCTTGGAGTTTGATGGTCCAGGCTGTGCAGTGGTACACAGTAGCTCAGTCTTCTTCTTGGCACTGAGATGATTTGAACAAGAACCATGACTCTTAGCTGAGGAGTCTTGGTTGATGTCTTCAGTCCTTACTATTTTGAAACCTGCAGAGATAAAAACTTGTTTCTGCTTAGCATCAAAAGTAGCCTTGATTTCTTGAGCCTTCTTTGCCTTCCTTTTGCTCTTTCTGATCAAGTTCTTTCTTTTGGACTTGGTCATCACAGTTGATTTCTTCTCCTCAGAAGGATAGTGGCCCTTGGAAGAATCCTCTTCTTCACTCTTCACAGAGGAATTCTTCACTATCACTTCTTCATCATCCTCACTTACAGGATCTATGAGAGGAAGCTCATCTTCACAAGTTCCACACCTAGGAGATCTTACAGACAAGATTGTGTGTGGAGGAGCTATCTCATTTGATCCCAGTCCCTGTCTATTTTGATAACAAACCTTGTTGTGCAGGGATGAGGATATCATGTTCTTGAAGGTCTCTTCTTCAAGAACACTCTTCTCTGCCTTGCCTTGGCTTTGCTGATCACAAGCTCAGCCTGGCACTCAGTTAACTTAGTGATGAGATCTTGGATCTGAGTTCTGAAATCTGTATGTTCATGTTTTAGTACTGAAATGGTTTTCTCCAAGTCCTCTATCTTTAACTTGTAATCATTTTCAGACTTTCTAAAATCAGATTTTAATATATTTAATGACTCAAGATCAGATCTCATCTCTAGGTTATAGGACCTGTATCTATTTACTTTAGCAATGCATTCAGGGGAGCAAAGATGTTCCAATACCTTGGCTTCATCATGGTCAGCCATCAGTGCTTGGTTTGGAGAAGCATCCTCCACCTGAAAACTCCAGTCAAAGCCTCCTTCTTCAACAGCAACAGCAGCATGTTGCTTTCTGTCTTCTCAGCCTGAGGAGCTTTGTCAGTAAAATTTGGTCTGGGTTGTGTTTGGCCCCCATTTGCTTTAGGTGCCTTACACTCCCTGGCAAAGTGACCCATAAGGTTACAGTTGTAACACTTAACTTTGCTTTTATCCAGCCCAAACTTACTACTGGTAGCATTGCTTGGAAATCTTCTTCCTGTCCTCTTGTAGAACTTCTTGGCTCTGTGAGTGAGGAGAGCCATCTGCTGAACTATCTCCATGTATTCCATGTCATCTGGATGGATACAGTCCAGGTCTTCAAGAGTGAAAAGATAATTCCCACAGCTTTCATCTGCAGACACAAAGGCTTGAGAAGAACTTGTCTCTTGGAATGGGCTTCCTTGAGTAAAGTTCTCCCTTGGTGTCTCCGGGAAGGTGATGAAAGGACCCTTTTGTGAGTTGTCAGGGTAGCATAAGAGATGATGCTGAGGTTCTATGCTGTCCCTTTCAACCACATGAAGGGCTGAACCCATTTGATTGTTGGAGTTGCCAGATGAACCTTGCATGTTCATCTCCATCTGGTATCCACTGAGAATTCCATACAACTCTGTAAGAGTAAGAGTCTTAAGGTTCTCAGTCCTCTTGATCACCACACAATAGTGTGTCCATTGCCTAGGAAGTGAGGACATGAACTTCCTTACAATGTCCCTGTTCTCAAGAGGAACTCCTCCATCCACTAGGGTATCCACAATCTCAACATACCTGAAGTATTGTTGGGTCATGGTCTCACCTGCTTTGAAGGTGAAATTTTCAAACTGCTGCTTCAGAAGATCTTTCTTGTTCTCCTTGGCTTCAGAGGAGCCTTCATACATCAGCTTCAGTGCATCCCACAGCTGTTGGCTGTCTTGCACTTCTTAAAACCTCTGTATAGAGTTTGGGAGAGCAGTCTGAAGAGCAGTCATGGCCTTCCTGTCAATCTCTACTCTTTTTCTATCTTCATCTGAGTAGTTGGCCACATCTTTAGGAATCATACCAGCACCAGTAGCAGAGGGGGTGCTGGGTATGAAAGGTCCATTCTCAACAGATTCCCACATTCTTGAATCAGAGACCTGATGAAGCCTTCCATCCTCATGCACCAGGTGTCAAAATCATCAAGAGTGATCAGTGGGGATTTGTTCATGGTTCAGTCTCCATATCAGTCTTTGAGATGGAAGCCATTTGAAGAGTTTAGCTTTTGTGTGTGAGGGATCTTAAGATGGTTAGATCTTATATCAAGAGCCTGAAAGCTCTGATACCAATTGCAGGACCGTTTAAGGGCTTAAGCACAATTACAACACAACAACACAATGAGGAGATTAACTAAGCTCTAATCAAACAGTGAACTGGGTAACCAAAGGTGATACAAAGAACACAAGTAAAGCAAGAGACAGAACAAGAGAATATGGGTTTCAAGGAGGCAGTATATTGCTTTCTCAAGTTCTTTTACAAGTGTTACAAAGCATAAAGAAAAGATACAAGAACTTGAAATACTTATACTACAACCTACAGCCGGCTATACTTTGAAAGCCAGCTGGATACAATTGACTAGACACTAACAAAATCAATTGTAGGATCAAAAGGCATATCTGCCTTTTGACCTTGTGACTATGACATGCCATAGCTCACATCCTTATACAATACAAAAAGGATAAAGTACATAAAGTGGAAAGTTGAAGACTCAAGACCTCAATGTACAGTTACCAAAGCAAGGCCCTTTTCACCAACTCATGTAAGTTGGTGACTTTACAGAGATGCGGCGGAAAAGTGCTTTATGGAACAGTACATCAGATAAAGCATGATACTAAAAGTCTTCTTCGAAGAAATCTGTCTTCATAGGTTGAAGCTTCGGAAGACTTCATGTTTGGCTTCGGAAGATATTGGTCTTGGCTTCGGAAGATTTTACACTTAGAGTATTTTTCTAATGCTTTGTGTAAAACTTCCGAAGCATTCTTCACTTCAGTACTTAGTGCATGTTGCTGAGACACTTAGGCTGTTTTGGGTTGCATCAGACTTCAGGAATCCTTACACTACTCGACGATGTGATGGGCATGAAGGACGATATAGGGTGACGCAGGATGATGAGATTATGATGATAATGTGATGGAGATGATGGTAATATGCATGATGTTATGTGTTATGTTAGGCACGGCGGGTGCGTGTGATGCGCATATGTATGATGTGGTGTTTGTGATTTATGATTATGCGTATGTATGATGATGTTGTATGTATTTAGGTTTATGTTTATGTTCCTTGCTTGGTATGTTTATCTTTCTATGGCTTTGCGTTGAACGTTAATGAATGAAATGAAAGTATTATGTAAACGTAAGTGAAAGATAAGGAAAACAGGAACGTAATGAATGAAAGAATAAATGCATGCATTATGAACGAATGAATGAATGACGTAATGAATGAACGAATGAAAGGCTTGCAAGCATATGTATGAGGTGAGCGACTCTGTGTCGCAAAAGACTCGGAAGAGGTTCTTGTTGCGTACTCCGGTACTGTGCCAGTCTTCGGACATGAGTCGGGGGTTTGTGAGCAGGGCCCGGTACAGTATCAGTCTTCGGACATGAGTCGGGAGTATTGCATATGATGAAAGTGACGGATGATGAGATCCGTGTCGCGTATCCCGGTACTGTGTCAGTCTTCGGACATGAGTCGGGGGTTTCTTTATCGGCCCCGGCACAGTATCAGTCTTCGGACATGAGTCGGGGATATTGTATGAGACGAGATGATGAGGTGAGCGACTTTGTGTTGCAACAGACTCGGATGGAGTTCAATCCCTGTGATTGACTCATATGGGATCTTTGTCGCGTATCCCGGTGTTGTGTCAGTCTTCGGACATGAGTCGGGGGCTTGTGAGCGGGTCCCGGCACAACATCAGTTTTCGAGCATGAGTCGGGGATATTGCAGCAGGAGACGAGATTCGAGCAATGAAGGGTAATGAGCAAGTAATGAATGAAAGAAGGAATGTATGAAATGAACGTTAACGAATGATCTTAATAATGTATGAAATGGGATCCTTGTCATTCGACCTCAGTAATCGTGGCTGTGTGCCATGAAGAGGGTAAAGTCTGACAGGATCTAGAATGAAGTGAAAGATAATGATGAATGATGAATGTAACGAACGTAATGACGAAGATAATAATGACATTATCTGTATGTACGTATGATGTGTGAACGCATGTATGTAACGAATGTTTTTGTAAGGAAAGTAAAGAACGGTTTATGAAAGTAAAGTAGTTTTATTAAAAAACTAGAACTCACTCAGCAACGCTGACTTTGATGTGTTTCCAGTTGGCAGGTATGTTGCTGAGGATGGCACGGGGCGGCTACTCAGCGTGTTTTGGATGACATCTTTATGTTTAATGTTTTTGTAATAAATGTAACATGATAATGTTAAAGGAACGATTGTACTGATGTGCAAAAGTATTTTGATGAAATGAAATTATGTTTTAATGTTTCCGCTGCAACTATTTATGAAGGGAAAAATGTAATGTATGTTTTATGTGCGATGAATGACCAACTGTAGGCGTCCCGGGAACGGGGCCTTACAAGTTGGTATCAGAGCCAAAGTTTAAGTGAATTGGGTAAATATTTTCAAAAACCTAATCTTAAACTGAGAATGGGACAAAGGGAATGGGATGCCAATCTGAGTAGCTGCGTGCCATCAGGTATGTTTTTGTAAAGTTAACCGGTTTTACGTGCGCATGTTATATGGTTTATGTGTGCTGGTAGATTTAGATACTGATGTAGTCAGGATAGGTAATGCTCGGAGTATGAAAAGTAAAGTAAGTGGCTAATCACAACTGGCCACTGTAATTAGGGACTTACTATACTTGACATAAACTGAGCTGTTCCTTGAATGACCGTGTTAGTGTTTGAATCTTTCAGTGTGTTTAGAAGATGGCTGGTGGAAGATCTTCGAAAGCTTCTCGTGGTGGAGGTGACGGTGGACGTGGTGCTGAACCACGGGTCAAGAGGAAGGGCAAGGGCCGAAAGGGTAGTTCACGAAGAACCTGTGACCCCTCATCCTGAGGGCGGATGACGAGAATGCTAATCAGAGGGCCTCGATGAGAGAGGCGGTTGTGGAGGAAGTGCATCAGGTCATGCAGACAATCCTACCGTCTGTGGTGACCGAAGTATAAAGGTTGTTAGAGATGAGGAAGGAAAGAAGGAAAGGGGTAGACCTTCGGGCGAAAGGAGACGACCGGGGACTGAAACGGTTCTCTCCGATGACGAAGAGGAAGAAGAAGAGGAAGATCCTACGCCGGAGGCGGCACGAGGCTGTAACTATGGGGCGTTTCAGCGATGCAAGCCCCCTACTTTTGATGGTAATGGCACTGCTGCTGCTGCTCACCGATGGGTGAGAGAGATGGAAGCTATTTTAAATATCAGCGAGTGCCGAGAAGATCAAAAGTCAAATTTGCTACCCACTCTTTCGTGGACTCAGCTTTGTGCTGGTGGGACAACATAGTCCAAGTTGAGGGAAGCAGGGCTATCGGAAGGATGAGATGGTCAGAGTTGAAGAGGCTGGTGATTGAGGAGTTCTGTCCTCACCGTGAGATGGATAAAGTTGAAAGGGAGAGTTCCTGCAGCTGGAGGCGGGAACAATGACGCATCAGCAATACACCACCAAATTCAACGAGATGGCACGTCTGGTGCCGGATCAGGTGACACCTCTTTCGCGAAAGATCAAGAGGTATATTCAGGGCTTGCCGACGGACATCCGCAGGCACATGATCGCTGCCCGACCGAGCACATTAGGTCAGCAGTTGACCTGGCAGGAAGGTTGTACGACGAGCGGGCGATGGCGTGGTGATAGATGAAGATGAGAGAGCCTATGTTAAGAAGGGGAAGGGAAGGCGAGCGAGACAATGAGGATGGATTTGTGTATGAAGGTACGACGTCGAGAGATGATGATCGGAAGAGAATAGAAAGGAAAGGAGGAGCATGCAGAAAGTGTGGTAGAGACCATGAAGGGGAATGCAAGTGGGGACTGAACGTCTGTTTCCAGGTGGGAAGGAAGGCCACAGGGCGAGGGATTGCCGCACGGCTAAATGCTACGACTGTGGCGAGACTGGACACCTGAGCAGGGATTGTAAGAAGCAGAAGGCAGGAGGCTCCGGTACAAGAAAAGGGAACAGAGGGTGAAGGTTAGAGCTCCGCCAAGACCGGGAAGAGGCTAGAGCGGACTCGACTCGACGTCAGGTACGTTTCTGGTAATTCAAAATTTGTGCATCTATGATTTGAATGCGATGATAGTAGTAGTCTCGTTCCTACTGCTTTATGTAGAATGTGGCATGTTAGGAGAAGGAACATCGATGAGTCCTTCGATGTAGAGATTGCTGTTAATGAATCCGCTAGGTTACCTAGATGCCCTAGAGGATTGTGGGATAGAATTGAGGAAACGTCTGTTCTTGCTAGACCGTTCAGGGCAGACTTGAGTGGATAGGCGTACATCATGAGGTGAAGGAGTTAGCAATCCATGAGGTGTAGACGTATCGTCTATCTGGCCGATGTAAGGTGCGTGGATATACCAATATCTCAGCCGACAGATGTATCGAATCGCGAGTAAGGATTATTGGTGGCCAGGAACAAAGCGTGACATGATGGAGTAAGTGAGTAGATGCCTTACTTGTCTACAAGTGAAGGCCGAGCACCAAACGACGTTTGGGAAATATTGAGGCGACTGAGGCTACGACTGAGAAGCCCGGAAGGATCACAGTTTTGAGGGATGTAGTCAGAGATAAACCAGAAGTCGTATGTGTGATAAACGACGTAGAGCGATTGAACTCCAGGTGAGAGACTGGAAAAGAGATGAGACAGAATTTCCAAGCAATGGTTCAAGGAACGACAGGTTTCGGGGACGAAACCCATTTAAGGGGGGTGGACTTGTAACACCCGGAAATTTCCTTTGTAGCCGACGAGAGAAGAAAAAGAAATAAAGTCCAAAGTCGGGACCAAACCCGCCAACGAGAGAAACTTTGATGCACGGGAGTATAAAAAGGGGGGAAAACACCCCCATTCTCCCCATTTTTCAGCCAAGGGAGGAGAAGAGAAGAGAAAGAGAAAAGAGAAGAAGTGTTGGCCCGGGTTGGTTCGAGTAGCCAAAATCGACGTGGAGCGAGTCAAATCGAAGCTCTATTCGACGGGATCGTTAAGGTGAGTTCTAGGACCCCTCTTTTACACGTTTTCAACTGATTTTGGGGCTGGAACACATCCAAAAACCTATTTTCGAGTTTTTGGGTGAAAACCCGTTTTGATGTATGTATGTATGTGTATGATGCGTTTGAGGCTCGATTTCTTGCTTGGTTTGCTTGTCTGAGGTCGTGGTATTTTCCCTAAGGATTAGGATGGTTGATTTGAGCTTAAAAGAGGTTTGGAAGGGGTTGGAGGTCGAAAACCCGCGGCTGCAGTCGACCTAACTGCACTCTGCACCAGCTAGGGCTAGGCGACCGACTGGAGGGCGACTGGAGGCCATTCGGCCGATTGAAGTGCGACTGAGGTCCATACGCACGTTTGCTATGCGACTGAGGTCCATACGCATGATGGTCATGCGATTGGAGTTCATGTGCTTGAGAGCCATGCGATTGAGGGATGGTGCGACTGAGGTTCATTCGCACGGAGGTTATGTGACTGAAGTCCATGCGCCTGGAGGCCATGCGACTGAGGTTCATTCGCATGAAGAGTATGCGACTGAAGCCCATACGCCTGAAGTCATGCGACTGAAGGCCATACGCAGGAAAGCTATGCGACTGGGAGTCCATTCGCATAGAGGTCCATTCGCCCATAGTCCATTCGCATAGGGTCCATTCGCATAGTTGCCCATTCGCCTAAGTGTTCAGAAATGATAGCCGGGATGAAACTCCTCGACGATGTGATGGGCATGGACGGTATAGGGTATAGGGGACGCAGGATGATGAGATTATGATGATAATGTTGATGGAGATGATGGTAATATGCATGATGTTATGTGTTATGTTAGGCACGGCGGTGCGTGTGATGCGCAGTATGTATGATGTGCGTGTTGTGATTTATGATTATGCGTATGTATGATGATGTTGTATGTTTAGGTTTATGTTTATGTTCCTTGCTTGGTATGTTTATCTTTCTATGGCTTTGCGTTGAACGTTAATGAATGAAATGAAAGTATTATGTAACGTAAAGTGAAAGATAAGGAAAAGAGGAACGTAATGAATGAAAGAATAAATGCATGCATTATGAACGAATGAATGAATGACGTAATGAATGAACGAATGAAAGGCTTGCAAGCATATGTATGAGGTGAGCGACTCTGTGTCGCAAAAGACTCGGAAGAGGTTCTTGTTGCGTACTCCGGTACTGTGCCAGTCTTCGGACATGAGTCGGGGGTTTGTGAGCAGGCCCCGGTACAGTATCAGTCTTCGGACATGAGTCGGGAGTATTGCATATGATGAAAGTGACGGATGATGAGATCCGTGTCGCGTATCCCGGTACTGTGTCAGTCTTCGGACATGAGTCGGGGGTTTGTTTATCGGGCCCCGGCACAGTATCAGTCTTCGGACATGAGTCGGGGATATTGTATGAGACGAGATGATGAGGTGAGCGACTTTGTGTTGCAACAGACTCGGATGGAGTTCAATCCCTGTGATTGACTCATATGGGATCTTTGTCGCGTATCCCGGTGTTGTGTCAGTCTTCGGACATGAGTCGGGGGCTTGTGAGCGGGTCCCAGCACAACATCAGTTTTCGAGCATGAGTCGGGGATATTGCAGGAGACGAGATTCGAGCAATGAAGGGTAATGAGCAAGTAATGAATGAAAGAAGGAATGTATGAAATGAACGTTAACGAATGATCTTAATAATGTATGAAATGGGATCCTTGTCATTCGACCTCAGTAATCGTGGCTGTGTGCCATGAAGAGGGTAAAGTCTGACAGGATCTAGAATGAAGTGAAAGATAATGATGAATGATGAATGTAACGAACGTAATGACGAAGATAATAATGACATTATCTGTATGTACGTATGATGTGTGAACGCATGTATGTAACGAATGTTTTTGTAAAGGAAGTAAAGAACGGTTTATGAAAGTAAAGTATGTTTTATTAAAAAACTAGAACTCACTCAGCAACGCTGACTTTGATGTGTTTCCAGTTGGCAGGTATGTTGCTGAGGATGGCACGGGGCGGCTACTCAGCGTGTTTTGGATGGCATCTTTATGTTTATGTTTTTGTAATAAATGTAACATGATAATGTTAAAGGAACGATTGTACTGATGTGCAAAAGTATTTTGATGAAATGAAATTATGTTTTAATGTTTCCGCGCTGCAACTATTTATGAAGGGAAAAATGTAATGTATGTTTAATGTGCGATGAATGACCAACTGTAGGCGTCCCGGGAACGGGGCCTTACATTATGTTTCCATGAATCTGCATAAGCTGAGATACTATAGTATAACTTTTGCACCAACACAATCAGTTCCTTTTAATTTGTTTTAAAGGTTTTGAAAATGGTAAATATTTATGCAAACTGATGCAAATTTTAAATTACTCCCCCTAAAGTTTATATCCATAATTAGATAGAAACTTTAAAGATTTAAAACTTTTGAATATGAAATATTTTTGATGTTTTTGTTTTCTGATTTACATATGAAGAGGAAGTATACCTTTTATTGGGATCATATCAATCTTTTATTACACATGTGCACTCTTTCATTACAATGTTAGTAACATAGACATGTTTATTAACTTATTGATTGAAGGTATGTTTGTCCTCTTAAACTCATACTTGGTTAATATTTTAATGCATGTGATTTTTATCATGTTTTGGTTGTTTTGATTATTCAACATGTACCTCACACACAAAAGCATGGAATGATCAACCATTCTCATGTAATGCATGGTAGAACTTTTTCACAACTTTCTTGACCAGGTCATTTAAGGTATGAAATCTCATTTTCACTGATCCTTATTGGGATTCTTTTACTTTGATCCTTTCCATGATTTGATCCTTATTGGGATTCTTTTTCACTTCACTTTGGAAGGTTGATCCATAATGGGATATTTTTGTACATTGACAAGGAATGTATTCCTTTGTTGATTCATCCAATTCGGATGTGTTCCTCATTGGGAATCTTTTGGATCATTACATCAGCACTATGTGCTTGTTTCTTCAGGTCTTTGCTCAGCAAAACAGAAAAGAAACTGATGTTTGTGAAAGAGATTCATAGAATATCATTACCTGGTGTGTTTAGGTTACTACACACACATACACTTGAATAAGCCAATGCATACCTGTACTCTGAGATGAGTGTTTCACAATTGAATAAGTTTTTAATTCATCACAGCATGTATCTTCTTTTCCAAGTTGAGCCTACCCACACATCAGGAGTCATGTCAGTCTTTCAATATTTGAATTTACGCACAGTGAATGATATAACGACTGTAATTATATCATTTCCCAAAAGTATTCATCATGTCTTCATCAAAATTGATTTGTTTTTGGGTTTTCTAAAATTTGAATTTTTTTTGATGCTTTTTATTTTATTCAAGGTGAATCATGCCAATTGATTGAACTAGATATTCAAACCTACTAGATTCAAATGCCTTGGTGAATAAATCAGCTAATTGATTTTTAGTTGGAACTTGAATCAATTTGATTAACCCTTTTTCAGCACAGTCTCTCAAAAAATGATATCTAATTTCAATATGTTTTGTTTTTTAGTGATGAACTGGGTTATTTGTAATAAAAACAGCTACTGTGTTATCAATGTGAATTTAAGTGTGCAAGAAGTTAAAATCATAATTAAGCATCTAGGTTTGAATCCAGAGAAATTGAGAGCAACAAGTTGACGCTGTAATGTACTCAGCTTATGCTGTTGAAACAGATACTTTTGTCTGCTTCTTGCACTGCCAGGAGACCAGCCTGGAACCAAGAAATTGACAACCCCCAGATGTGGACTTCCTATTGAAGTTGCATCCCCTATAATCACTGTCAGTATAAGCATAGAGATTGAAGTCTCCTTCTTTTGGATACCATACTCTAAGAGCAGGCTTGCCCTTAAGGTATCTGAATATCCTCTTGACAGCATTTACATGAGATTCTTTAGGATCAGCTTGATATCTGGCACACACACAAACACCAAACATAATGTCAGGCCTACTGGCTGTTAGATACATAAGTGAACCAATCATGGATCGATAGTGAGTCTGATCCACTGATTTGCCTTCTGGATCTGGACCTATCTTCACTTTAGTATCAAGAGGCGTTCTGATAGACTGACAGTCAGCAAGGTGGAATATCTTTAACATTGTTTCTACATATTTTGATTGATTGATGAAAATTCCATCTGTAGTCTGTTTGACTTGCACTCCTAAAAAGAATGTAAGTTCCCCCATTGCACTCATTTGAAACTTTGAATGCATAAGGTCTTCAAATTCTTTGCAGAGTAGCTTGTTTGTTGAGCCAAAAATGATATCATCCACGTAGATCTGGACCAGCAACATGTCTCTTCCTTTTCTCTTTCTAAAGAGCGTCTGATCAATCTTTCCTCTTTCATATCCATGTTCAAGGAGGAAGGATGATAGAGTCTCATACCACTTTCTCGGAGCTTGGTGAAGACCATACAAGGCTTTGTCAAGCTTGTACACTCTGTGAGGGAAATCAGGATCTTCAAAACTAGGTGGTTGACTCACATAGACTTCTTCAGCAATCTTTCCATAAAGAAAAGCACACTTCACA
Organism: Flaveria ramosissima; assembly: GCA_025215565.1. Lineage (NCBI taxonomy): Eukaryota > Viridiplantae > Streptophyta > Magnoliopsida > Asterales > Asteraceae > Flaveria > Flaveria ramosissima. The sequence continues at coordinate 84,994,535 of CM046039.1, read as the reverse complement.
TCCATTTGATAAACAGTAAACTTCATGGATGCTGAATATGCAAGAAAGATTCTTATTGCTTCTAATCTGGCAACAGGTGCAAACACTTCGTGATAATCAATTCCTTCTTCTTGTGTATATCCTTGTGCCACTAGTCTTGCTTTATTTCTGATGACAATCCCTCTATCATCAGTTTTGTTTCTGTACAGCCATCTGGTACCTATAAGATATTGACCTTCGGGAAGATCTACCAGTTGCCATACTTCTTGCTTTTTGAACTGAAGTAATTCTTCCTGTATTGCTTCAATCTAACTGTTATCTTGAAGAGCCTCTTTGATATTCTTGGGTACTTTTTGACACAGAAAGCATGAAAACAAACAGATGTTTGCTACACTTGACTTGCTTCTAGTCACCCGTTCATTAAGTTCACCAATAATGCTTTCTACTGGATCATTCTTGTGTATTCTGGTGGTTGGAATTGAGTCACCAGCAATGGTTACATCAAGATTGAAGACATTCAGATCATCTTGGTATGAGGCATCTTCATCTTGTACTGTTGGGGAGTTATTAAGATAATCAGTATCTGATTCAGTGACTGCTTCAGCATTAGCAGCACTTTCATTGCTTCCATCATTAGAGTTTCTTTCTATTTCAACTGGAGGTGTAGCTTGATCTTGATTTCTTACTTCAGTCAGTTGAAACACTTTGATCTTGAGATGATTGTCTGACAGGATCAGCTTGTAGTGGAACATCTTCATTCAGTTGTTCAGTAGAGATAAGAGGAATCATTGGAAAGTCATCTCTTCTTTCTACACCTAAGGAAGGTTCAGCTGAATGTATATTTCCTGCATCAGACAAGTGGAATTGATCAAAAGATTTTGTAAATGAGTCAATATCAAACAACCAATCGGGACCATTTGTAGATTTGGGAAATGAACGTTCCTTGAATTGAACATTTGTTGATTCATCAATAATGTTTAATCTAGGATTAAACACTCTGTAAGCCTTTAACAGAAGAATAACCTACAAAGAATCCTTCATCAGACTTAGATGAAAATTTTCAATAGTCTCGGGTGTTTAATATTGAGACAAGACTACCAAATGACTTAAAAATCCAATAAATGGTTTTCTGTGAAAAAGTAGTTCATATGGAGTCTTGTTGCTTTCTTTTACAATTAGAGTTCTATTTTGCACAAAGCACGATGTGTTAACTGCTTCTGCCCAAAAGGTTATTGGCAGTTTAGCATCGGCTAGCATTGTCCTTGCTGCTTCAATTAGTGTTCTATACCTCCGTTCAGCTACCCCATTTTGTTGAGGAGTTCTAGCTGCACTAAATTGATGAGCAATGTCTTTGGTTGCACAAAATGAACTCATATCTTCATTCTTAAATTCTGTCCCATTATCAGTTCCGATTGTTTTGACATTATGATCAAGTTGATTTTCAGTTTTTGTGATAAAATCCTTTATTATTTGGGATGCTTCGTTTTTATGAAGTAAAATGAAAACCCATGTAAATCTTGAAAAGTCATCAATGATCACCAAACAATATTGTTTCTTTCCAATACTCATAACATAAGTTGGACCAAAAAGATCCATATGAACTAGCTTCAGTGGAGAATTGTTTGTGTTCACCAGCTTTGGCTTGTGGGAAGACTTATGTTGTTTCCCTTTGAGACACGCGAACAGTGATCAATAAAATGAAATTTCTTTTGGGGTAAACCAATGACATGGTTTCCCTTGACCAGTCTGTTCATGTTTTCGAAATTTGTGTGTCCCAAACGTCTGTACCAAAGCTGTGACTCATCAAAAGATGCTTTTGACTGAAGACATGTTTCTTCTTTTGGAATGGCAGAACTGAGGTTTAAGACATATGTGTTATTCTTCCTCGGAGTCTTCAAGACAACCCATTCTTTAGGAATTTGAAATCCTGGTTTCAGAATGTAGCAATGAATGTCAGTGAAGTGAGTAGAATATTTCTTGTCACAGATCTGAGACACGTTGAGTAGATTGAAATTAAGTTGTTCACAGTAGTTCACTCTGTCAAAGCTCAGCACCCCATTAGTCACAGATCCTTCACCAGTGATTCTGCCACCTTGTGAATCTCCTCCGAATGCTACAGTAGTTCCTTGTATATGCTTGAATTCATGAAGGAGGGAACGATCTCCAGTCATGTGTTGGAAGCATCCACTGTCCACATACCATAAGCTGTTGGACCTGTATGAATGACCCTGCAAGAACAAATAAACTAATTAGAATGTGAAACCCAAGCCATGATGGTCTTGGGTTTACTGTTCCTGTCCATAATGGTAACTTCTTGATACTTTCCTCTAAACTGAGACTTAAAGGAAGGAGTTCTAGGAGATTTCTGATGATATTTTGCTTGTTTCATCTCATCAATTTCCTTTGAAGAATCAAAAGAATATTGAAACCTTTGGTCCCTATTCGTTTGAAGAAATGTGACTCATTTTTTATTATTAAACATCATTTTTGGTTGATTATTATGAAAAAGGCTTCTGATCTTAGGTTTCACAGAGGATATTGGTGAGATGGGTTTGTTTTGTGGAATTCTCAATCCTTTTTGTTTGAAGTGACAATCAGATGTATTGTGGTTGGTCATATCACAGACTGAACAATATTTATTGAAATAGCAGTTTTTGGTGGAATGATTGTTCATGTCACAAATAGAGCAGTATTGATTGAAATAACACTTACCTGTACTGTGATTAGACATTTCACACACATCACAATACAAGTGATTGTCTCTTGAAGCTGACCTTGAAGTTGAGGACTCAGTAGGTTTACCTATTTTCAACTGAGTCTCAACCTTTGACTTTGGTGAGGAAGCAAAATCAACCCTTCTAGTAGCTTGTTTCACAACACTACTAGGTTAGTCTTTTTTGAATTGTTTTTGCTTCCTTACCCTTCTTCTTACTTCTGATTCTAATTGATTCACATGGTCTTTGTTACAAATGTCAAAACCAACTCCCTGTTTAAATTTTGTGGATTGGGGATCTGAATTGGTTTTTGTTTTTGACACCATAGAAGTCTTGTTTTGCTTGGTTAGTGAAACTTTGTTTGATTTGCTTGAATTTTTTAGAGATTTAATCTCATAATCAGAACTGCTTTCAGCAGAAGGTTTCACAAAAGCCACAGTTTTCTTCTTTTCTTTTGAAATTGCAGGTATAAATTTTACAAATGGGATAATTGCTTTGATTGGGCTTGATGGTTTGATAACTTTCACTGTCTTGTCTGAACATTCCTTAATTTTAATTGGGTAACCTAGTTTAATTTTCTCCTCGTTTGTTTCAATATAACATCTTGTTTATTTTGAGGATTGGTGACTTGTTTTACTATTGATCTTGGTTCAATAATGATAGGTTTATTTTCCTGTTTGAGTGTGACAGATTCAGGCATGACAGTGTAGTTATCATTGTAAGGTGGAGGACAAGAATTATATCCAATCCAGTCATATCCTTGGGATCCTTCTGTGAGTCTAGCATCTCTTGCAGCTTGACTGAAGATGTTTGAAACTTTTCAAGTTTAATTTCAGTAAGTGATTGTTCAGCTTTTGATTGTGCTAACTTTTCAATCAGTTGCTCATTCTCAGCTGCAAGAGTGTACTTTTCTCCATGCAATTTTTCAATGTCAGAGATGAGAGATTTGATTTTTACTTCAAAGCCTTTAATTTCTCTTTTCAGCATCTCTGACTTGACCTTTTCTTCTTTTATTTTAGCAGCCAGATTATGATTATGCTCACGATAACCTTGTAGTTCAGAAATACATTTATCACTACAAAGGTTGGATTTTACCTCAGATGGCATAGGAGTTGGAACATCATTGATGTGAGCCATGAGTGCATGATTTCTGAAACTGAGGTTTTACTTCCTCTGCATACAAACTCCAATCACACACTCCATCTTGTCTGATGACAAGAGCATTTGTAGATGCCTGACTGCTTCCATGTGCTTGATTTGTCATTAGTGGCTAACTCTGATAAGGTTGTTGATGTTGTGATTGTTGGTGATGATACTGTTGTTGTTGAGGGTTGGAGTGGAATATTGTGCTTGGTTATGAAGATGACTGACCCTGAGAGTTTTTTTGGAATGAGTTGTTGTTTCTTCTAGGTGCATTGCACTCTCTGGAGAAGTGACCAGTTACACCACAGTTGAAACACTTTACCTTGGATTTGTCATATCCAAGTTTGGTGTTTTCATTTAGACTAAGCTTTCTCCGTTTCCTGAAAAACTTCTTGGCTCTTATTGCTATCATAGCCATTTGCCATTGCAGATTCATTTCTTCCACATCATCTGGATCCATTTCTTCCAAATCTTCTTGAATAAAATGAGCAGAAGTGACTCTGCCTCCCAGGTAAGCTTCAAAACTAGCAACAAATGCATTGTAAGTTGCCTTTTGCTCTTCTGATCTTGGGTCTTCATGGGTAGTTGAGGGAGTGGTAGTAAACCCAGTTGGTTGAGATGATGTTGATGGCTTGCTTGGTGTTGATGCTGCAAAGAAACCGGTTGTGTTCACTTGATCTCTTGGGGAGAGAAAATCATCATCCTCAATGATGAATGCATTTTCCACAGAGTGAGTGTTTGATGGAAATTTGTAAGCTTCAATAACTCGAGGTCCACCAAGGTTCCTGCTTCTTTCATCCAATTCAAGAGCTTCTACTTTGGCAATCATGATAGCCAAGGTGGTACTCTCTAGATCAAGAGTGTTTTTCAGCATTGTGACATTTTGTTTCCAACTTTCTGGAAGGTTGTGAAGCATCTTCTTGTTTAATTCTTTGACTTTGTATGTCACTCCCATGATCTCTAAATCATTCACCAGTTGCACAAATCTATGCAGCTGTTTAGAGATGGATTCCCCCTTGGAGTGATGAAAAGTTTCATATTGATTAACAAGTTTGTCTTTGTTAATTTCAGCCACTTCACTGCTTCCTTCACACATTATCAACAATGCATCCCATACAGCTTTAGTAGTTCCATACTTTTCATGCCTTTTTAGCACATCCATTTTCAGTGCTTGAGTGAGTATAGAGTAAGCTTTTAGATCAACCTTTATCTTCTTGTAGTCATCATCATCAAGAGTGATATCTTCAATGGGTATCCTTGTGGTTTTGTAGAGTGCAGCCTGATCAGCAGAAAGTGTCACAGGAATGTGTGGCCCTTTGCATATTGAAATCCAGTAGTCAGGATCTACACCTGTAATATAGTTCATGAATCTAATTTTCCATTGCTTAAACTCAGATTTGTGTTTAAGCATAGGTTGTTTTGGAGTGTGACCAAGTTCAGAGAAATTATGTGAATCCATTTTTAATAAGCTGTTTTTAACTTGCTTGAATAATGATTAGAATGATTTGTTAAGTCCAATTAGTCCAAATAGTCCAGAACAAGCTTAAGAATTCAGATCTGCTGTTTTTGTAGTTTTCTGTTGGTTTTTAAGATTTGAGTTACTGTTTACAGATTTGTTCTTGAAGTTGTGTACGGATGAATAGTGACAATCTTAGAGTTTCTGCAGTTTTTCAACTTGTATGCTAAGTAGAGGTAGTCGAACACTCTATTAGCAACTCAATCACCAGATCAATCGAGTTCAGCTTAGATCTAGGCAGATCTTAAGAACAACCGAGAGCCAAAGCTTTGATACCAATTGACTGGGTGTGAGATTGATATTCTCACTAGGATCGAATATGATGATTGAGTCAATGATTGTATGGCGGAATCAAACAATCAAGGAACATTGAATGCAAGAAATACTCATAAATTCTCTTTGTATTAATGATGGTGATTGGTTATAATGAATGCTAGGGTTTGAGCATTAAACAGTAACAAAACACCTTTCGAACAGAATATTCTGATTGTCTAAGATTTCTGTCAAAAGTCACCTCACATACGTGGTTTTCTATTCTATTTATAGGCTGACAAGATGCTTGTTATAAAATGACTAAACTACCCCTGACCTATACATCAGAACTAGTCTAAGTCTTCATCAGCATTTCTTTGTTCCATCCGCATTGACTAATGCGGATGAGTTGTACTTGATCAGCATTTCTTCTTTTGTCTTTAGCATTAGTGTTTGGTCATCAGCATTGACAATTGCGGATGAGCAAACACTTATGCGCATTTGTTGTTGGGCATCCGCATTAGTTAATGCGGATGTACAAGACTTGTCAGCATTTCTTCTAGGCTATCCGCATTAATGTGGAAGAACAAACACTTGTCAGCATCTTTTTATGACTTCCGCATATACAAATGCGGTTAGCCAACACTTGTTCTTCTTAGCAGATTCTTCATCCGCATTGGTTCTTGGACGTGTGGGATTTCCAGCAGAACGACCATCAACTCACCAATTGAATTGACATGTATGATCCTTTCAGGGTCCAACATAATGCTCTTGTAGAAACGGTCTCGTTTAAAGTCCATTGTCCAAGTACCTAAGCGTCCTTGCCTGAAAAGACGTGCTCAAAAAAGTCAACATACGTTGGTGAGTTCACAGGTTTAAAAGTACACATAAGTTGTCGTGTGGGTCATGTACAAAATATGTATATGTATGAGAACATAGAAGTCATAGAAACAACATAAGCTCATGACCCGTCCAAATAATCGGATTATATTCATCCAAGAGTGTAATGCCTGGAATAAAGTCGACACGAGCCAATTAATAATAATGGGCTTAGCCGGGATTATTTGAACAAAATAAGCGAATAATGTGGTATGGACCGAGTAGACCTCGCGGGTTATGTGTTCGGCGAGTTTAAGGTCCCGGGAACGCCCGGTATATATAAGCGGATCAGCTTGAGCCACTCTCATTTGCAACTCAACACCAACTTCTAGAGAGAGAGTGTAGAGAGAGAAAAGTGGAGAGAAAGTGGTGATTCAAGGCTCGGTTGATCAAGAGATTGAAGATCGGTGTTCGTGGGCATCCAAACAACAAGAAAAGACCAAGAATCCAGGTAAGAAACATCGTTTAATCGTTCCTTTTGATTTAAACCCGGATTCTAGGGCTTGGGGTTTTTGAAAGTGGCAAAGAATCGCCCAAAACTCACGTTTTTGTGTAAGAAAACATGTAAGAAGCTTAGATATAGCTTATTGGGTGATAAACCAAGGATTTGGGTGTAAAAGATTGAAGTTTTGGGTCAAAAATGGGTTGGTTCATAATTTCAGCCCGTTCTATCAAACTGGGTGTTCATCCAGCGAAATTATGTAGTCATCCAGCGAAACTATGGATCTTCCTGCGAAACTATAGTTTCGCAGGTAGTTCCGCAGACATGGTTTTCTAACGAAAGTTGGGCGAAACTGGCAGCGAATATGCCAGCGAAATTGCCAGTGAAACTGCTTGCGAAACTAGCAACAAAACTGCTGATCTTGTAGCGAATTTAGCAGCGAAATTAGACAGAAATTAACTCCTTTGAGTGTTAACTTATCTGCAGGCTGTGTAGTGTGACCCTTGCGCAGAAAGCTTGATTGAGAAGTTATTCACTGAGTCCAGGTGAGTTCTAGATCTCCTATTTTAAAGATTTTAAGATTGTTTGGGACTGGAAATGCATACTAAATAGTCATTTTGAATGACCAAGATTTTAAGAGATTGTAACAAGAAGATCAATTTTTCTATAAGGAAATGTATTATATAAATGTTCAAATATAAAAATTTGTCGCGCTGACCTGGCAGCCCGGCCCCAGCCAAGGGCGTTGCCCCTTGGACCCCACTAGGGGTTGTTGCCCCTAGGACCCCGCTGTCAGGGGTTGTCGCCCCCGAACCCCCGCTGTCCCGTGGAGGGTCGGTTATGTTCTATGATGACTTGTGCTTGTTGTGCATATGTATGTGAATGTGAATTGATGATGCACGATATTTATGATGATGTGTGATGGGGTATGTGATGCTATGTATGTTTATGTTGTGTTTTATTACGTTCCTATTGTGTATTATTCAGTGACTTACGTGTTATGAGTATGAAATGAATGAAATGTATTATGTAACGTAAAGCGGAAGTTAATGATAATGTTAAGTGGAACGTAAAGAAAGATGAATGCATGCATTAATGATCGAACGAATGTAAGAAAGTCTTGCAAGGAATGTATGGAGGTTCACACCCAATGAAGGGTGTTAGCTCAACTGTGTGCGGGTTAGCTACCCCGGAAGGATGCACACTTGGGTCTAATCTTTGTGATTGACCATACGTATGGGATCCTTGTCGCTTTCCCTAGGTACTGGAGTCAGCTTCGTGCATAATGTTCGAGGTCTTTGATAGACCTCAGGCCCAGTAACCATCTTCGTGCATAATGTTTGGGGTATAGCACAAGGCATTGGTCCGGAATGAAAGATAAATGATAATGATGAGTGTACTTGCCCCATGCCCTAGGGTCAGCTTCGTGCACAATGATCAGGGTGCAGTACATGTCATCAGAAGTTAAAGAATGTATGAAAGATAAGTAAAGAAGATTATGAATGAAAGTGAATAATAACGATGACGTACGATGATGAATGAACGAAAGTTAACGAATGAATGATGAAAGATAATAATGCTATTACCTATGTGTGCGTATGATGCATGATCGTGAACGAAAGTAATGAACGGTTGCAGAAGGATATAAAGTATTTTATCTATAAAATTAGAACTCACTCAGCAACGCTGACTTTTATGTATTTTCCAGTTGGCAGGTGATTGTTGCTGAGGATGGCACGGGCCAGCTACTTGGCATTTTTGGGATGGCATCCATTTGTATAACACTGATGTTTTTGTGATGTAATGCAAATCATGATATTTTGTAACAGTTAACTACATTGTATTATTTTGCAAAAGTTGTCATTAATATAGGAAATGGTTTCTAAGTTATTCTGCTGCTTTGATTAAGTAAATATATGTTTTATCAGCAATGATGGTCCACCTGTAAGTGTTCCGGGAACGAGGCCTTACAAGTTAGTATCAAAGTCAAAGTTTAAGTGAAACGGGTAAATTTTCAAAACAAACCTAAACTGAGAATGGGACAAAATGGAAGGGATGCCAGTCCGAGTAGTTGCGTGCCATCAGGTATTTTCTTTAATGATAACCGGTATTACGTGTGCATGTTATGTGGTTTATTTGTTTTTTAGTAGATTTAGATATTGATGTAGTCAGGATAGGAAATGCTTGGGGTATGAATAGTAAAGTAAGTGGCTAATCACAACTGGCCACTGTAATTAGCGACTTACTATACTTGACATAAACTGAGCTATTACCTTGAATGACCGTGTTGGTGTTTGGATCTTATAGTGTGTTAGAGCATGACTGGAGGTAGATCTTCAAAGGCTTCTAGAGGTGGAGGTCGAGGTGGACGTGGTGCTGGACCACGGGTCACGAGGGGAAGGCCTAGAGCTGAAAAGGTGGCTCATGAAGAGCCTGAGACCCCTCATCCGGAGGATGGGGATGAGAGTGCTAACTTGGGAGCCTCAGTGAAGGAGGCTGTTGTAGAGAAGGTTCATTCGATCATGCAGACGATCTTACAGCCTGTGGTGATCGAAGTGATAAAGGCTGTAAGGGAAGGAGAAAGGAAGGAAAGGAACCGGTCCTCGGGAGAAAGAGGGCAACCGGAGACTGAAATGGTCGTCTCTACTGATGAGGAGGAAGAAGAAGAGCTTGTGCCTGAGGCAGCACGAGGCTGTAACTACGGGGCATTCCAAAGATGCAATCCCCCGACTTTTGACGGTAATGGCACTGTTGCTGCTGCTCACCGATGGGTGAGAGAGATGGAGGTTGTTCTTGATATCAGCGAGTGCCGGGAAGATCAGAAGGTGAAGTTTGCCACCTACTCATTCGTGGACTCGGCTTTGTGTTGGTGGGACAATATTGTCCAAGCTGAGGGCAGTAGGGAGATCGGGAGGATAAGGTGGAATGAGTTAAAGAAGTTGGTGATTGAGGAGTTCTGTCCTCATCGAGAGCTCGACAAGGTGGAAAGGGAGTTCCTGCAGCTGGAGGCGGGCACTATGACGCATCAACAGTACACCACCAAATTCAATGAGATGGCACGGCTGGTGCCGGATCAGGTGACGCCTGTGTCACGGAAGATCAAGAGATACATCCAGGGCTTGCCGGCAGATATCCGCAGACACATGATCGCTGCCCGACCAGGTACGTTCAGGTCGGTGGTTGATCTGGCATGGAGGCTGTATGACAAGCGAGAAGTGGTGGTGGCTGAGGTGGGGAAGAAAGGTGGTGGTGACAAGAATTGGAATGGGAAACGGTTTGGACGTGGCGGGGCCGCCCCAAACAATAAGGTTGCGAGGGTGGATGACCGTCGTGTGGTCACATCCGGTGCGGGGATAAAGAGGTGTGGCAAGTGTGGAAAGGAGCACACCGGAGAGTGTAGGTGGATACTGAACGTGTGCTTCGAGTGTGGGAAGCCTAGACATATGGCAAGGGAGTGCAAGGTGGCGAGGTGTTTTAACTGTGGCGGGGAGGGCCATATGAGCAGGCACTGTAAGAAGCCGAGGGCTGAAAGTTCTGGGGTAGTGAAGAAGGCTGGAGGTGAAGGGCAGAACGCGAGCACCCGAGCTTTCACGATGACTCGGGAGGAGGCTAGGACGGACCCCGATGTGGTGTCAGGTACGTTTCTAGTAAACCAAACCCTTGCATCTGTGTTATTTGATTCCGGTGCTAGTAGGAAATTCATTTCTGCTGCCTTTTATGCTAAGTTCCCCATTAGGAGTAGAATTGAATTGATGAGCCCTTTGATGTAGAAACAACCATAGGTAAGTCTACTAGGATTTCTGAGATGATAGAAGGTTGTGACATAGAATTAGAAAGTCATAAGTTTCCTATTAGACCATTCGTGATGACCTTAGGTGGGTTCGATGTAGTCCTGGGAATGGATTGGTTGGCGGACTACGAGGCGAACATTGTGTGTCGCAAGAAGATGATCCAATTAACAGCGCCTGACGGGAGTTCAGTGACGATCTACGGTGACCGAGTCACTACGATTCCGAAGGTGATTTCGATGGCGGTGGTGGGAAAGTGCATGAGACGTGGATGTAGTGCCTACTTGGCCTACGTGAAGGATGTGGATACGTCAACACCATAATTGTCCGATGTACCGGTTGTGTGTGACTTCCCAGACGTGTTTCCAGATGATTTACCAGGTGTGCCACCGGACCGCGAAATCGAATTTCGGATTGACTTGTTGCCTGGTGCCCAACTGGTAGCTAAGGCACCATATCGCTTGGCTCTGACCGAGATGAAGGAACTGATGGAGCAATTGCAGGAGTTGCTTGATAAGGGGTTCATTAGACCTAGTATCTCTCCTTGGGGTGCTCTGGTCTTATTCGTGAAGAAAAAGGAAGGTAGTATGAGGATGTGCATTGACTACCATGAATTGAACAAGTTGACGGTGAAGAATCGGTATCCATTGCCGAGGATTGATGACTTGTTTGATCAACTCCAAGGTGCCAGTTGAATCTCAAGGATAGATCTCCGATCTGGTTACCATCATTTGAAGGTGAAGGAGCAAGATATTCCTAAAACAGCTTTTCGCACGCGTTATGGACACTACGAGTTTCTCGTTATGTCTTTTGGTTTAACTAACGGGCCAGCTGCTTTTATGGACTTGATGAATTGAGTGTGCGGGCCAATGTTGGATAAATCAGTGATTGTGTTTATTGATGATACCCTGATTTACTCGAGGAGCGAAGAGGAGCATGTCGGTCACATTCGAGAAGTGTTGGAGACGCTTAGAAGGGAGAAATTATATGCTAAATTCTCCAAGTGCGCGTTCTGGTTACGCGAAGTTCAGTTCTTGGGTCACGTGGTGAATCCCGAGGGGATCATGGTAGACCCGGCAAAGGTGGAGGCGGTGATGCAATGGAAGTCTCCAAAGACGCCATCTGAAATCCGTAATTTCTTGGGGTTGGCGGGCTATTATAGAAGATTCATCCAAAACTTCTCTAAGATAGCTTTCCTATTGACTAAGTTGACCCGTAAGGATGTGAAGTTTGTATGGGGTCAAGATCAAGAGAAGGCAAGGCTAACTCAAGCTCTTGTCTTATCATTACCCGAAGGAAGTGAGGACTTGGTAGTCTATTCGGATGCTTCTTACTCGGGGTTGGGTTGCGTGTTGATGCAGCGGAGAAAGGTTATAGCTTATGCATCCCGACAATTGAAGGTTCATGAGGTTTAATTATCCTACTCATGACTTGGAGTTAGCAGCTGTGGTCTTTGCATTAAAGATTTAAAGGCACTACCTGTATGGGACGAAGTGCACCATCTTCACCGACCACAAAAGCTTGAAGTACTTCTTCGAGCAGAAGGACTTGAATATGACAGAGGCAATGGTTGGAGCTCATAAAGTATTATGATTGCGAGATCCATTACCATCCGGGCAAGGCCAACGTGGTGGCAGATGCCCTTAGCCGAAAGGAGAGACCCGAGCCGATTCGGGTGAATGTTTACCAATTGATTATGATCTCAGATGTGATGACGCAGGTCAAGGATTTTCAAGACGAGGCGTTGAAAGAAGATCTTCTTAACTTCTGAGAGGATGAGAGGTCTAGTCGCGGAGTTGGGTGAAAACACTCTCGGTGTTAGAACTCGGTTCGGACGGATGTGGATTCCTCGCTATGGGGATCTACGTGGGAAGATCATGGACAAAGCTCATAAGACTCGATACTCCATTCATCCTGGTGCCACGAAGATGTATCAAGACATGAAGAAAGATTATTGGTGGCCGGTTCGTAATTTCAGCCCGTTCTGCGAAACTGGGTGTTCATCTAGTGAAATTATGTAGTCATCCAGCGAAAATATAGATCTTCCTGCTAAACTATAGTTTCGCATGTAGTTTCGCAGACGTGGTTTTCCAACGAAAGTTAGGCGAAACTGGCAGCGAAGATGCCAGCGAAACTGCTGGCGAAACTAGCAGCGAAACTGCTGATCTTGCAGCGAATTTAGCAGCGAAATTAGGCAGAAATTAACTCCTTTGAGTGTTAACTTATCTGCAGGCTGTGTGGTGTGACCCTTGCGTAGAAAGCTTGATTGAGAAGCTATTCACTGAGTCCAGGTGAATTCTAGATCCCTTATTTTAAAGGTTTTAAGCTTGTTTGGGGCTGGAAATGCATACTAAATATCCGTTTTGAATGATCAAGATTTTAAGAGGTTTTAACAAGAAGATCAATTTTCTATAAGAAAATGTACTATATAAATGTTTAAATATAAAAAATTTTAAATTTTAGTACTAACAATATTAGCTTGCATACTAAAAACAATGGTGTGGGCGTCAACCAATTAGTACTAACAATACATTTCCACGACAGTCCAGTACAAGTCCACAATAAGCTCAAATACTCATGAAGGGGATCTAGACTCGATCCTATGACTCAAACCAGACATATAGTCCAATCCAAGTCCAAAACAAAATTTAACACGACATAGTCCAAAGTCAACGATCAAAGTCAATGGTTAATGCACCTATTTTGGTGACGGATGTCACATGCTATCTAGAATCAACATTAGTCAGGAACAGACGTTTGGGTGAATATAATCCGACAATTTAGTGTGTACATGACTAGGTTTGGTTGTGAAGTTCATATCTACATTTAATTCTTTTTACGTATAAGTTACACACATATGTCCTACTTATACAAGCACAAAAAGAACCTTTTTAATGCAACTCAATTTCTAACACCATTAGTCAAAGCAACAGAGACTTATAGTGATGGGATTCTGTGATAATATTTTGCATGGTATCTAATCAGTTCTTGATGGATCGGATGAATACAAAGAAAGATCACCAATGATATGATGATCTCGCAAGCTCTTTTAGGTTAATAAAAGGATTTAATTTTATTTCAAGTTCTATCATAACTTCAACAAAGTTCTTAAATTGGAGCTTTCCAAAAGGTTTGGCTTCACATTCAACCGCTAACTAGAACCCAATAAACGCAACCGTTAGAAAAGTTTGGCTTTTGGGATTATCAATTTTATAAGGCTTGGGTCCTTTGGTTTTAAGTTGTGATTTTTGAGTGTTGACCATCGATTTACAATTTAAGTTATGATTTATTGAGTTTGATTTGAGTTTCTATTGTAATTAGGGTGTTATGGGTTTGGTTTATTTAGTTCGATTAGAGTTTCTATCCTTTCTATCGTTGTTAGGGCATTAGGATTTTTTTAATGTTGTTCTTTCAATCGTATAAGTGAAATAAAAATAGACGTGAAATTGCATTTTAGATTTTGTATTGGGAGGGTATGTAATTGGAATCAAGGGCACTGAGTAGTTAAGAGCAATGGATGAGTTGCTACATGCTAGGTTGGGCTCAGGTTTTTATTTTATTTTTTCACTTTATAACGTTTTTTATGACAAAAATATCATACTATGATTAGACTGTCCCCATCGTGCGCCCGCGGCCGCGCCCGTCGCCGACGTGGACCGCGCCCGCCGAAAGGGCGGCGATGGGGAGTCCCGCCTCTGGGTGGGTGTCCGTGAAGAAAGGGAAAGGAAAGAAAAAAAAAAAGCTGAGAAGTATGTTCGTATCAAGTGGGCAGCTGATGACGAAGTCTTGTTGGCTAAGGCTTATGTAGCCATTTCTGAAAACCCAATAATTGCCAATTGTCAAAACCAACAAGCATATTGGGGGAGGATAGGATAGAACAACATACAATGCTGGGAACCTCAAATTCAAAAAATGCTCACTATCTTAGAAGTCATTGGCATATGATCAAAGGAAAAGTTGCTCACTTTAATGCATCTTATGTTCGTATCAAATCACAATACAAAAGTGGTTGGTCAGAAGACCAATATAAAACTCAAGCAAAATATGATTATACGATCAATAATAATGCTGCCTTCACATATGAGCATGTGTGGAGGATAGTTAAAGACATTCCAAAATACTTTGGGCCTACAAAAGTGTATGGTCATCAAGCTTCCAAAAGAACAAAGACAAGCAGCACAGGGGGGTATGCCTCTTATGATGCAGATGCAACTTTGGCAATACTCCCGAATCAACTCAAGAGTGGGGGGTATCACTTGATGATGATAATAATGATGATGATGTTCTTGCAATGCAACAAGAAGATTAAGAGGAAGAACATCTAGAAGAAGAGTGTCAAGAGGAACCTCCAACACGTCCAATGGGGAGAGACAAGGCAAAGAAGCTGGCCAAAATAAAGGGTAAAGGCATGACTTCTTCTTCTTCACTTGCTTACGAAGCAAAGAGACTAAGTCTCGTTGAAGACTTGGCCGAGACGACAAAGGCAAAGAAGAAAGCTATCCAACATTTTGATAAAAATATTGATAAATTCATTGAGTTGGAAGAGAAGAAGATCTTTTTCATCGACACAAGTCATATGGATCCATTCCAGCGTGCCGAACATGAAGAATTGTGTAACGAGATAAGAGAGAAATATGGAATGCCTCGTCGCAAGTAACAATTTTAGTTTAATTTATGTTGTGGTTTTAGTTTAATGTTGTATTATTTTAATTCTCTATTTTAATGTAATTTTAGTTAATTAATGAATTTTTTTTATTTTTTCCTAACGGCTAGTTTTTTTTGTCTTATTTCTAACGGCTAGTTTTTTTTGTCTTTTTTCTAACGGCTAGTTTTATTGTCTTTTTTATAATGGTTAGTTTTTATTTTATTGTTTTACATTGTTGGTTTTATTTTATTTTAATTAAATTTATTTACAATAAATTAAATATCTTTATTTAAAGTAAATTAATAAAGAAAATATGAGGTGGAAAAATAAAAGTGTTTGTGAAAAGGATAGTGTTGAGGGTAAAAAATATTTGTGGGAAGGATGGGTGAAAGTGAGTGGAAAGCTGATATGACATGCTAATTAGGACTGTTTGTGGGAAGGATGGGTTGTAGCATTGGGAACAGTCTTAGGACGGGCTTTTATTATTAATCCATCATAATACTTTTGTCATCAAAATACTTTCATAAAAGATTAAAAACCAAATGTGAGTTAAAAAGACAAGAAAATAATCGACAAAAGGTTATAGACAAAACACATATAATAACGGAAAGTGAATAACAGTAAAATATTATACGTAGTAAGGAAACCAATATATTCCCAATTATCCTGAGTAAAACATCGACACACTGTTATTAATATTGAAAAGTAATAATTGGCATTTTTATAATTATCCTTAATATCAAAAGAATGTAATTGTTCTTAATATCAAATTTTGGATGTTAGAATTTGATATCATGGTTGGCTTTATTGATAGATCGCAATGTGTAAAGAATATTTACAGCCCTCCACTTAATATAGTTATCAAGTGCGTACACACGTATCATTAATTAACTAGACTTCAACTCAACATCGGTATCTTGGTTTGGACTGTCATCGTTTGGACTATCCTGTGGAAGAAGGTGTAACAGAGGCAACGGCAACAACGAGCTGAGGTTGCAGATGATAATAAGAAGGGCCAGGTTGTCAAACCGGTCCTTGGTGATACCTAAAAACTGAGTCAACCCCGCACCAAAAAGACCCCCCACGACACTCCCTCCATTCGAAATAGACATCAGCGTTGCAAATAGAGTTGCTTCCATACCCTCAGGACACAGTCTTGCTGCTAGAACTAGAACCGGCATGAAAGACGCCTGCCACAAACAAATTTCATAACCTATTAGCTTTTCAATCCCTTTATTAATGAATGGGTCAGTTTGGGTTCTGTTCTAACTCTAACAGGCCATGTAACAAAAGTTTTTCTTAGGAATCAAAATATATAGAGGTATTAGCTTATAAGGTAACCGATCCAAAGTGTACGTTAGCCATAAAACTCCTAAATCATTTTATCAAAAAAAAAAGGTAAATTATTATTTAATAATATATTTATTATTTGACTAGCTGATTGCTTAACTGTTTTGGGTTTATTCACACCCTGCTCATTGTACCACCTCCAAATGAGGTACGCATTTGTAGTAATACATATTCCTGTTTTAATCAACAATAAAATAAAAATATTCCCTTCATCTCAGAAATAATGCAACACTTCCGATTTTGGTTGTGCCTAGAGAAAAAGGGAATTTTTTTTAACAAGATTAACCAATCCGCTCATTAGCAATCATTACAAGTGTACTTTCAAAAGAATTTAACTTCCTGAATCATTTTACAATAAAAATTAAATTATTAACAACCTACCATAAATCTTTAAAGATATTTTAATGCAAATTATTCAGAAAAACAATTAAGTGAATTACCTGACCAAGAACTGTAATAATTAAAGAATCTCCAATTGCAAACCACTCATCACTTATACCAAACTTGCGATTTAACCCGGTGACGAGGATAACCTGCAATATGTAGAAACTTGATTAATGAACACGTTGAGTAATCAAATTAAGATGGAGAATCCAAAAACAATGTAATTCTAAAGTCAAACCTGAGTCAACCCAAGGGCAGTACCAGTTACAGTTGTACCGAGAAAAATCTTGCGCAGTGGAACCTTTTTAAGAAATCCATTATAAAGCCCAACACCAAGAAGTGAAGCAATTGATGTCACAAGCTTAACGCGGCCCAGAAACTCTGGTGTAAAACCAAGTTTATTTGTTCTGGATATAATTATAAGTTAAAACATATAAATGGTACAAGTATTACAAATATATGTTGTAGCAGTGAACAGAATAAACAAATAACAAAATCATAATCGATTTAATCGAAAAACCAAACCAAATCAACCAAAGCAATTCAAAAACTAATGGTTCAGCTATGTGAATTTTGGTCACCACGGTTCAGTTTTGGTTATATATCTTTACTTGGCCCAAAAACTGAACAAACCAAATTAATGTGTATACAAACAAGAAACAAATTTAAGAAACAAAGCAATTTAACTGGACCAAAAACCCATTTACCTAAACAAAAATGGCCATAACTTCAAATTTTTCTGTTAATCATTGTAACTGAACAAAAACCTATCCACCCATTCAAACTGAAAACCGCTTCAACTGAAACTCATTGGTTATGGTTTCTTGATTACTGAGTGTTCGGTTTATTGCCAGAATTGAACCCACCCATGCTACCCCAAGACTATGTGGTGTCAAAGTTGGATAAGGAAGTTACGTGAAGTAAAACATGGCAGATTCTGAGTGAGGGGTTGCTTGCCAGAGAAAAATAAATAGAGTGGGAAGAAAGACGGTTGGTTGCTTGATAGCTTGCCATAACTCAAGGATACTATTACTAGTAGCATCTTTTGAGGCGGAGGGTAAGGGACCACGAACCCGTTGCTCTTTCACTAGTACAGCAACCGCAGATGTCAACAAAGGAAGCAACGCTGAAAGACCAAAAACAAACCTGCAAAATGTAGCACCATGCTTGTCAGGAATAATTTATAATGTTTCACCAGTAGATGATTTATTATCTCATTATAATATTAAAGGGCATGCATACCTTACACCATAAGAATCCACCAGGGAGCCACTAAAGTAGGAGCTTACAATTCCTCCAAAGGCAGAAGAACCCCAGCATAAAGATTGAAGGGATCCAGATACACTTTGGGTCTCGCCTCGCGCTCTTTCTACCACCATCGAATCTACAACCTACACTATACATACTTTACCCACTGCATGCATGCCATAATACCCACACATTATAGCCCTAGATGTGTGTGTGTGTGTGTGTGCATGCACTTTTCAAAAGTACGAGGCACGAGACCAACGCGCACACATCACATACACAAGGCATAGGTTTTCACAAAATGCTTTAAATTACATCTAGATTGTATTTTCACACAGCAAATGCTTAAGCATCAATATAATTCACTTAGACATCAAAAGTAGTCCAAAACAATATGTGAGTGTTTGCAATCCAAAATGTAAGACTCATAACCGACATTGAAAACACATTATAGTACTTGTATCAAAAGCCCTGTTGTCAATAGCGAACGTAGCGGGCGCTATAGCGCGCTACTTCGCAACAAGGTCAAGGCCCGCTATCTAGTACTTAGAGGTATATAGCGACTTGCAGTGGCATTTTTTTTATTTTTTATTTTTTTTATTCTTTATTACTATAAAATTGACACAAATAGAGTATTTTAGCTAATTTGGTGGTGTTTGCTTATATATTCTACTACTTTATAGCTAAACATGTTTATTTATTGAATGTAAAACATTTCTTAAAGCTTCTACTACCTTATCGCTAAACACGAAATAGCGGGCGCTATTTATCGCTATTCGCTACGTAGCATATAGGTGGCTTGTCGCTATTTACCGCTATTCGCTATTGACAACTATGATCAAAAGTAAGACATGGCCTACTAATAGAATATATAACATATATTGAAAGTAAACTAAATAATAGCTATAAGTCTATAACATTGATAATATATTAAAGAATAGACTTAGTTACAAATATTAAGCTATGCAAATGTAATTATTATGCCTGCTAAAAAGTCATAGAGTAGGAGGGTTTGCAGTTTCAACATTCATGCTTTTATTCTCAAGAATCAACATTCAATTATGCATATACATTTATAGAATTACGCATACACACATATATTGTTTATGCATATGCATCATATATTTGTACTGGTACCATATATTTATACCTAATAAGACGTTATTATATTTGTTCTACTCCCCAACATGACAGTTCACTTTGAAGTCTTGAAAGAATCTAAATCATTTGAAAAAATTTACCCCTCCCTAAATCATCTATTTGTAAGTTACCAACAATTATCATTATATTTAGCAAACTATAACTTAGATGAAATAATTTAGAGCCTTAGAGGGTTAAAAATGAAAATTGTTATATTAAAAAAAAGAAAAAAAAAACTTAATGATATTGTTTAAGAACATCAATTTCTACTATGCACTAATCATCAAATACTTAATCATTAAGTTCTATTACAAGCTTGATATGTAGGGAGCATCTCTGCAATCCTTCCCCCACCCCCACCCCCCTTTTTTTTTACCTCCCCACATCGTAAGTCAAAAGGAGTAGAATTCCACATCATTCGCACTTCACATTGTACATATCAACAAAGGATGCATAATTGAACAATATGATGGGTTCAATAAGTCGACGGGTATCCAGAAAAATTAGATTGTTATTAAATTAATTAGAGAGTTGGTTTACAAAAGTTATATTATTTAAATAACAAATCAATTCATTTAAATAAACTCAGTTGGAGGTTTTATCAGTAAAAATACACTTTGGGGGGCTTCAGCTCATTTAACTAGTTTCTTTTATTATATTCGTTAGAAATAACACATAAACCAACTAGAAGGGAACAGAAAAATGTAGTAGATACTTACAACATCTGAAAAGGCAACAGAAAGCGAACCAAGAAGTATGCAAAAAGCAGCACCGTACTTGCCATCAACAATAGTGGCCATTAAGCTCCATGAAAGGGCTCCAAGAAGTCCAGATAAAACTAGATAGGACCTTCTTCGATACCCAAAAAGTGGGACCGAGTCACTACAGATAAACACTATATTAAAGTAAGAAAGCTTGTGGATTGATCAATGTCACTAGATATGCGGCTGGCATATAAATAGACTTATTAGCGCACCTGATAAAACCATACAATGGCTTAATAAGCCAGGGCAATGCAGAGAACCCGGTTATCACAGCTGTCTAGTCCACCATGTAAACTGGTTAGTTTTTTTGTTACTGAATCAAATCATATTAACTAAGAGTTGGACTTATCTTCCTATCAAGTTAAAACTAATTACAGAAAGTATTCTTCTTGTCTATTCTTTTTTGTAGATCCATAGGAAAAAAATATATTCGCCCATACTAAATGTTTGCTTTTGACATCCAAGTTTATGACTTGGGTGCATTTTTATTTAACTAAATTGTTTTAGGCATTTGCAAATACACCTATATTTATCCTCAAAGAGGAAATCTGTAAAGCTTTTATATAGAAGGGCAATCCAAGGATCGAACGCAGGTGGGTTTATCAACCCAACACACGCCAAGCGCCGGGGCAACTTACAATTGTTTACTTTATTTACACCTTAACTTATTTAGCATAAAGCAAATAATTGTAATTCACTGTAGATCTTCATGACAATGTTATAGTATCAATAATTATTGTTACAATGAACAATAAAGAACACCCGTTTGAGTTGGTTTACATGTGATGGTTTTATTCTACAAACATAAATGACATGAATTTTCGCAATTATACTTTTGTTTACAAAAAAAACTTATGTAATAGTCTATTTTGGAAAAGAAAACTCTAACTTGCACCTCCAACCTTTTCATGAAAAAATGAATAACCTCTTTTCAAGTTTCAAGTTAGCAAAGTGAAATGAAAATATTTGAATATTAGTAAGAAAAAATATACCTCAGCTGGATCTAGATGCAGGTCATCCTTAAAATAAAAGCTGACAGCAAGTCTAGCAAGCCCTAAGACTCCTTGGACAAAGTATACCATACTAATTGCAATATTATCTGGTGTGAGATCCACCCCAAAACAGCTAATGGAGCTCATGGAGTATTTATTTCTTTGAAGAACACTTTTACTTGCCACATTTCCTGTGATTGCACTATCATAAGTCAATCATATATATCATGAGAGACACACACACATATAAAATAGATGAGGAGATATAGCAACAATCCATATCAAGTAGAGGTGACGCTTCTCATTTAAGGTTTCAAGAAGGTACGATGAGCTTGATTAACATCCTATGATTTGAAAAACCATGAATTTCCTTGTAAGAAATAAGCTTTTGTGCCCAAACCTTAGCTTGCATTTATCAAAGTCAAAATACATACAAGTTTCAAACAAACATCTTTTAAGGAAGTTAATAACACCCCCAAGAAGTCTAAATTCAAACCCATGAGATTATACATGAAATTTTCAAGAAACATAAAAAGCTATTAAGTATGCATACAAATTAATTTAAGAAATTGTTTTTACATAAATAGCACCATTTACAAATCTTATTTGACAATGTGGTAGCAGACCTACTAAGCATTTCTAATAGTTATAAGCATAGTTGTCAAAGACGCAAGAAGCACTCATGTCGAGAATGGGGAGCCCTTGTGTTTAAGTGCAAGGCGCTAAAAAAAAACGAGTTCCTGAGGTAAGCAACGCGTATTGAGGAAATATAAATAGGCAAAAGTTCAAAAGAACCCCGAAAAAATTAGAATTGCAGGAACCAGCTCAAACGAACTCCGATTGAATTCATTCAAGTGGCGTTAGAACCAGCTTGTTAAACCCAAAATAGGGTTTAGCTTTTAAAGTTTAGAGTTTATCTTTTAAGGTTTAGCTTTAGCGTTTAACAATTGGGGGTTTAGCATTAGAGTATAGGGTTTAGTTTCAAAGTAAGAGGTTTCTAGTTTAGAATTCGACGAGCAGTTCCAACAGCGCCGAAATGAGTTCAACCGGAGTCCATTTGAACTAGTTCCCCACAGTCCCCTAATTTTTGGTGGCTTTCATGAGCCTATCCCTACACACACACACACACAGCAGGCATGTAAACTTATTTTATAAAGAGTACTAGCTTTTCTACAATACGTGTTGTCACTGTTATTATTGACTTAGGACCTTAACACGCTTACTAAACATACCATATATTGTTCATTATCCAATCTTCTTTCCTATCTTCTTTCTCTCTTCAAACTTTGCGCTCAACCCTTGACGTCTATTACTAAATAGCTGGCATTTGGCTGAAATTTGCAAATTTTGTCGCAGTTTACAAGACTTGACCTGAATCTGGCCTGAATCTTAAAATCTCGTCGAAACCACGCCTCGCCATCCAAGAGGCGTTTTCTTGCATTGCGCTTTCACATCTAATGCGCCTTTGACAACATAGGTTATAAGCTAATCATAAAAACTGCTTTAATAAAGCATTACATGTATGTACAAATACATAAAATAACTTGGCAAGACATTCAATTCTCTATAGCTTATCCCATTGTTTTACACGAAATCAAATGTTTCAAAGCAATATAATTCTTACAAAATTGTTAGCCTCATATATCCATATTCAAAAACATATATACTTGGTAGTTGGTAAGAAGTCTAATTTGTAATAATCCTATGCTAATAATGTTACAACGCACAAAGATTATAGAGCTATGGGTTTCTTTGGTGGTTAACAAGTCAACTGGAATGTTTTAAATCAAAACAGCCACAAATCTGTAGCAGAAAGCAATTGGTGGTGATTTTTTGGCAGACTCGTTGAGCACAGCAACGACTACCCGGCGGCTGTAAATACAAATCAGTGACCAACAGATCTAGTAACTAAGGTGATGAAGGCGACTGGAATAGATTGGAACAAACCAGAAAACACTCAAGCAAGCAACCAAAACAGAAAATGAAGGACGTGAGATTACGTGGTTTGGTTAATATGACCAACATCCATGGCTGCACTAGCAATTAAATTTTATTTATAAGGTGTTGAGGAACTACAAATACAAGCCCTTATATTTGTAGATTGGAGTATTAGGGTTAATCACCCTCACTTATGGCAATTAGGGTCGCCCCTCAAACGTACTTAGGCCCAACGATCTCCCACTTAAAGGCTTAATTGTAATCCACTAATCCGTCTTTCATGCTAGTGCAATCCCATCTAAATAGTTAACCTAGAACACAGTTGAAGTTACACAAAGCTTCAACTTATCCAACATCACAACTTTGGTGAGCATATTGAGTTGTAAGGTATCATCACTGATCAACCCATGATGAAGTGATATCTCAACTAGACATGCTTTGTCGTCTTTGAAATATTTGATATTTAGCATATTGAATGGCACTTAAATTGTCACAATACAAGGACAATCAGCTTGCTTCTTGTTGAGTTCTTCAAGAAAAGTCAACCAAATAAGTTCTTCAAGAAATACATTGCAACCTTTGAGGTTCTTTTATATATCTCAATAGATTTAACTGCATCTGAGAGCTCTCCTTAGATTGGACATAAACCAACCAACAACTCCCGCTACATGTGCTCTATCTGTTCTCATGCATACCAAAGCATACATAGCTACCAACTACCGATGCATAGAAAACTGTAACCACATTTGCTTTGTCTTCAACGACACGAGGTAACTGATCTTTAGAAAGCTTAAAATGACTCCCTAAAGGTGTGCTTCCGATCTTGGTATTGTTAAGGTTGAATTTCTCTAACACTTTCTTAATGAACTTTTCTTAAGATAATATGATAGAACCATCTTTTTTTTTTCAGAATACATGTCTTGTTTTCTAAACTTAACCCCTTTCTTCTTTCATTGCATGCTCCCACTAGAGCGGGTCTTTCACACTAACTGCTTGAGTGTAACATTAGGGTTCACCATTTTTAGCAAATGAGAGTATATTTATGGCAATCTAGTGGGACCAGTAAATCTTCTAAACCACTATTCAAGTATGCAGGAGGTGGAACTAAAGCACACGATTCTGCTTCATATTCATCTTCAACTTCGTCTTCAAACACAATATGTTTTTTTAAGCTTGTGAATTTGTTGTAAATCTGTCTGTACACGGTTGGGTTTTATTGAAGATGACATCTCTACTTCTGATCACCTTTTGGTTTAGCTAGAACCAAGTCTCAAATTTCCTTCACATGTGAGCTGAGCTAGATGAATTGCTAACTATTGCGATTGTCCCAGACCAACTCTAAAGTGGAGAAGACAACAAAGGAGTGCTTGTATCTCATCATCAAATTTAATATCAACATATATCAAACTAGATATAACAAAATCAAATTCTTTAAGAGGGTAGTAACAGATGCACCTTTCTTCATCTTTGTATTTACCACCTGACGAATAAGAAATACCTTATTTTATTCGAGGCAGACAACTTCTCATACACATCGGACAAATCCTTTAGCAACCCAAACGCAGATTTTTCATTGACAATATTACAAACAGCACTGTTTGTCATGGCGAGTCTCACTACTCCCTAAGCTTGTTGATCCAATAACTCCTACTCTATATTGGACATCTTTTCTGGTTCTACTCCCAAGAGCAGTTGGTGTAATTTTTTCTGGTGGAGAAATTGGAGATAGTCTTCAATCTGCATCTTACAGAAACCATAATCGTGGCAGTCGAACTTCTCAATCTTGATCTATTCTTCTTCTGTCATGATAAAAGAAAAAAAACAAACATTGTGGGCTCTGATACCACTTCTTTGGTGATTAACAAGGCTATCTAAAATCAACTGGACTGTTTGTGATCAAAACAGACATAAAAAAAATGCGAGAACAGCAATTGGTGGCAACTATCTGGTAGACAGACACAACATTAATGACGATTATTTGGTGGCGACATATACAAATCAGTGAGGGGAACATATTGGAGCAAACCAGAAAACACACAAGCAAGCAATCAAAAACAGCCATAAAAACAATGACAGGACAGCAAGTGGTTCGATCAATGTGATCTACGTCTACGGCTGCACTAGAAAGTAAAATTACATTTATGAGGTGTTGAGGAATTACAAATACAAGGCCCTATGTTTATAGAAAGGATAATTAGGGTTAATCACCCTCTAATTACGGTAATAGTACGCTGCAATATTTCTGAGTAAAACAAGAATGGCAATTAGGGCAGCTTCCCTACATCTGCCCAACAAGGTTACCACTAAATTTAACTACTAGATGACTGGTTCAAAGACATTTGAACAACTCAACATGTATATTGTTTCTATAATGAACAGGTTAGGCCACATATCTAGCCATCAGCACGTACAAAATACATCACATAAGCTGTAAGACGCATCATTCTAAGAACCCCGTATGCCAATTGAAGAATGCTTACAACAAATTCCCATAGCATATTGGACTATGACAGCATTCTTACCATTTTTGTATCAATATCAAAATTTCAAAAAAAGATCAAATCCCAACCACATATTCCTGGACATCAGGTCACAAGCAATCAAGTATATAATAAGTAGAACAATACAGGCATATTCTTAAATTCGGCACCCAAACTGAATCCGATTTGGGCAACTTAATTAATCCATACACTATCGAATTCAAATTACAGCAAAATCATCAAAATAAAAACATAAAAAACAACTACCACATAAGAGAATTGAAGTAAGTATT
Source organism: Flaveria ramosissima (assembly GCA_025215565.1). Classification (NCBI taxonomy): domain Eukaryota; kingdom Viridiplantae; phylum Streptophyta; class Magnoliopsida; order Asterales; family Asteraceae; genus Flaveria; species Flaveria ramosissima. The sequence continues at coordinate 84,968,588 of CM046039.1, read as the reverse complement.
AGTTATGGAGTCGATTCTTACGGGTTCGAGAAGTAAGAAAGGGGTCATCCTCGTATGGCATAGGAACGGTGACTGACATGTCGTTTGGCGGCGTTGAAGGGTTTTTCTTGCGTTTTGCGAGAGTGACAGATCGCTTCCCCGGGATATGGGAGAAGACAGGAGAGAGAATTGAAGATTTTACGACGATGGAAACTGGATTCGGAGATGTATACAATACCATTTTTTATTGATAATACCTTTTGGGAGTCGTGATACAAACAATTATGCCCCCCAACCTAGTAGCATACATTCATCACACCGTGTGTTTCGGCATTCATCTTCAGTTTTGGTTTCAGCCTAAACGGAAATTCGATTACAATTTCTTATATCGATCGATACTCATGAGTCATAACACCATCATAATAATACATTTGCTACCCTGATCGATTTACATAAACCAAAAAGACTATTTGTTGTATCCACGGATAACCCCAACAATTTATATAACCTATCTATAGGTTTATTTTTTATACCAGTGAATAACTCTAGTAACAAAATGAAGTTGTTATACCAACAATTAGCAAATCACAAACTTTGCATATTCTTTCTATCGTCACAACCAATCATGAGTAGTATCATCTAACCCTGCTCAAATGAGGTTCGAACTTATTATCATAACATGAGCGGTTGAAAAAAAATCAATATCTATTTATTAACTATTTATGAATTAGAAAGGATGAGAAATAGTGTATATTGTGTTACAAATTAGATGTTCGATAATCGACAATGTCAATGTTACTATCAAGGTACGATTCTAAAAGTTACACTTTGAACAATAACAAAGCGTATAATTATTTGACGTCATGATTCACGAACTGTGATTAAATTAATGGAGATTAATTATTTAGAGAAATAATTAAAAGAAAGGGGATTAAACGTTTACTATTTAATAGTTAATTATTTAAATTTTTAAGGTTTATTAGATTAAAAGTTAATTAATAAACCATAAGCGTGTTTGGTAATTTAAAGTTAACAAGTGACACCAATGACACACTACCGTCAGTGTCCACTAATATCGGAAAAACTCATACTAAAAAAGAAATAAAAAACAAAAAAAATAAAATCTAACGAAAGGTGGACGTTAAAATTTGAACCATGCAGGCAAAACGTAAAACATCTAGAACAATAAATAAGTCGATCTAGGAGCAGTGCATTGCAGCAGGGCCGTTAAACGGATAAAAAATAAGAGAAAACGTTAAATTATACACGCACGCTACAACATGTTTACTTGTAAAATTTAGACTGAAACGTAAAGATATATGAAAAGTATAGGAACCTAAGTTATGTTGGGGCTAAATTATAAAAGATATAAAAGTATGGGGATAAAATAAAAAAAAACTAAAAATTAAAAAAACAAAAGGTGTATACAATCCACTAAGCACATGGTATAACCTATGATGCATAACTAAATTAGTAATTAGTATAGATATATAATTAAACAAACAAACAAACATACCCAGTAAATCCCACTCAAGAGCAGGGTCTGGGAGGGGTAGTTGGTGGCGAGTCTTTCCTCTATCTTGGGAGATAGAGAGACCGCTTCCGAAGAGACCCCCGACTCAGTAAGGAAAACAATAACCGTAGCAATTATAATATACGGCATACAACACACAGGTAAAGATCACATAAAAGCTGAGAAATTGAATACAACAAATAATCGTCAAGAAACGCGCGAAAGGGCAGATAGAATAAAACAGGGGTCCCGCAACTAAGTCTACGACTACCCTTCCTACCCACAGATCCCGCTAAAAGTCCTTAATTTTAATTATACGCCTCCATGCACTCCTATCCTCGATCATGTGCTCAGAGAGGTGCAAGTCTATCATATCTCGCCTAATTACCTCGTCCCAAGTCAACCTAGGTCTACCTCTACTCCTCCTACCCTCTACGTTGATGTTCTCTACTGCTTTAACTGGTGCTACTATCGGCCTCCGCTTTACATGCCCAAACCATCTTAATCTTCCCTCTCGTATTTTATCTGTGATACCAGCCACCTCTAGCTTCTGTCGAAACACGTCGTTTCTTATTCGATCCAATCTTGTGTGGCCACACATCCACCTCAGCATTCGCATTTCCGCGACCTCGATTTGTCTCTAGTGCGATTTCTTTATGGCCCAACAGTCCGTTCCGTATAACATAGCTGGACGTATTGCCACTCTTTATAGTTTTCCCTTTAGTTTTGCTGGGAACCTCTTATCACACAGGATCCCTGATGCTACTCTCCATTTGCACCATCCTGACTGCACACGGTGAGCTACATCACTGTGTATCTCTCCATCCTCCTGTACGTACGAGCCCAGGTATTTGAACCTAGATGTCTGTGGTACTGTCATACCCTGGATACTTATTTGGGTGTCCTCTTCATCCCCCCACTAAAGTTACAATGCATGTATTCCGTCTTAGAGCGACTTATCCTTAAGCCTCTACTCTCTAGTGCGGCTCTCCACTGTTCTAGCCTCTCGTTAAGCACCGTTTTAGATTCTGATATTAAGACAATATCATTCGCAAACAGCATGCACCACGAGACTAGCTCTTGTATAGACTTAGTCATCTCATCCAACACTATTGTGAAGAGAAATGGGCTCAATGTCGATCCTTGGTGTAGTCCCACTTCCACCGGGAAAAAGTCTGTGTCTCCGACTGGTGCTCGCACACACGTTTTTGCCCCTTCATACATATCCATTATTATTTTGATATACCTCTGTGGTACCCTTTTAAGCCGTAGACTTTCCCAAATGAGTTGACGCGGCACACTGTCATATGCTTTTTCTAGGTCAATGAAAATCATATGTAGGTCCCTTTTCTTTTCTCTATATTTCTCCATTATCCTTCTTGTGACGTGTATGGCTTCTGTTGTAGAGCGTCCTGGCATAAATCCAAATTGGTTTACCGCTATCTGGGTTTCTCGTCTAATTCTCGTGTCAATAACTCTTTCCCATAGTTTCATCGTGTGACTCAATAGCTTAATTCCCCTGTAATTTGCGCAACATTGTACATCTCCTTTTTTCTTATATATGGGGACTATGACACTGCTTCTCCATTGCTCTGGCATCCTCCCGGTTTTGACGATAGTGTTGAATAAGTCTGTTAGCCATTCCAGGCCCTCGTCTCCTAGGTACTTCCACACTTCAATCGGTATGTTGTCTGGCCCCACTGCCTTAGCCCTTCCCATTTTCTTTAGCGCCCTCGTAACTTCGTCGACAGTGATGCTTCTACAATAACACTTGTTTTGTTGGTTTGGTTGGGTTGTTTTATCGATGGCAGATTGTTGATTAGGGTTCGTTATGTTGAAAAGGTTATCGAAGTAAGTTTTCCATCTCGCCTTGATGTCGTTCTCCTTCACCAAGACCTTTCCATCCGCAACCTTTATAAACTTTACCATTCTCAGGTCCTCTCTTCCACTTTCTCTTGCCCTAGAAATCTTAAACATGTCATATTCTCCTTCTTTCGTCTCTAATCGCTTATACATTTTCTCGTACGCTATGTTCTTTGCTTCTGACACAGACTTTTTCGCCTCTCGCTTAGCCTCCTTATATTTATGTTTTAGCTCTGCTCGTTCTTCGTCATTATTACATTGTAAAAGGTCTCTAAAACTTTGTTTTTTAATTTTTACCTTCTCCTGTACATTTTCGTTCCACCACCAGGATTCCTTATGACCTACTGTCCTATTTGTTGCAAGTCCAAGAGTTTCTTTAGCTGCTTGCATAACTGTAGTTGCCATATCTTCCCACATTTAATTTGCGTCTTTCTGTGGCCCAGTTTGAATCATTGATATGACCTTATCTCTAAAGGTGGTAATCTTTTCGTCTTTGAGCTGGCCCCATCTGATCGTATGTCTAAATCTCTTAATTGGCTGGACAATTGCTCTCTTCACGCGTAGATCAGCCCCCAACATATGATGTTGAGTCACTACAGTCTCTCCCGGGATTGCCTTACAGTCCTTCCACGAGTTACGGTCTTCTCCCCTCATCAGCAGATAGTCCTCCTGGGATTGCCTTTAGTATACATATATAACTATCAAAGGTTATTCCCACTTGATTATTGCCATCAACACCCCCCTCCTCGTCTCCTTGCTACTGTCACACCCCTACTTTATAATGGAAACATGATGATATAACGGACGAGATTGTCACAACACATTGTTTGTTAATAAAGACGTAGTTCATGATATGAATCAACGTGTCATAATGTTACCCGACATAAATAGAGACTTGTGTCGTGGTTAGTCAATTCAACAACAAACAAAACTAGAAAAGTGCAAGACCATTGAAGGGTATGCACTTACAACACAACAACACAATGAGGAGAGTTACTTAGAACACTTAACAGATCAAATAGAGAACTGGTTAACTTTAGTGAAAGATGCTAAGCACACAAGTAAGAATGAGACAGAACAAGATAGCAAACAACACAAGTAATTGGTTTTCAAGAATGTTGTATATTGCTTCTCAAGTTCTATTACAAATGTTACAAGCATACGATGGAAAGTTACAAGTACTTGAGATACTTTATACTACATCCTACAGCCGGCCATACTTTGAAAGCCAGCTGGATACATAAGACTAGACAACAAAATCAAATGTAGAGTCAAAAGGCAGATTGCCTCTTTGACTAGTGACTATGACATGCCATAGCTCACATCCTAATGCAGGATGGGGTTTGTCACTTAAACACTTGTATTTCTCTCAAACTCACTTATAGAAACACTCAAATCTATGAAGTAAAGTCTTTTACAAGAGTTGATAATAATATAATAAGTAGCAAAGGAACACACAGAAATAATTTTCAAGGCACTTGTATATATTACTTCTCAACTCAAGATATTACAAGACTCTTACAAGCATGATACATGAGTTACAATGAGAAACTATATATACTAGATCCTACAGCCGGATATACTTTGATACCAGCTAGAAACCTAAGACTAAAGCATATACTACAATGCTAAAGTTAAGGTATCTTAGATAAAGTATTATCTAAGATATGGTAGTCATGACATGTTTATGACTTACCTTTTGTCACCAACTAAAGATGGCAACTGTACTAACATAAAAAGGTAAACAATGGATTAAAGTATGGTCAACTACATGGCTTTTGAGAAAACATCATGCAATATCTCAGAGATTTGCAGCGGAGTGTCAGGGAGACCATACTTATGTCCACTGGATAATAGCAGTGTGTTCCGAAGGTAAGTTGGCTTCAGAAGAACAAGTTCTTCCGAAGCCACTTATACTTCGAAGAGGCTTCTATACTTCCGAGGCTTGAGGACTTCTGTACTTCGGAAGTTGACTTCAGATCTTTCATTCTAAGTCTTGATCTTCGGAAGTAGGTTCTTTGTCTTCGGAAGTTGGAGTTTCCTTCGGAAGTAAGTTTTACACTTAGTCTTCGGAAGAGCTCCTTTTTCCTTCGGAAGTTCCACACTTAGCTTCGGAAGTCCTTTATTTGTTGTACCAAAATCTTCTAAGTGACTTGGTTTTGGTTGCACCAGCCTTTCTAGATCCAACAAACTCCCCCTAGGCTGATGCTACCAAAACCTCACTTATTTCTGCTTCTCAAAGCTTTCAGCACCAGGGACAAAAGATATTTGTCTGTCTCTTTGTTCTTCCCTGAAGTGGTGCTGAGAAGCTTGTACAAGTCATTGGTGGATAGGAGATCCAGTCTATCACTCTGAATGACATGTACCCTTTGTTGTGTCCCCCTGAAAAGAGTTAGTTGATGGGAGTTATAGTCATACTCCCATCTAACTATGGATTCAAGTTCAGGACCTTCAACCATTTGTAGAAAGGCTTTGCCTTTGGTTGCTGATCCCTTCCTTTCCTCCTCCTCTCTCAGTTTCAACTCTTCTTCAACCTTGCTTCTAGCAGTTAACTCGGCCATATGAAGGCTGCCTAGATGATTTCTGATATGGGCAGCTACATCAGAGTTTGAAAGGTTGGAGAATGGCTTCTCTGCTAACTCAGCAATGTCAAATCTGCTCAAGTGTAGCAGAGATAAGACACTTAGCTTGTTGAGCTCTCCATTCTCTTTCAACAACAAAGTTGTGAGAAGAGTCTTCGAACCTCCACTGGATGATCTTCTTCCTAGGTACCTGAGGTTGTCTTGGCATCCGGTCGCCTTTCTTGGTATCCAGTAGAGTCACCAGCCTTCTCCTTAACTTCTTTTCTTCCTCATTCAAAGTGTCTGAATTGAGGCCAAGGAGATTTGCAGCTTGGTCCAATGTTCCTCTGGGCAGATCAAGAAATTGATCTCTAGTGAGGGAACGTGAGGATCCATCAACATAGGTCAAATTGACTGAATCCTCCTCACAGGAGATATCGCTCAGAGTTGTGCAATTGATGAGCTTTGTCTTGATTGCCTTGAATTCTTCTAAGGAGAGATGTTTAGAAGGCTAAGGGGATGGTTTGATGGGTTGATGGGTAGGTTGAGGTGTTTGGGTTCTGGCTAGAGTTTTGGGTTGGAGGATGGGTAGTTTAGGTGGTTGAGGTGAAGAGGTTGGTAGGGGTGATGGTGTAGGTTCAGGGGTGTATGGTTCAGTGGTTGGTTCGGTTTTGATGGGGAATGGAAAGGGTATAGGTTCAGGTTGTGGTTGGGTTTGGAGTTTGGGTTGAGTGGTTGCTTTGAAGGTCATCCCCTGTCCCCTTCTGTACATCTCCTTCCTCTTCCCCGCACGAATGTCAGCCTTAATGTCACTGACATGTCGCTGGAGAGTCTTTTCTGACATAGGACCCACCTGCCTGCCAGAGAAGCCATGAGCCTTGAGATAGCTCTTCATCCAGGCATTCTCACCTATCTTCTTGGCAGCAGTCAGTCCTGCTTCCTCTTCCTTCTTCTTCTTCTGCATTAGCTTTTCCCTTGCAGCTCTCTTTCTCTCTTTCTCCATTTGATCTTGCTCTTTGTTGAAGAGCCATAAGATCGTATCATTGTTATATGGAGATAATTCTTCTTAAGAGAAACCTCTTGAGGTTAGGAAAGTTATCCTTCCCCTCCTGAGCTGCAGATCAGCTTCTCTTTCTTTCCTCTCCCTTTCTTCTTCTAAGGCCAACCTTGCAGCCTCTTCTTTTTGTTGTTTTAGCAGCAAGGTTGCCTTTTCCAGCTCTATTAACTCCTCTAATGGTAGCAGGAGTACATCTTTAGTTACAGCTCCTAGACTAACAAGTCTATCAATAATCTCTACTCTTTTTCTGTTGTTGACTGCCTCCTGGTTGGCTGCAGCTGCTTTGGTACTTGCAGTTACTAGTTTTCCAGTTGGAAGCCTACCTTTTCTTTTGAGTTTCTCCAACCTTTCTTCCTCCTGAAGCTCTTCCGAAGTCATCTTCCTCTTTCCTTTGATGTCTTCGGACGTACTAGACTTTGGGGGTTCTTGGAGGGAAGATTCAGGTTGAGTAGTAGAGATGGAAGCTGGAGTTAATGCTGATGTTAGAGCTAGAGGTTGGGTGAGAAAATCCTCCCTATTAACCTCAGATGCAAGTTCCGGGATTGCATCTGTGACTATTAGATCATCGGATAATGAGAATAGTCCTTCCGCAGCAGCAATCTTAGCTTCGGAAGTTTGAAATTGTTCTTCTGAGGCTTTGAATTGTGATTCAGAAGTCTGTGAAAATGCACTATCTGTCCAAACTGTTTCAGTCGCTGGGCTATCAGTCCTTGTTTCCCCTTCGAAGTTAATCTCAGGTTCCACTTGGACCTTAGGTTGACTAACTTCCTCAAAAGTGGTAGAAGGTGCATTTAGCCTCTAAAGCTCTTGAGCTCCAAAGTAGATCACAGACAGATCAGGACTTGGCTGTTCTATAAGAGATTCCAATAGGAACTTGTTAAAGAACCTATTGAGATCTTGGAGCATCCTTTGATCCACTTGAATGACAACTGGAGGAGGCTCAGGGAAAATTGAAGCTTGTTGCACAGGATACTTTGAGCTCAAGGAAGTGAGAGCTTGACTTTGGGTTTCCTCTTGTCTTTGACTTTGTCTCTGAACACTCTCCCTCTTTTTGGTAGCATCATCCTGAGAGCTTGATGAGCTAGAGGAAGAGGTCAAGGAGACCTGAGTTGGTACATGCCTAACAGACCTCTCAGTCTGTTTCTAGCTAGTTTGGCCTTGAGAGTTTCAATCTCAATTTGCTGAGTGGCAGACCTATCCTTTAAAGTCCTAACCTTGGATTCAAGATGTGACATCTTGTAATTTTGGTTAATTAAAAATTAACGTCGTTTATTCTTATAAGGACTATTTATGCTTTTCATGAAACTTGGGGCTATTTGTGATTATTGATTAGTTAGTCTTTAATTCTTTAGTGTAAAAAGATTATAGTTTATCTATTAAAATTGAACATAATATTAATCATAAAAATAATAACAATAATAACTTTTTATAAGAGTAATAATTATGATATTAATAATACTAGCAAGTAATAATAATAATAATAATAATAATAATAACTAAGAAAAATAATAATAATCATATTATTATCAATGATAATAATATGTAAAACTTAATAAACTTAAAAAGGTTTAAAGAAGTTTAGGGGGTTTTATTGTCAATTTTGAAACTTTAAAAGGATGTTTTAAACATGAAATGTTAAACAATTAAATTACAGGGGCTAGATATGTAAATTCTTTAAAAACCAACCCAACCCCCCCCCCCCCCCCCCCCGTAAAACCGGTGACCGATTCCGGCCACCGCCGGCCGACCTCCGGCGAACCTTTATGCACCAAAATCTCTTGGTTTCGAAGCTAAAAACCGTTTCCAACCGTTTCAGGTTCATGAATCGAACCTACCAACACACTTTAATTCGATTAAAGTGTTGTAATGAGCATTCACGCCATGAAACCGAAACATCCTTTAATCATAGAGCCGTTTGAGCCATAAACCATAACTAAAGTCTAATTAATCGAACCTAGACAATCATCTAACCATTCCTAATCTTCCACACTTTCCAATTGAACCTGAAATCGCACAATCAAAGTGGTACGAATACCCATCTCTTTCGCGAACCTGCACTTATTCGAACTTCATTTCAGAGTTTCAAAACTCGAAATCAACATAGGGCTTTTCCTTCTTAGAGCCCTTAGAAGCTTTCTGTAGAAGGAATTTGGTTTTCATCAACAATTGCAACCTGAACGAGCCTGAGTCATAGCCGCGACCCGCTTCTATTGGTTCTTCATCGATTCGTTTACAAAACGGGTAAATTAATACATACACACACTCGGTTTCCTGTGGGCAATGGAAGCCCTAAGCTTAATTCCATTAACAATAATAATTTGATGATCAATTTGATCCATCTTGTTCTAGGGTTCTTCGCAATTTGGGGGAACTTTCTTTGAAATGGGTTAATAATAATAAGAAACCAGTAAGAACCGCGGCTGAGGCCTTGGTTCACTGGTTAAGCACAAACACCTCAAACATGAGGTCCCGGGTTCGAACCCTGGGAGCCTCATGTTTTGTTTCAAGGCTTTCTGGCCTTCAATTTTAATTCATTTTTTTTTTTAAATTTAAAAATCAATTTATGAACTTGTTATTTTTTTTAGACACCATATTTTTTTCTTTTTGCAATTTATTTCATAAAAACATTTTAATATTTCATTAAATATTTTAGACAAAAATATATTTAGTTTATGTTTTTATAAAATAGACTTTAAACAATGTCTTAAATCACCAAGTTATTAGTTGCTCAAATAATATCTATATAAATGATGGTTCGATTAAAAATTATAAAAATTTATATAGACAATACTTAAACTTTATTTAAATAGTTCCTTTTTGTTTCTTAATAGTAAAATGAGTAAATAGTATATTCATTAAGTTAAGTTATAATTAAATATCCCATTTTTATTTGAGTAACTATTAAAAACCCCAAACACCAAATCGAAACCCTAGTTCTCGTTTAACCGTTAAACTTATTATAAAACGTAATAATCTTGTAAATATATATATAGGTGCATTGTGAAGGATTACGTTGGAACGACGCTTATTATTATTTCTTTTAAACGTCATTTACATACATTTGATCAAGTGAGTTTTCCATGTGAGTATTTCCATACCCCTTTTGCTTATTTTCACACTTTGGGGTGAAACATGTTAACTTATACTTTGCACTTGTAACCTTATTTGAGACTTGTAAACTTATGGCAATTTATCTTGTTAAGTTGTGGTTAGTTGAACATTCGTGGTTACCATGTTATGGCGTTATATGTACAATCATTAACTATTGCTAGCCCAGCGAAGTCATAGATCTATGGGTAAGACAAGCCTGCTTGGTTGATCCAAGTACACTTAGCTGATCGTATATACTTTTAACGTTTGAGACTTGTAAAACTTTGTCGAGGTTTGATTGTTGCATTGTTCATAACATCCCTAATCACTTTATTCACTAACTCATGACTTGAATTGCCATCTTTTATATAATCTATGTATTAAAAACTATAGAATGCTCACCAACATGATTGTTGACCTTTTATTTTTAACATGTTTCAGGAAATGCCCAAGTATGATTATCTACACATTGAAGCTTGCACATCTAGGAATGGACCTAGATTAATAAATAAAATAGAATGAATTGTTACATTCTATGTTATGATTTTATTTCCTTTGAGACTTATATTTGTAATTTGACAAATGGAACTTATGTTTAAACTATATTTGGATTATTAATAGCGTTATGTGGCTATGAACGATCTTAACTCTCACTCCTCGACGTTTCCGCCGTCAAGGTTGGGGTGTGACAGATTGGTATCAGAGCCCATAACTATAGGGATCTAGGTTATTAGAAATGGTGACCTAGGCTATAGTATGCATGAACCTTATAGAATTATATTTCTATCTTGTAAAATATATACTTTTCATGCTACATAATGCTATGCCTCTTATGTGCAATTTGATGCCTTAGCATAGGATTGCCAAAACATTGTTACTTGTCTCCCTAAACTTAACTTTGACTCTTTGACTCTCCCCGAACATGAACTCTCTTAATCTTATTCTCGTCGACACGTGGAATCTTATGCTTATGTTATGACTTGGATCTTTAGATGTTATGTCTAATCTATATAAATCTCATCAAGGTTTTGATTCTATGAACCTAAGAAATATTGTGTGACACATAGACACCTGTATCCTGGTTTTCCTGGCAAAAGGCCCTCGGGCTAAGGCAAGCATATCGCATAAATCCTACGGGACTAGTTATGCTTACCTGGGGATTTCTGGGATGAGTGATAAACTATGGTCAATAACCACAAGTTTCTAAGGTAAATGGATCAATTCACCTTGACGTGTCAACGTTTCCAAATGGTAATGCGTTACCAAATGGAATCATTCCGTGTACCTTATAACCCTTAGCTTATCTTTGTTAAACTACTATCCTTTGTTATCCCCGCTCCTGTAACTAACTCATTTTTGTATATCCAGCATGTCTCGTCACCATGGAAAGCGTGGAAGTTCCGACCGTAAGCTGGCTGCCATGATTGCCCGACAAATGGCTGCCGTTCTTCCGACTATGGTTGCTGAACTTAATAGCACACTAATGGCTAATAGCAACAACAACAACACCAATGGGAACAATAGTGGTGCTAATGGAGACAATAGCAACAATCAAAATGGGAACAATCAACAAGGGAACAACCGTACTTGCACCTTCAAACACTTCAACTCGTGCAAACCCACTAGCTTTAGTGGAAAAGAAGGAGCCACTGGACTTCTCGAGTGGTTTGAAAGTATGGAGAATACGTTCATTGTTAGCGAGTGTCCCAACGAGTTCAAGGTTCGCTATGCCACAAGTGTTCTTCAACAACGAGCACTCACATGGTGGAATAGTGAAAAGAGAAATCGTGGAACTGAGATTGCTTTGGCACTGCCCTGGGAGGAGTTTAAAGAGATTATGATTCAAAAGTTTTGTCCAAGGAGCGAGTTACAAAAACTAGAGGAGGAATTCTGGAATCTCAAACAAGATGGTGGGAATCACTTGGCTTATTCCACCCGGCATCATGAGTTGAGTATGCTCCTACCACACATGGTGGACACCGTGCCCCGTAACATCGAGAAATTTATCAAGGGGGTGCCACCTCAAATTCAAGATGCCGTGGTGGGTAGTAGGCCCAAAACTTTGGAGGAAGCAATTACCATCACTGTACAGCTCACCGAGAATCATATAAGAGCTGGCACTATGTCGGCAAAGGGTTCCAAGTCTGTTACGAAGGTGATACCCGAGACAACAAAGGAGGTAAGGGCCGAGTCATCTTCTCAAAACAAAAAGCGTAAGTTCATTCCGACACGCAACTACGCTGTGACCGCCCCAAACGCTCCTCAAAAACAAATGGTGGTTGCGAATCAAGCTCCCATGGCTAAAGTTTATGCTGGCCCACATCCTATGTGTAACACGCGCAAGTACCATCATGCAAGCAACATTCCATGCCGAGTCTGCTCGCTGTGTGGAAAGTATGGTCATTTGGTGGCTACCTGTCTTCGTGCGCCAAACAACACTGCCATGCTTACCAACCGAACCTGCTATAACTGTGGCGAGGTTGGCCATATTCGTCCGCAATGTCCTCGCAATGCGGGAACTGTGCCACCGGCTCGTGGAAGGGCTTTCAACATCAACGCCAATCAAGCACAAGCCAACAACGACGTGGTGAATGGTACGTCGTTGAATCCCTTTTAGTCCTTTCTTGTCTTGTAAAAAAATCCTATCTATGTTCATCATACCAATAATAGGTTGTTACCAAACAGGTATGTATCTTGTAAATAAACATTATGCATCTGTATTGTTTGATTCGGGTGCCGATAGGAGTTTCTTGTCCTGGAATTCGAGTCTTTACTTTCTAAACCGCGCGTCAATCTAGAAAGAACTTTCACTGTCGAAATCGCCGATGGAAAATCTATTGTCGTGGACGTCGTAATACGTGACTGCACTTTAAGCCTTAACGAACACGAGTTCTTCGTCGACCTTATTCCTATGCAATTGGGAAGCTTTGATATTATCATTGGTATGGATTGGTTAGCCAAGCATCGTGCGGAAATTCTATGCTTCGAGAAGTGTATCCAAATTCCTTTACCGACTGGTGATACTTTGAAGGTCTTTGGGGAGAAATCATCCCAAAGACTCAAACTCATGTCTTGTATCAAGGCTCGCAAGTGCTTAAGTAAAAACTACATGGCTTTCATGGCATATGTAGTTAATACGAAAGCCAAGGGTAAGGAGTTGAAAGACATTCCTGTTGTGCGAGACTTTCCCGAAGTTTTTCCCGAGGATCTTAAAGGGTTACCTCCCGTGCGAGAAGTTGAGTTCAAGATTGACTTAATCCCTGGTGCAAACCCTGTGGCTAAATCACCTTATCGTCTTGCACCGTCTGAAATGCAAGAACTAGCTAGTCAACTGCAAGAGTTGACCGATAAGGGTTTCATTCGTCCTAGCTCATCACCGTGGGGTGCACCTGTACTGTTTGTGAAGAAGAAGGATGGTTCATTTCGTATGTGCATCGACTACCGGGAACTCAACAAGCTTACTATCAAAAACCGATACCCTCTTCCTCGAATCGATGATCTCTTCGACCAACTTCAAGGAGCAACTCAATTCTCAAAGATCGATCTACGTTCTGGGTATCATCAACTACGTGTTCACGATGATGACATTCCAAAGACCGCTTTTCGTACTCGATATGGGCACTACGAGTTCATGGTTATGCCTTTTGGTTTGACCAATGCACCTGCCGTGTTCATGGATCTCATGAATCGAGTATGTAAACCGTATTTGGATAAGTTCGTAATCGTGTTCATTGATGACATTCTTATCTATTCCAAGACGAAAGTCGATCACGAGACACACTTGCGACAAGTTCTTGAACTTTTGAAGAAAGAGCAATTGTACGCTAAGTTTTCCAAGTGTGAATTTTGGTTGGAAGAAGTTCAATTCCTAGGGCATGTGGTGAATAGCCAAGGAATTCACGTTGATCCTGCTAAAATTGAAGCCGTGAAGAATTGGTGCGTTCCCACAACCCCAACCGAGGTTCGTTCTTTTCTGGGTTTAGCGGGTTATTACCGTAGGTTCATAGCAAATTTCTCGAAGATTGCTAAACCATTAACGGCGCTAACCCAAAAGAATCGACTCTTTGAATGGGGACTCGAGCAAGAAGAGGCTTTCGAGACATTGAAACGCAAGTTGTGTAACGCTCCTATTCTCACACTTCCCGATGGAAACGACGACTTTACCGTATATTGCGATGCCTCTAATCAAGGTCTTGGTTGTGTTCTCATGCAACGAGGCAAAGTTATAGCATACGCGTCGAGGCAATTGAAGGTTCATGAAGTGAACTACACAACTCATGATCTTGAACTTGGTGCTGTGGTTTTCGCATTGAAGATTTGGCGACACTATTTATATGGAACGCAATGCATAGTCTACACCAATCATAAGAGTCTCCAACACGTGTTTAACCAAAAGGATCTCAACATGAGACAAAGACGATGGATCGAGTTAATTAGCGACTACGACTGCGACATTCGCTACCATCCTGGAAAGGCGAATGTTGTAGCCGACGCGCTAAGTCGCAAGGTTCACAATAAGACTGTCTCGCTTCAAGAGATTCGATATCGAAGGCAATGGTTTGATACGCTAGGAGAATTTGATACCGAGATCCATGTGGATGTCAACGAGGCTACTATCATGCTCCAAAACCTAAGGATCGATAGTGACCTCGAGTTATGCATTCGCGAGGCTCAACAAGCGGCATTAACCGACGAAGGGAAGGATGAAGATTTGATGTCTAACGTTCGGTCACAACTGGAGACAAAACCGAATGGCATGTGGTACTTCTTGAATCGACTTTGGATCCCAAATCGTGATAATCTTCGACACTTCATTATGAACGAAGCTCATCAAACCCGATATTCCATTCATCCTGGCTCCGATAAGATGTACATGGACTTGCGTGGTCAATATTGGTGGCCTGGAATGAAGAAAGATATCGCGTCTTATGTTTCTAAGTGTCTCACGTGTGCAAGGGTCAAAGCCGAGCATCAACGACCAAGTGGTTTACTTGAGCAACCTGAAATCCCTATGTGGAAATGGGAACATATATCCATGGATTTCATAACCAAGTTACCTCGTACACCTCGTGGTCATGATAGTATTTGGGTCATCGTTGACCGTTTGACCAAGACAGCACATTTCATACCCATACGAGATACGTACAAGGTTTCAAAGCTGGCTCGAATCTACATTGACGAAATTGTGAGTCGTCATGGCGTGCCTTTACACATTATTTCCGATCGAGATGCTCGTTTCACTTCACACTTTTGGTCTTCGATGCAAGAACTCTTGGGTACTCAATTGGATTTAAGTACGGCTTACCATCCTCAAACCGATGGTCAAACCGAATGAACAATCCAAACCCTCGAGGATCTGCTGCGTCTTTGTGTCCTTGATTTTGGTGGTGATTGGGATACGCATTTACCGCTCGCGGAATTTTCGTATAACAATAGTTATCACTCAAGTATCAAGATGGCACCATTCGAGGCTTTGTATGGTCGTAAATGTCGTTCTCCAATCTGTTGGACTGACATTGGGGAAAATCTTATCACTGGTCCGGAACTTATTCAAGAAACGACTGACAAAGTTTCCAAGATTCGAAATAACCTTGAGGTGGCTAGAAGTCGCCAAAAGAGTTATGCCGATAAAAGACGCAAACCGTTGGAGTTTCAAGTCGACGACATGGTTCTTCTTAAGGTCTCTCCATGGAAGGGTGTTGTACGTTTTGGGAAGAAGGGTAAGTTAGCCCCACGTTTTGTAGGACCTTTCAAGATTTTGAAAAGAATTGGGAAAGTGGCTTACAAACTGGAGCTACCTTCTGAACTTAGCGGAGTTCATCCTGTCTTTCATGTCTCAAATTTGAGGAAGTGCCTGGCTGATGAAAATTTGCATGTTCCACTAGAGGAAATTCAAATTGATGAGTCATTGCATTTTGTTGAGAAGCCTGTTGAGATTATGGATCACACCCTGAAGAAGACCCGAACAACTACCACACCTATTGTCAAAGTCCGTTGGGAAAACAAACGTGGAGCTGAGTTCACTTGGGAGCGTGAGGATCATATGAAGGAGAGATACCCGCATTTGTTCTCTTAGCTTTATTCTTAATTTCGGGACGAAATTCTTTTAAGTTGGGGAGACTGTGACATCTTGTAATTTTGGTTAATTAAAAATTAACGTCGTTTATTCTTATAAGGACTATTTATGCTTTTCATGAAACTTGGGGCTATTTGTGATTATTGATTAGTTAGTCTTTAATTCTTTAGTGTAAAAAGATTATAGTTTATCTATTAAAATTGAACATAATAATAATCATAAAAATAATAACAATAATAACTTTTTATAAGAGTAATAATTATGATATTAATAATACTAGCAAGTAATAATAATAATAATAATAATAATAATAATAATAACTAAGAAAAATAATAATAATCATATTATTATCAATGATAATAATATGTAAAACTTAATAAACTTAAAAAGGTTTAAAGAAGTTTAGGGGGTTTTATTGTCAATTTTGAAACTTTAAAAGGATGTTTTAAACATGAAATGATAAACAATTAAATTACAGGGACTAGATATGTAAATTCTTTAAAAACCAACCCAACTCCCCCCCGTAAAACCGGTGACCGATTCCGGCCACCTCCGGCCGACCTCCGGCGAACCTTTAGGCACCAAAATCTCTTGGTTTCGAAGCTAAAAACCGTTTCCAACCGTTTCAGGTTCATGAATCGAACCTACCAACACACTTTAATTCGATTAAAGTGTTGTAATGAGCATTTACGCCATGAAACCGAAACATCCTTAAATCATAGAGCCGTTTGAGCCATAAACCATAACTAAAGTCTAATTAATCGAACCTAGACAATCATCTAACCATTCCTAATCTTCCACACTTTCCAATTGTACCTGAAATCGCACAATCAAAGTGGTAGGAATACCCATCTCTTTCGCGAACCTGCACTTATTCGAACTTCATTTTCAGAGTTTCAAAACTCGAAATCAACATAGGGCTTTTCCTTCTTAGAGCCCTTAGAAGCTTTCTGTAGAAGGAATTTGGTTTTCATCAAAAATTGCAACCTGAACGAGCCTGAGTCATAGCCGCGACCCGCTTCTATTGGTTCTTCATCGATTCGTTTACAAAACGGGTAAATTAATACATACACACACTCGGTTTCCTGTGGGCAATGGAAGCCCTAAGCTTAATTCCATTAACAATAACGATTTGACGATCAATTTGATCCATCTTGTTCTAGGGTTCTTCGCAATTTGGGGGAACTTTCTTTGAGATGGGTTAATAAAATAAGAAACCAGTAAGAACCGCGGCTGAGCCTTGGTTCACTGGTTAAGCACAAACACCTCAAACATGAGGTCCCGGGTTCGAACCCTGGGAGCCTCATGTTTTGTTTCAAGGCTTTTTGGCCTTCAATTTTAATTCATTTTTTTTTTAAAATTTAAAAATCAATTTATGAACTTGTTATTTTTTTTAGACACCATATTATTTTTCTTTTTGCAATTTATTTCATAAAAACATTTTAATATTTTCATTAAATATTTTAGACAAAAATATATTTAGTTTATGTTTTTATAAAATAGACTTTAAACAATGTCTTAAATCACCAAGTTATTAGTTGCTCAAATAATATCTATATAAATGATGGTTCGATTAAAAATTATAAAAATTTATATAGACAATACTTAAACTTTATTTAAATAGTTCCTTTTTGTTTCTTAATAGTAAAATGAGTAAATAGTATATTCATTAAGTTAAGTTATAATTAAATATCCCATTTTTATTTGAGTAACTATTAAAAACCCCAAACACCAAATCGAAACCCTAGTTCTCGTTTAACCGTTAAACTTATTATAAAACGTAATAATCTTGTAAATATATATATAGGTGCATTGTGAAGGATTACGTTAGAACGACGCTTATTATTATTTCTTTTAAACGTCATTTACATACATTTGATCAAGTGAGTTTTCCATGTGAGTATTTCCATACCCCTTTTGCTTATTTTCACACTTTGGGGTGAAACATGTTAACTTATACTTTGCACTTGTAACCTTATTTGAGACTTGTAAACTTATGGAAATTTATCTTGTTAAGTTGTGGTTAGTTGAACATTCGTGGTTACCATGTTATGACGTTATATGTATAATCATTAACTATTGCTAGCCCAGCGAAGTCATAGATCTATGGGTAAGACAAGCCTGCTTGGTTGATCCAAGTACACTTAGCTGATCGTATATACTTTTAACGTTTGAGACTTGTAAAACTTTTGTCGAGGTTTGATTGTTGCATTGTTCATAACATCCCTAATCACTTTATTCACTAACTCATGACTTGAATTGCCATCTTTTATATAATCTATGTATTAAAAACTATGGAATGCTCACCAACATGATTGTTGACCTTTTATTTTTAACATGTTTCAGGAAATGCCCAAGTTTGATTATCTACACATTGAAGCTTGCACATCTAGGAATGGACCTAGATTAATAAATAAAATAGAATGAATTGTTACATTCTATGTTATGAATTTTTTCCTTTGAGACTTATATTTGTAATTTGACAAATGGAACTTATGTTTAAACTATATTTGGATTATTACTAGCGTTATGTGGCTATGAACGATCTTAACTCTCACTCCTCGACGTTTCCGCCGTCAAGGTTGGGGTGTGACACAAGATTTGAGACTTTAGAAAGTAGGTGTTGAATGGTGAGTTGCATTCTTCCCTCATCTTCTTTGAAGAATCACAGGGAGATGAGGTAACATAGCTTGTATGTTCATCCTCACCACCAGATGTGGTTTCTTGGCGCCCTGGTTTCCCTTGCTCAAAGATGTCTCTTTCAGAGTCATCAAAGGGCATGGTTGCCGTAGATTCAGTCTCGGTGATGTTACCACTGTCCTAAGGATCCCTTGAGGCTCCTTCAGTAGTGGCAGCTGAATCTACATGAGTCCCCTCCACATCAATGGGACTCACCTCAGTAAAGGTTTGCTGATGGTGGCTAGAGATAAGAGATCTCTCTGGGCTCTATTGATCCTTGAGAGGGTGTTGTGGATCAACTTCATTGCCCTGAAGAGACATAATCTCTTCGTCAGCTCCAATTAAAAGGTCAGTAAAGGATATGGAAGTGTAACCTAATGACCCGGGACTTTGATCAATGTCTAAAGACATTGAGCCTGTGATAGGGCTGTCCCTTTTTGGCTGCTCAGGGGAGTATAGAGACTTTCCCTGAGGGCTTTCAGCTTGGGTTTCGGGCTCATGGGTCTGAGACTAAGGAGACTCAAGACCCATATTGAGGTCAATTGTGAAGGATGGTTGGACCTCAGGCTGAGTGGGAGCCCTTTGTTCCACTCTAGCCTTTTTGGGTAGAACATAAGGAGCTTGTTCAATCAGAGAAGATTGAACAAGGGTTCGTTTGGGACGTCTCTGATAAGTAAAGGTAATGGGTGGAGAAGGTAGATTTGGCAAAGTGAGGGTATTTGCTGGTGTGGGTTCATCACCTGTGGGGTTAACAGGGATGTCACCAGGAGCCATGGGCTCAATCATACCTGGAAGAAGTGCAGTATCTCTTCCACTGAAGTTGGTGGACACTCTCTTCAAAGTCTTGAAGATGGTCGGTCTCATTTGAGGAGCAGTCAGAGCAGCTGCGCAGACAAGCTTGCTCTGGTCCAGCTCATAATTGATTATATGCTGGAGAAACCTGGGATACATGAAGAATGTGTCCCTTTGAAGATTTCCCATGAGGTTAGTTAGCACAAATCTTGAGTAGTTGAAGCGGAGGCTTTTCACCAAACCATGAACTAGGCACCCAGGTTCATATGAGATTTGATCCCATCCCCCAGATTTATTGGACAAGCAGTGAAGAACCACATGCAGCAGGAACTTCCAATTGTAAGAGAAGTTAAATTTGTAGACAGTTGACCTGCTAACATCTCCACCATATCCCATTTGGATATAAGAATTGTCCAAATCTGCTTTGGGGAATTCCGTTGGAGCGCCCTCATCATGAAGCTCTAGATGCTCCCTGATGATTTGTTTAGAAATGACCAACTCCTGGCCACAGATGCTCGATCGAATGACACGAACCCCATTTAGGGTTTCAATCTGACCATTTGCCCAAAATTCAGACATATGGTTTGAGTAAATTATGGGGTTTACAGTCAGAGCGGTGTAGTAAGAAGATTGGGTTAGGAAGGAGATGATGTCTGAGAAGTCAACATCTGTTGAAGAGTCAAGGAGTGCGACTTGGTTGTGCTGAGGGTTAAGTGCCATTGAAGAAAGGTACAGGAAGATAGTTCAGAATAGGGTAAATTAAAGATGAAGAAAGCTTTTAGGGCAGTAATTTTGGTAAAAAGAATGTAAGTGATTAGGCAGAGGTATTTAAATGGGTGTAATGGCGGTTTAAAGGGGGTTTGGATAAGATGATGTGAGGTTTCAGTGGATGATGTGACATGGGCGGTAAGGTTAGTCCATTTAAATAATCCGACATCATAAACAAAATCTTTACTTTTTACAGAGTGGGGCCCAAAAGAATTTCGTTACACAGTAAAATCTTTCTTCCGAGTATAAAACATTTCCGAAGGTAATGTTCTTCCGAAGGCAAATTTACTTCCAAAGGTAAATTGATTACTTCCGAGAGTATATGTTGCTTTTTAAATGGAGTTTGTTATAAGCTTCGAAAGTAGATCTGATATAAAATCAACCGCTTCTTCCGATACTTAACACTCTTCCGAGAAGAAGATTATCCTGGGAGAAAATTGCTTCGGAAGATATGTGAAATATCTTCCGAGGGTTAATTTCTCTTCGGAAGAATTCATACTTAGATAAAATTTAGAAAAAGATCTTTTGTAACAGGGCTTAGATTGTTTTGACATAAGACTTTACACATTAAAAGGTTTTCAAATGAGATCAACTAATCAAGGTTTATCATCCCAATAGCTGTAATGAGATATTTAAATCTTTGTTCATCAAAGGCTTTGGTGAACAAGTCAGCATATTGTTCATTTGAGTCAACTTTGATTAGCTTGATAAGATTTTTCTAATGAATATCTCTAATGAATTGATACCTGATATCAATGTGCTTAGTCTTGGAGTGCTTCACTGGATTTTCAGTAATGGATATAACATTGTTGTTGTCAATGTGGATAAGAGTGCTCATGAAGTTGAATCCGTAGTCTATCATCTAGTTTTGAATCCACAGCAGCTGAGCACAGCAACTAGCAGCAGCAATGTATTCAGCTTCAGCAGTTGATGTAGAGACACATGATTGCTTCTTGCATTGCCATGAGATGATCCTTCCACCAAGAAATTGACATCCACAGGATGTTGATTTCTTGTTGATATTGCACCCACCATAATCACTGTCAGAGTAACCATAGAGATTGAAATCACTATTTCTTGGATACCAGAGACCTAGTTTAGGTGCTCCTTTAAGGTATCTTAGAGTTCTCTTGACAGCTATTAGGTGAGACACCTTTGGAGCAGCCTGATATCTTGCACAAATGCAAGTTGCAAACATGATATCAGGTCTACTTGCTGTGAGATACATCAGAGAACCAATAATCGCTCTATACTGATGTTGATCAGTATCCTCCCCCTCAGAATCAGGGCAGAGATTGTGGTTTCTGGGTATAGGTGTTTTTGCTGCTTTACAATCTTTCATATCAAATCGTTCTAAGATATCATTGACATACTTAGATTGATTGATAAAGAAATCTTCCTTCATTTGCTTTACCTGAATTCCAAGGAAAAAGTCCATTTTATATGGAACTCATCTCAAACTTCTTCTTCATAATGCTCTCAAAGTCTTTACACATTTGGTTATTTGAAGAACCAAATATGATATCATCAACATAGACTTGAACGGGCAAGATGTCCTTCCCAGACTTTCTTATGAAAAGAGTCTTATCAATGGTACCTCTAGTGTAACCCTTCTTCAGGAGAAACTGAGACAATGTCTCATACCACAGCCTAGGTGCTTGGTGCAGCCCATATAGAGCTTTATCCAATTTGCACACATAGTTGGGATGCAGTGGATCTTCAAATCCTGGAGGTTGGCATACATAGACTTCCCTATCTATATCCCCATATAGAAAGGCACCCTTGACATCAATCTGGTAGACAGTGAAATTCTTAGATGCAGCATAAGCAAGGAAGATCCTAACTGCCTCAAGTCTTGCAACAGGTGCAAAGACATCAGTATAATCGATTCCCTCCTCTTGAGTGTATCCTTGAACCACCAGTCTTGCCTTGTTCTTGATAATCAAGCCTCTATCATCTCTCTTGTTTCTGAAAACCCATTTAGTACCTATAGGT
Organism: Flaveria ramosissima; assembly: GCA_025215565.1. Classification (NCBI taxonomy): domain Eukaryota; kingdom Viridiplantae; phylum Streptophyta; class Magnoliopsida; order Asterales; family Asteraceae; genus Flaveria; species Flaveria ramosissima. The sequence continues at coordinate 84,946,215 of CM046039.1, read as the reverse complement.
ACTTGACCAGATGGTAGCAGACATAGGTTCCAAACCTTTTGTCTTTTGAATTGAAGCAGCTCCTCTTGCATTGATTCAACCCAGCTACTATCTTTCAAGGCATCTTCCACCTTCTTGGGTTCCATTTGGGATAAAAAGCATGAGTACAAACAGACATTCCCATGGTGAGTTTGTCCTCTTGTTCTCATGCCTTCAGAGACTTCCTCTATGATGTTCTCAGCTGGATGAGTGTTATGAATCCTAAGCCTAGGAATCACCTCCAGTTGCAAAGATAAATCCAAATTGGACATATTTTGCTCAGGAGCTTGAATACTTGGTCCAGCTGTTGTTTCAAACTCATTAATGAGGACTGATTGAACGAAAGAGAAACATCATCATTTGTTTGCTGTGAAGCATCATCAACAGTTGCCTGTTCCTTCAAAATGTTGCTTTCATCAGCTTGGTGTTGTGCAGGGTCACCTGAAGACATTTGAAAGTCAGCAATTGAACTCCTTGTTGAAGCACCACTATCTCTTGAGATGGTTATACTGTCAGATCTTTCAATAGTGGGAACTTGATTTGCTACAACTCTTGGACAACTTGGAATAGGTCTGGGAAGCTCAAATAGTTGATCTTCATCAGAGTCACTTTGAGCACCTGTTCAGCTGAAACATTCTCACAAGATGGTTTAGAATAGTTTGGAAACAATTCTAAATCAAAGATATGATCAGGGCCATTCCCCCTAACACAAGGAGTGTGCTCATTGACTACAATGTTGGAAGATTCCTCAAATTGTTGATTTTTAATATTATAAACTCTATAAGCTTTAGAGTAAGAGGAATATCCAACAAAGATAACATCATCCGACTTTTCAGCAAATTTTTCCAAATTGTCTTTTGTGTTAAGTATGGTACACCTGCTGCCAAAGGACCTTAGAAAGCCAATGAACGGTGGCCTCTTGTTCCATAACTCATAAGGGGTTTTTCCATGTGGCTTTACTACAAGAACTCTGTTCTGCACATAGCATGCAGTGCTGACTGCCTCTGCCCAGAATGTTAGAGGTAGCTTTGAATCAGCTAACATAGTCCGAGCAGCCTCAATAAGTGTCCTATTCCTCCTCTCAGCAACACCATTTTGTTGAGGAGTTCTGGGAGCACTATATTGTCTGGCAATCCCATTTGAGTTACAAAATGAGTCAAGAACTAGGTTCTTAAAATCAGTCCCTTGATCACTTCTAATTATTTTAACCTTGTGATCAACTTGATTTTCTATTTTAAGAATAAAAGATTTCAAAGTTTCAGCAGTTTCATCCTTGGTTCTTAAAAAGAATACCCATATAAATCTAGTAAAATCATCAACAATCACAAGGCAATATGATTTCCTTCCAATGCTCATTATACTTGTGGGACCAAATAGATCCATGTGCAATAAGTGTAATGGGGTGGTGATGAAGTTAACAACTTTGGATTTATGAGATGCCCTGTGTTTTTTCCCTTTCAGGCAAGCAACACAGTTATCTTTGCAGAAAAATTCCTTTTTAGGCAAACCATGTACCAAGTTATTTTTAGCCAATTTATTCATTGTCTTAAAATTTACATGACACATTCGTTTATGCCATAGTGTTGACTCATCACCATCAGCTTTGGAAAGAAAGCATGATACTTCTCCCATTGGGGAAGCATTGTTCATATCCAGCTTGTACATATCCCCTTTCCTGGGAGATCTAAGAAGCACCAATTCCTGAGGAATTGTCATCCCGGGTTTGAGGATAATGCACTCATGTTCTATGAAGAGCATTTGATGCTTTTGATCATAGAATTGAGAAACACTTAACAGGTTGTGTTCAAGCTGTTTGACAAAATTAACTTTGTCAACTTTTAACTTTCCATTGGATATACTTCCTCTGCCAGAAATATATCCTCCGGCCTCACCTCCAAACTGGACAGGACCTCCATCATAATGTTGAAATTGTTAAAGGAGAGATCTGTTCCCTGTCATGTGCCTGGAGCATCCACTATCTACAATCCCAATGTTGTTATTCTTGTCATATGGATGTCCCTGCACATAAGATGAGATGATTAGTTTTGATTGAAACCCAAGCCTTATTGGTCTTGGGTTCTTCCAATGATAATGACATAATTGAACCAAAATTTATGCATGGGGGTTCAATGGATGTCTTTGAAGAAGAGGTTTGGGCTACATCATCTTCCTTGATCTTCCATTCCATCCCTTGGTTGATCATGGAGGATGAGCTTGTTGAAGCTTTTGTAGCTTAGCATTCTTCCGAGGCTTCTTTCTTTTCGGAAGAAGCCTTCACCACCTTTTCTTCCGAAGCAGTCTTCTTCTGGGATGGTTTCAAGGGGACTCTTTTGTTCTTCTTAGTCTTGACAGCTTTAGCTTCCGAAGCCTTTTGCCTTTCAGAAGAAGAATCTTCTTCCGAAAGCAGCCTTGCTTCGGAAACAAGCTTTCCCTTTTTCATCACTTGAACCATCTGATATGGTCCAAATGAGAAACCTTCCCTGACTCCTTCCTTTTTAACATTATTTGCATAATGTGTGCTTGCAGGATTGTAGTAACAATCTTTGGCCATGTGGTTTTGCAGACCACACATTATGCATGCAATGTTAATCTTTTGGGAACTTGAGGATTGCTGTTTCTTGTTCTTTTTCTCTTCATAAACAACCTTTCCCTGTAACTTCTGATCCTTTGGTAGGACAGGAGTGCTGGTACTACACCCCTTTCCTGAATCAGAGTTTCCAACCACCTGGAATCCAACTGAGATGAATACACCCTTTTGCTTTGGGTCTATCTTTAGCTTGGACTCAGCCACTTTCTTGGCAGTTTTTCTGGCTGACTTAGCTCTGCTTCTTCTGGCTTTGGTGGTCAGGGTTTGATCATCATTGGCAGGGGAGGGCATAATTACCTGGTTCTTCCCTGTGATGGTCTCCATAGCTGCATCATTCTTTGACTCATGAGAAGGTGGGTCAGCAGATGGAACCTCTTGCTCTTCAGTACCACACCTTGGTTGTCTTATAGACTTATAAGAGTGTGGTGGAGCAATTTCATTGGTTCCCAATCCACCTTTGTTTTGGTAACAAAGTTTTGAGTGAGAGGATGATGCAAGAATGGCTTGGAAGTTTTGCTCGGAAATAGCATACTTCCTGGCTTGAGCCTCAGCTGTGACAAGCTGGGCTTGAGCCTCAGTCAATTTGGATATTAAATCCTTTATCTGAGTCTTATAGTTTGTGTGTTCATGTTTTAATAAGGACACAGTTTTCTCTAACTCCTCAATTTTTCGTTAGTAGTCAGATTCAACCCTTTTAAAGTCAGATTTTAAAACATTTAAAGACTCAATATCAGATTTAATCTCCATATTGTAGTCCTGATACAATTTAACCTTAGCAATACAGGCAGGAGTACAGAGATGTTCATATACCTTATTTTCATCTGTTCCGGCCATGAGTGCTTGAGCAAGAGTCACATCCTGTACCATGAAGCTCCAGTCAACTTCTTGAGCCATTGCAGCTGTTTCTGTTGACTTTCCGATGGGCTTTGGTGTAGAGGGATGTGTGGAGGCCTGTGGGGTTCCTGGGTTGGACATGGGAGCCTTGCATTCCCTTGCAAAATGACCAAGTTGGTTACAGTTGTAAAATTTGGCCTTGGTTTTGTCAAACCCAAATTTGCTGTTGATTGGGTTCTGGGGAAATTGCCTTCCAGTTTTCTTAAAGAACTTCTTTGCTCTATAGGTTAGAAGAGCCATTTGTTGGACTATGTCCACGTATTCCACGTCATCCGGGCTGAAACACTCTAGATCATCAAAGCAGTATTGATAATCATTTGAGTGTCCACTTCCTGAGACAAAAGCACAGCTGTCCTGAAAGGAGCTTTGCTGAGCTTGTTGAGACCTTGGAGTCTCAGGAAATGTGATGTATGGCCCAGAAGAACAAGATGGCTGTTGGGTGTAAGTCAGGTTTTGTTGAGGCTGGGAGATTCCTGAGCCTTCAGCAACCACTAAAGCGTTGCTAGCAGGAAGACTCAAGGGTCTGCTTGTCTGATGACCTCTCTTACCTGCCATCTCTTTGGATTATTTGTGAAGGTCCAGATAAGATAAGTCTCTCAGCTACAAGAGGAGCCACTTGAATTGGAGTTGATTGGGCTGCCTCTTCATGCACTTCCTCAAATTGATCTGACTCAGCCTGAGGTGTAGAGGTAGATGATTCAGGCTTCTTCTTCTTCTTTGACTTTGGTTTGGAAGCCATCCTCTTCCTCCTCTTTGAAACCTTTAACTAAGAAGACTGGTCTGCAGCACCTTTTTGATCAGTCTTGTCTTTCTCAGTTGGGTGTTCCTTCCTGACAGGTTTAGAAGGAGAGGGAGTTTGACCCTACTGTGGATCAGAAGATGAAGCTTGCTAAGGCTCAGCTGGAGGTCCAGGTTGTGTTGTCTCAGGTTGTTCAACCTTAACCTCCACTTCAGGTGGGGCTTGACTTGGAGGGGAGTGTAAGTCAATTAGCTCTCCATTCTTGATCTTCTAATTGATTACCCTGATGTGCTCATCCATTGTAGATAGAGACATAGTGCCAAGTTTCCTTCCGGAGAATCCATACAGCTTCAAGAAGCTCATCATCCTTTGTTTGTCAGCAGACTTCTTCATACTCTTTTGGATGATGGCTCTTGACTTTGAAGCCTCTTCTCTCATTTTTCTCTTTGTTGCCTTTTGTTTTTTGAGCACTTGAAGTTCAAGTTGTTTGAGATACTCAAACTCAATGTACTCAAAGGACAAGGGAAGAAGTGCAGATGCTTGATAGAGACCTGTGGCACTCAGGTAGTTGATCATGTTTTGCCTATCTGTTTCCTTCTCTACCTGAGGTTCTTGTGTAGTTGCCATAGTCTCTTGCACAGGTGAACTGGGGAGAGAGTAAGAACATGCTTGTATAATCTTTTCTGTCTCTTCTAATCTTTGAATTGGAGAAGTGGCCTTGCATCCTCTGCTTCCTTCATCTCTCTTGACACTTTCATGTCAGCCAGTTCATTGGAGATATATAATCTCATCTATGTCATAGTTTCTAGTCTGCAAGTAAGTAATCTTGACTGCCCTCAACTCATCATTTTGAGTGTTTGGTCTGGGGGCAACCCTGATTGCAGCTTGCATAAAGCCTGAAGACCCAAAGGAACTTTCTCCCCTTAGCTTCCTCTTCCTCTCTCTCTCCTCCTCCTCAATCTCCTCAGGAGTTAGAATCCTTTTCCCTTTGTCATCTATAGACCTTTGTGACACAGGGTGGAGAGAGTTTTGGCCTTCATTGCTTGGTGTAGCATCCAAGCTCTAGCCAGAGAGAGGTTGTGAGACACCTTCAACAGCAGGTGTTTCACTAAGGGGATGAATTTCTGAAGTAGTTGTTGGTGTGACAGGGCTCTCAGGCTCTATCACTGGGCCTTCAGCCAAGGTTTTCCCTTTGAAGCTAATCTTAGGGTGCCTCAACATCTAGTTGACCAATGACATTACCTAATTGTCTTAGCCTTCTTCTTAGACTGAACTCTTCAGTAATTCTGTCTTGAATCCTTTGTGCCATCCTGTCAGCTTGTCTAGATTGGCTTGGGTTGACAAGTGGCATGTTGATCAGGTTAAGACCTTCATAGTAGTTCAAGGTCTGAAAATTGAACACCTCTTGCTGCCCTTGAACTCTTTGAAGAATGAGGGCTCTTCTATCAGCATCATACCTCCACCCAATAATGTAGTTTGAAGTTCCTTGAGGTGGGGATGATATAGCCCTTGGAATACCTTCCTCAAAGAGACTCCTAATGAAAGAGTCCATAGTGTCCACATCAATATGAACTTGAGAAAGTTGCTGAGTATGCAAAATTGCAAGTGAGGATGGTGAGTCCTTAATGTCCATATCCCTAAAGAACTCCCAGGTTCTGTGATTGTAATGACTTTCTTCCCCTTTTTGGTAGCATCATCCTCTTGCATAGGTGAGCTAGGAGTTAGGTCAATCACATTCACAGGTTCTTGTGTTTCTGGTTGAGCTCTCCTTAAAGGTCTCTCAGCTAGTTTTTCCCTGTAAGATATCTCAAGTTGCTGATCATTGACCCGGTTGTGCAGGGTAGTCACCTGAGATTCAAGGTGACTAACCTTAAAGACTAAATAGGAGCATGTTTTTGACAATTTTTTCATCTTTAGTCTCAAATTCCCCTCATCTTCAATAGAAGAATCATTGGGGGATGAGATGATTGGACCAAAGTCCTCTCTGTCACCATCAGCTTCAGGTTCTTGGCTACTGGATTTCCTCTGCACATTGACAGCCTTAGTTGAAGTGTCAATGGGCTGAGTTGCCATGGTTGAGGTCTTAATGATATAATCACCTGCAGAAGTGAGAGCCTCTTCCATATGGACCTCCTAAACAGGTTCAGGGAGATCCACCTCAGTGATAGGTGACTGATGTTGGCTAGACAAAGGAGACTCAGGCATACTCATCTCTCTATGATTAGGGGAAGAGTAGAGAGACTCATGGTACTCACTGAAACCTAATTCTTCATCAGTATAGAATGAGAGGTTGGGGATGGGTTGATTTAAGTCTAAAGGCTGGGGATGGTAAATGTCCCCTAAAGGTTGTTCACTTGAGTGTTGAGACTCAGAGTGAAGGCTTAAGGAAGTTGGGCTTGTGAGCTCATCAGGGTGAGCATAAGGAACCTCACCACTGATTCTTGAAGAGATGGGAGTGTTTTGCTCCTCAGGGGAAATGGGAGCTCTAGTATCCACTTCCTCTTGTATGGGTGAGTGTATAGGGGCCTGCACAAGCTCAATAGCTTGATCAGAGGTTCGTTTGGATTTTCTTAGGTAGGTGAGGGTGATTTGTGGTCTTTTTGGTGGTTGGGAGGTAGAAGGTGTGGGTTCAACACTAGCTTGTGTTGCTAGGTTGTCACCTTGAGCAATGAGCTCTAACATTTTTTAGACAAGGGTTGTTTCTACCCCTGAGAAGCCTACAGTTGGCTTCTTCATAATTTTAAAGATGTCGGGCTTCCTCTGTCCCAATTTAAGAATATTATTTGTTTCCCTCAACTGTGAGCCCAGTTCAAAGTTGAGAATGTGTTGAACATATCTAGGAAACATATAATACTCTAAGGAGTCAAAGTTAGCAAGCAAATTTGTATAAAAAAACTGAGAGTACCTGAACTTGACCCTTTGAACCATTTCATGCACTATGAAGGAGAGATTCCTAGGAATCTGGTCCCACCCTCCATGCTTGTTTGACAAGATGTGGATAACCATATGAAGTAGGTATTTCCACTGGGATGAGATCTTCCCTTTCCTTAAGGTCTTTATAGAGAAATCTCCCTCATAGACCATCTGCTCAAAAGAATGATTTACAGCTTCTTTTGGGAAGGACAACTCACCTTCTTCATCATCCAGCTGCAAGTGAGTGTTGATGATGGCCGGAGTGATGAAGATTGTCCTCCTCTGCAATGTGGCAGACAGTGCCTTCTCCCCATCCATAATGACCTCTTGGCAGGTCTTCCAGAATTCAAGCAGATGATCCTCATAGAGAGTAGGATCAATGGTTAGGAAGGTGAAGTAGTTGGATAGAGCCAGAAAACGGCAAACCTCTGAGAAACTATCATCTTTCTCAGAGTTCAACAGAGCAACCTGGTTGTGTTGCCTGTGAAGTTTCATGGAGAATCTGGGTTGTTTCTGCGGTTTAGGTTGGCCATTTTGAGAAGCTTAAAGGTGAAGGAAGATGTTGGGTATTCCACCTTTGAAGAAATCGAAGATTTCCAATATTATTGAAGTTGAAGACTTGAAGAACAAAAGCAACAAAATATAAATGTAGGGTTTATTTTGTAATTATTGTAAATGCTAGATTAGTACAAATATTAACATATATCATCATTGTAAAGGGTGAATAATTCTCCACCCAGTGTAGGAATTAGTTCCATCACCAAACATCATATCATCATTCTTCATGGATGATGATTTCATCATCAAATCAATAAACATCAATCATTAAACACTTTTTGTGTTCATCATTTTATTATTTTAGCATTGAATCATCAATTTTTGTTATTATCAATATGAATCCTAAGATCCAAGCTCAACGATCCCATTCATATCAGGATCAGACAATTGGTATCAGAGCCGGAGTTGATGGATTCATATTGATTTTGATGAGATTTCATGGTTAGATTGCTAAAATTATTGAAGATCTGAAGAAAACTTGGAGAAAAAGTTAGTGTGTTCTTCATGAGAAATCCAATGATTTGGATTCATCAACATAATGCTACAATAGTAATTTCATCAACAATCAATTCAACAATACAAGATCCGATGCGGACCTTGCAAGAAAGCGAATGAAAGAGGCTGCATCAAGGATCAAAAAGCTACGGATTGCTTGTGAATGAAAAGGGCTACCGTAGGCAGTTTTACGAATGAGAGGAGGCTGCCAATTAGGGTTGCGAATGAATGTGGGACTGCCGTCGCTAGGATTTAGTCGAATGGAAGGGGCTGCCAAAGGTGGCCATTCTCGACCGAATTAGGGTTTGCGAATTAGGGTTTTCGAGAAGATGGATTGTGAGGTTTCGCATGACTTGGGCTCAAGGATTAACGGATTTGGCTGTGATCATTAAAACAAAAAGAAAAGGTGGACTCGGGTTTATTTGTTTGGGCCGCCAACATCAAAAAAAAGGTGGACTCGGGCTTATTTGTTTGGTCTGCCAACATCAAAAAGAAAAGGTGGACTCGGGTTTTAGCTTAAAGCTATGAAAGCAAGCTATAACAACAAAACAAAAACAAAAATTGGTTGTTCTAAAGTTTTGAAGATCTCCTTCCGCATCAACAACAAAATTCTTGGCTTTGAAAAACTATTCATCAAAAACAAGATCAAGCTTCATTTCACATCAGAAATCTACAATTTAGGAGGAGTATTGTTGGGTATTCTACCTTTGAAGAAATCGAAGATTTCCAATATTATTTAAGTTGAAGACTTGAAGAACAAAAGCAACAAAATATTAGTCTATGCAGGACCGTTTAAGGGCTTGAACACAATTACAACACAACAACACAATGAGGAGAGCAAACTAAAACTTTAATCAAACAGTGAACTGGATTAACCAAGGTGATACAAAGAACACAAGTAAAGTAAAGAGACAGAACAAGAGAGTATGGGTTTCAAGGAGGCAGTATATTGCTTTCTCAAGTTCTTTTACAAGTGTTACAAAGCATAAAGAAAGATACAAGAACTTGAAATACTTATACTACAACCTACAGCCGGCTATAGTTTGAAAGCCAGCTGGATACAATTGACTAGACACTAACAAAATCAATTGTAGGATCAAAAGGCATATCTGCCTTTTGACCTTGTGACTATGACATGCCATAGCTCACATCCTTATACATTACAAAAAGGATAAAGTACATAAAGTGGAAAGTTACAGACTTAAGACCTCAATGTATAGTTACCAAAAGCATGGACCTTTTCACCAACTCATGTAAGTTGGTGACTTTACATAGATGCAGCAGAAAAGGTGCTTTATGGAACAGTACATCAGATAAAGCATGTGTACTAAAAGTCTTCGGAAGAAATCTGTCTTCATAGGTTGAAGCTCGGAAGACTTTGTCTCTGAAGCTTCGGAAGACTTCATGTTTGGCTTCGGAAGATATTGGTCTTGGCTTTGGAAGATTTTACACTTAGAGTATTTTCTAATGCATTGTGTAAAACTTCCGAAGCATTCTTCACTTCAGTACTTAGTGCATGTTGCAGAGACACTTTGAATGTTTTGGGTTGCATCAGACTTAAGGAATCCTTACAAACTCCCCCTAGGCTGATGCTACCAAAACACTTAGAAGATTTTCAGATGTTGGTAGTCTTCAGTACAATCATGACCATTCCTTTCTTCATTAGATGGTCAGGATCATCAAGACTCTCATAGTATCTTCTCATCTCAAAGAGATCATGCAGAGGTAAGTTGATTATGTCTTGCCAGGAGTAGACATTCTCAACACCTTGATCTCTGATAACATGTCATCTTTCTGGATTAGTAGAGTAAGTCCAGGACAAGATGGGTGTCTCAGTTGTTAGAGGAGCCACTTGCATAGGAGTTGATTGGGCTGCCTCATCATGCACTTCCTCAGGTTGATCTGATTCAGCCTGAGGTGTAGAGGTAGATGACTTAGGCTTCTTCTTCTTTGTCTTTGGTTTAGAAGCCATTCTCTTCTTCCTCTTAGATGACTTTAACTGAGAAGACTGGTCTGCAGCACCATGTTGATCATCATTGTCTTTCTCAGTTGGGTGTTCCTCCCTCACAGGTTCAGAAGGAGAGGGAGTTTGACCCTGCCTTGGATCAGAAGATGAAGCTTGCTGAGGCTCAGCTGGAGGTTCTGGTTGAGGTGTCTCTGGTTGTTCAAACTTGACCTCCACTTCAGGTGGGACTTGACTTGGAAGAGAGTGCAAGTCAATCAGTTCTCCACTTTTAATCTTCTGCTTGATCACCCTTATATGCTCATCCATTGTGGATAGAGACATAGGGCCAAGTCTCCTTCCGGAGAATCCATATAGCTTCAAGAAGCTCATCATTCTTTGTCTGTCAGCAGACTTCTTTACACTCTTTTGAATGATGGCTCTTGACTTTGCAGCTTCTTCCCTTAGCTTCCTTTTGGTTGTCTTTCTTTCTTTGACTAGCTCAAGCTCAAGTTGCTTTAGGTACTCAAACTCAATGAAGTCATAGGACAGGGGAAGAAGTGCATCTGCCTGATAGAAGCCTGTGGCACTCAGGTAGTTGATCATCTTGATCCTATCTTCTTCTTTATCTACCTGAGGTTCTTGTGGAGCCACATCTTCCTGTGCAGGACTTTCTTGAACTGGAGAGAGAGTGGGAGCATGCTTGTAGAGTCTTTTCTGTCTCTTCTCCTCTTGAATTGGAGAAGTAGCCTTGCATCCTCTTTCTCCTTCATCTCTCTTGACACTTCCATGTCAGCCAGTTCATTTAACTCTTCTAAGGGGAGGGAGATGATTTCATCAATATCATAGTTCCTGGTCTGTAAATAGGTAATCCTGACTGCCCTTAACTCATCATCTTGAGTATTTGGTCTGGGGGCAGCCCTGATTGCAGCTTGCATGAAGCTAGATGACCCATAAGAACTTTCTCCCCTTAGCCTCCTTTTCCTCTCTCTCTCTTCCTCCTCAATTTCCTCAGGAGTCATTATCCTTTTCCTTTGTCACCAACAGACCTTTGTGACTCAGGGTGGATTGAGGCTTGGCCTTCATTGCTTGGTGTAGCTTCCATGCTCTGGCCAGAGAGAGGCTGAGAAACACCTTCACCAGCAGGTGTCTCAGAAGGAGTTTGGACCTCTGCAGCAGTTGTTGATGATGAGACAGGGGTCTCAGGTTCTGCCACTGGGCCTTCAGTCAAGGTTTCCCCTATGAAACTAATCTTAGGGTCCACCTCAACATCCAGTTGACCGATGACATTGCCTGATTGCCTAAGTCTCCTTCTTAGAGAGAACTCTGCAAGGATCCTATCTTGGATTCTTTGAGCCAGCCTGTCAGCTTGTCTTGAATTGCTTGGATTGACAAGTGGCATGTTGACTAAATCCAATCTTTCATAGAAGTTCAGGCTTTGGAAATGAAAAACTTCTTGTTGACCTTGAACTCTGTGAAGGATAAGGGCTCTTCTGTCATCATCATACCTCCACCTTATGATGTAGTTGCCAGTTCCTTGTGGTGGAGATGAGACAGCCCTTGGTATACCTTCCTCAAAAGACTCCTGATGATTGAGTCTATAGAGTCCACATTAATGTGAACTTGAGGAAGTTGCTGAGAATGCACAACAGCAAGTGAGGATGGTGAGTCCTCTATGTCCATTCTCAGTGAAGAACTCCCAGGTTCTGTGGTTGTAATAACTTTCTCCCCCTTTTTGGTAGCATCACCCACTTGCATAGGTGAGCTGGAGGATAAGTCAATCACTTCCACAGGTTCTTGTGTTCCTGGTTGAGCTCTCCTTAAAGGTCTCCCAGCTAGTTTTTCCTTTAGATATGAAATCTGAAGTTGCTGATCATTGACCCTGTTATGTAAGGTAGTCACCTGAGATTCCAAGTGACTAACCTTAGAGACTAAATAGGAGCATGTTTTTGACAATTTCTGCACCTTTAGTCTCAAATTCCCCTCATCTTCATCAGAAGAATCATTGGGGGATGAGATGATTGGACCAAAGTCCTCTCTCTCACCACCAGCTTGAGGTTCTTGGCTGCTGGTTTTCCTCTGCTCACTGGCAACCTCAGTTGAGATGCCAGTGGGCTGAGTTGCCATGGTTGAGGTCTTAATGATGTAATCACTTTCAAAAGTGAGAGCCTCTTCCATATGGACATCCTGAACATGTTCAGAAGTGTCCACCTCAGTAATAGGTGACTGATGTGGGATAGACTGAGGAGAGTCAGAGGTACTCATCTCTCTTTGAGTAGGGGAGGAGAAGAGAGACTCATGGTACTCACTGAATCCTAAGTCTTCATCAGTATAGAAGGATAGGTTGGGAATTGGTTGGTTGAGATCTAAAGGCTGGGGATGGTAACTGTCCCCTGAAGGTTGTTCACTTGAGTGTTGAGACTCAGAGTGAAGGCTTAAGGCTGTTGGGCTTGTGAGCTCATCAGGGTGAGCATGAGGAACCTCAGCCCTGATAGGTGAAGAAATGGGAGTGGTTTGCTCCTCAGGAGAAGTGGGAGCTCTAGTGTCCACTTCCTCCTGTAAGGTTGAGTATATGGGGGCCTGCACAGACTCAATAGCCTGAGCAGGGGTTCGTTTGGATTTTCTTTGGTAGGTGAGGGTGATTTCTGGTCTTTTTAGAGGTAAGGATAAAAGAGGTGTGGGTTCAACACTAGCTTGTGTTGCTAGGTTGTCACCTTGAGCAATGAGCTCTAACATTTTGGGGACTAGGGCTGTTTCTACCCCTGAGAAGCCTACAGTTGGCTTCTTCATTATTTTAAAGATGCCGGGCTTCATCTGTCCCAATTTAAGAATATTACTTGTTTCCCTCAACTGTGAGCCCAGTTCACAGTTGAGAATGTGTTGAACATATCTAGGAAACATGTAATACTCTAAGGAGTCTAAGTTTGCAAGTAAATTAGTATAAACAAATTGTGAATACCTGAACTTGACCCCCTGAACCATTCCATGAACTATAAAGGAGAGATCCTCAGGAATCTGGTCCCATCCACCATGCTTGTTTGATAAGCTGTGGATAACCACATGGAGCAGGTATTTCCACTGGGATGAGACCTTCCCTTTCCTGAAGGTCTTTACAGAGAAATCTCCCTCATAGCCCATCTGCTCAAAGGAATGATTAACAGCTTCCTTTGGGAAGGACAACTCACCTTCTTCATCATCCAGCTGCAAATGTTGGTTAATGATGGCCGGAGTGATGAAGATTGTCCTCCCTTGCACTGTGGCAGACAGTGCCTTCTCCCCATCCATAATGACCTCTTGGCAGGTCTTCCAGAATTCAAGCAAGTGATCCTCATATAGAGTAGGATCAATGGTCAGGGAGGTGAAATAGTTTGACAGAGTTAAGAATTGGCAAATCTCTGAGAAACTTGCATCTTTCTCAGAGCTTAACAGAGCAACTTGATTATGTTGCCTGTGAAGTTGCATGGAGAAATCTGGGTTGTTTCTGCGGTTAGGTTGGCCATTTCAGAAGCAAAGCGGTTTAGAGAATTAGGTTAGAGGAATAGTGGAATTGAGGAAGATAGTGGGAAAGAGGGGGAACCGTTGGGTATTTATGTGAAAAGGGATTTGAACCAAAGTTAATGAAAGAGGATAAACTTTGAAATCCGGAAGTCGGTCCCACCTCTGAAAAGGTAGTTTACTTTTGCTCAAAAAGTAGTTTTCTTGGAATTCGAAAAGCTTCCGAAGGAATTTGTCTTCGGAAGTTTTAATTGAAAAAGCTTCCGAAGCTAAAATGGCTTCGGAAGATTTTCCTGAGAGTCTTGAAAATTTATGCTTCGGAAGAGAAATAAACCCTTGGATGCTTTGTATAAGAATAAACAAAGCTTCCGAAAGTTAATTTTGCTTCGGAAGGAAAAAGTCCTTAAAAATGAATAAGTGTCTGAGATAAGAATTTTAAGCTTCGGAAGATGAGTTTGACTTCTTCCGAAGGTAAAATTCTTAGACAGTTATTTATTTTGAAGACATGTTTTTCTTCCGAAGATAAAATTTTATCTTCCGAAGTATCAGAAAATTTTCAAGAATCTAAGGAAAGTCTTCAAAAAGAATTTTACATCCAAAGAAAACATGAGCTTATGAAAGTGATGAACTAGACAACTTAGGACACACATATTTTAAGAAGAAATAATTAGAATTAGTTTTAAGAAAAAGTCTACTCAAAGTTAATCATCCCAATAGCTGATATCAGATACTTAAATCTCTGTTCATCAAAAGCTTTTGTGAACAGATCAGCATATTGTTCATCTGTATGAACTTTGACTAGTTTAATTAATCCCTTTTCATAGTTATCTCTTATTAAATGATACCTGATGTTGATGTGTTTGGTCCTTGAGTGCTGCACAGGGTTCTCAGTGATAGAGATAGCACTATTGTTGTCTATGTGGATAGGAGTCTCTTTGAAGTTAAATCCATAGTCCAGCATCTGATTTTGAATCCAAAGCACTTGAGCACAGCAGCTTGCAGCAGCAATGTATTCAGCCTCAGCAGTTGATGCAGACACACAGGATTGTTTCTTGCATTGCCATGAGACAACCCTTCCACCAAGGAATTGACATCCCCCAGATGTAGACTTTGCAGTCATGTTGCAACCACCATAATCACTATCTGTATAAGCATACAGATTGAAATTAGGATTCTTTGGATACCATAGACCAAGTGTTGAAGCACCTTTGAGGTATCTTAAAATCCTTTTCACAGTGATTAAGTGAGACATCTTAGGGTTGGCTTGATATCTTGCACAAATACATGTAGCAAACATGATATCAGGCCTGCTAGCTGTAAGATACATAAGAGACCCAATCATAGCCCTGTATAAGTGTTCATCTACACACTCCCCCTCAAGATCAGGACCAAGGGAGTGGTTTCTGGCTATGGGTGTCTTAGCAATCTTACAATCAGTCATGTTGAACCTCTTGAGTATGTCTTGAACATACTTTGACTGACTTATGAAGATGCCATCTTCAACCTGCTTCACTTGAATTCCCAGAAAGAAATTGAGTTCTCCCATTGAACTCATTTCAAATCTGTCTTTCATCAGCTTCTCAAAGTCTTTGCAGAGCTTTGGATTAGTTGAACCAAAGATGATGTCATCTACATATACTTGAACCAGCAATAAGTCATTTCCCTGTCCTTTGATGAAGAGAGTTCCATCTATAGTACCTCTCCTGTATCCATGTTTACAAAGATACTCAGATAGTGTCTCATACCACTTCCTGGGTGCCTGATGCAGCCCATAAAGAGCTTTGTCAAGCTTGCAGACATAATCAGGATGATCAGGGTCTACAAAACCAGGTGGCTGTTTGACATAAACCTCTTCATCAATCACTCCATATAAGAAAGCACACTTTACATCAAGTTGAAAGACCTTGAAGTTCTTGGATGCAGCAAATGCCAGGAATATCCTAACAGCTTCTAGTCTTGCTACAGGAGCAAAGACATCAGTGTAGTCAATCCCTTCTTCTTGTGTGTATCCTTGAACAACTAGTCTTGCCTTGTTCTTGATGATGATTCCTCTATCATCCTTCTTATTCCTAAAAACCCATTTGGTTCCAATGGTAGTCTTCCCATGAGGAAGAGGACAAAGGTTCCAAACTTTCTGCCTTTTGAATTGAAGCAGCTCTTGTTGCATAGCTTCAACCCAACTTCCATCCTTTAGAGCTTCATCAACTTTCTTTGGCTCTATCTGAGATAAGAAACAAGAGTGAAGACAAACATTTGCTTCATGGGTTTGTCCTCTTGTTCTTACCCCTGTGACAACATCTCCAATGATGTTTGTGGTGGGGTGAGACTTGTGGATCCTTAGCTGAGGGATCACAGCAAGTTGCTGAGAAAGATCCAAATTTGAGAAATTTAGATCTGGCCTGGAAGATTCACCCTCCACATTATCACACTTATCAAGATTAACTTGATCCAATGAGTGTGTGACATCATTGATGTTGTCATCTATGGTGTGGTTATTAGCATCAAGGAATTCCTGATCACTATCACCATCACCATTGTTGTCTTCTACAATTGAGGTGTCTTTATCTGGTTGAGAAGCCTCTGAGCTGGAATTTGAAGGCATGCCAGATGTATCAGCTGAATTTGTCATTGTTGTGCTGATAGAAACCTCATTTGCTGAAGTAGTTCCAACTGGAGCTGAAGATGTATGAGTTGAGGGTCTTCCTAGCTCAAATCTTGGATCAGGATCACCTGTATTTAAATTTTCTGCAGATCCTGAAACATGCTCACAAGATTTGTTAAAACAGTTGGTAACTAAATCAAGATCAAACAGCCAATCAGGACCAGAACCAGCCACACAAGGTGTGTGTTCATTGAAAGTCACATTGGCTGACTCCTCAACAATTCTAGTTCTGAGATTGTATACTCTATAAGCCTTAGCTTGGGAAGAGTATCCAATGAAGTGTCCATCATCTGATTTCTCAGCAAACTTGGCAATTTGATCTTTGGTATTCAAGATGGTGCAGGGACATCCAAATGACCTGAGAAAACCAATGAAAGGTTTCCTCTTGTGCCAAAGTTCATAAGGAGTCTTACCATGTGTCTTAACTACTAAAACTCTGTTTTGCACATAGCAAGCAGTATTAACTGCCTCTGCCCAGAAGGTGATGGGCAGTTTAGAGTCAGACAACATAGTTCTTGCAGCTTCAATAAGTGTCCTGTTTCTCCTCTCAGCAACTCCGTTTGTAATACCTTTTTCATCACAAAATGTATCAAGGATTTGGTTCTTGAATTCAGTTCCTTGATCACATCTTATGGTTTTGACCTTGTGATCACATTGATTCTCAACTTTTAAGATGAAATTCTTCAGAATCTCAGGGGTTTCATCCTTAGTTCTAAGGAAGAAAACCCAAGTGAATCTTGTAAAATCATCTGTGATCACCAAACAGTAAGAGGTCCTTCCTAGACTCATTACACTGGTGGGGCCAAAGAGATCCATATGTAACAAGTGTAGGGGAGTAGTGATGGAGTTCTTTCCTTAGGCTTGTGAGATACCTTGTGTTGCTTCCCTTTCAGGCATGCAACACAATGATCATCACTTGTAAACTCTTTCTTTGGCATTCCAGTTACCAGATCATGTTTAATTAATTTATTCATGTTCTTAAAGTTTACATGGCACATTCTTTTATGCCATAGGAAAGACTCATCACTATTTGCTTTAGATAGAAAGCATGAAACTTCTCCAGAGGGAGATGTTTCTTGCAAATCCATCTTGTACATGTTCCCTTTCCTGGGGGCTCTGAGCAGGATATGCTCATGAGGAATGACCACTCCAGGCTTGAGAACAATGCACTCATGCTCAGTAAAGAGCATGTTATGACTCTGATCACAAAATTGGGATACACTCAAAGATTGTACCCAAGCTCCTTAACAAAGTTTACCTTCTCAATGCTGAGCTTACCATTTGTGACCTTGCCCCTTCCAGAAATGTAACCACCTTCATCTCCTCCAAAAGCAACTGGTCCTCCATCAATTCTCTCAAAATTATGGAGTAGAGACCTATTGCCTGTCATGTGCCTGGAACAGCCACTGTCAATTATCCAGACATTCCTGTTTGTCTTGAGCTGTTCCTGCACAAAGAAAATGATTAGTTACATTTGGAAACCCAAGCCTTACTTGTCTTGGGCTCACTAAGTGTAATAGAAGGTAATGCAACAGTAATAGATCCTATGGTTGTACTATGGGGATCTTCAGCTGTTGTTGATGGAGAAACTTCAGTCATTTGGTCTTTCTTAGACTTCCACACCACCTTTGGAGTCTTGGACTTGACCTTCAAAACCTTAGAAGCTTTTGGGACTTCACAAGTTTTGATGACTGAACCTTCGGAAGATTCTACAGTCACTGCAGCAGACTTCAGTGCTTCGGAAGAACTCCTTTCTTCCGAGACCAATTTTACTTCCGAAGGTAATTTTCCATTTACCTTCTTCTTTGATTTGGAGCTTCCGAAGGAAACAGACTTTCCTTCCGAAGCTTGAGACTTCTTGAGACTCTTTGAAGTCTTTGTATTGGTCATGTGGACAGTACTTTTAGGATTGTATGGGCAATCCTTAGCAATGTGAGAAGTACTTTCACACATGACACATAACATTTTCTTCTTCAAAAAGTCTCCTTTTGAGAGCAAGACTGGCTTTGGTCACATCCCTTCTCCACCTTCATCTTGGTAGATGCTGAGACAGTTCTTTTGGGCTGTGAACTGTTCTTGGAGTTTGATGGTCCAGGCTGTGCAGCAGTGGTACACAGCAGCTCAGTCTTCTTCTTTGCACTGAGATGATTTGAACAAGAACCAGGACTCTTAGCTGAGGAGTCTTGGTTGATGTCTTCAGTCCTTACTACTTTGAAACCTGCAGAGATAAAAACTTGTTTCTGCTTAGCATCAAAAGTAGCCTTGATTTCTTGAGCCTTCTTTGCTTTCCTCTTGCTCTTCCTGATCAAGTTCTTTCTCTTGGACTTGGTCATCACAGTTGATTTCTTCTCCTCAGAAGGATAGTGGCCCTTGGAAGAATCCTCTTCTTCACTCTTCTCAGAGGAATTCTTCACTATCACTTCTTCATCATCCTCACTTATAGGATCTATGAGAGGAAGCTCATCTTCACAAGTTCCACACCTAGGAGATCTTACAGACAAGATTGTGTGTGGAGGAGCTATCTCATTTGATCCCAGTCCCTGTCTATTTTGATAGCACACTTTGTTGTGCAGGGATGAGGATATCATGTTCTTGAAGGTCTCTTCTTCAAGAACACTCTTCTCTGCCTTGGCTTTGCTGATCACAAGCTCAGCCTGGCACTCAGTCAACTTAGTTATGAGATCTTGATCTGAGTTCTAAAATCTGTATGTTCATGTTTTAGTACTGAAATGGTTTTCTCCAAGTCCTCTATCTTTAACTTGTAATCATTTTCAGACTTTCTAAAATCAGATTTAATATGTTTAATGACTCAAGATCAGATCTCATCTCTAAGTTGTAGGACCTGTATCTATTTACTTTAGCAATGCATTCAGGAGTACAGAGATGTTCCAATACCTTGGCTTCATCATGGTCAGCCATCAGTGCTTGGTTTGGAGAAGCATCTTCCACCTGAAAGCTCCAGTCAAAGCCTTCCTCTTCAACAGCAACAGCAGCATGTTGCTTTGGCTTCTCAGTCTGAGGGGCTTTGTCAGGTAGTTTGGTCTGGGTTGTGTTTGGCCCCCATTTGCTTTAGGTGCCTTACACTCCCTAGCAAAGTGGCCCATAAGGTTACAGTTGTAACACTTAACTTTGCTTTTATCCAGCCCAAACTTTCCACTGGTAGCATTGCTTGGAAATCTTCTTCCTGTTCTCTTGTAGAACTTCTTGGCTCTGTGAGTGAGGAGAGCCATCTGCTGAACTATCTCCATATTCCAGGTCATCTGGATGGATACAGTCCAGTCTTCAAGAGTGAAAAGATAATTCCCACAGCTTTCATCAGTAGACACAAAGGCTTGAGAAGAACTTGTCTCTTGGAATGGGCTTCCTTGAGTAAAGTTCTCCCTTGGTGTCTCCGGGAAGGTGATGAAAGGGACCTTTTGTGAGTTGTCAGGGTAGCATATGAGATGATGTTGGGGTTCTATGCTGTCCCTTTAACCACATGAAGGGCTGAACCCATTTGATTGTTGGAGTTGCCAGATGAACCTTGCATGTTCATCTCCATCTGGTATCCACTGAGAATCCCATACAACTCTGTCAGAGTAAGAGTTTTAAGGTTCTCAGTCCTCTTGATCACCACACAGTAGTGTGTCCATTGCCTAGGAAGTGAGGACATGAACTTCCTTACAATGTCCCTATTCTCAAGAGGAACTCCTCCATCCACTAGGGTATCCACAATCTCAACATACCTGAAGTATTGTTGGGTCATGGTTTCACCTGCTTTGAAGGTGAAGTTTTCAAACTGCTGCTTCAGAAGATCCTTCTTGTTCTCCTTGGCTTCAGAGGAGCCTTCATACATCAGCTTCAGTGCATCCCACAGCTGTTTGGCTGTCTTGCACTTCTTAAAACCTCTGTATACAGAGTTTGGGAGAGCAGTCTGAAGAGCAGTCATGGCCTTCCTATCAATCTCTACTCTTTTTCTATCTTCATCTGAGTAGTTGGCCACATCTTTTGGAATCATACCAGCACCAGTAGCAGAGGGGGTGCTGGGTATGAAAGGTCCATTCTCAACAGATTCCCACATTCTTGAATCAAGAGACCTGATGAAACCTTCCATTCTCATGCACCAGGTGTCAAAATCATCAAGAGTGATCAGTGGGGATTTGTTCATGGTTCCAGTCTCCATATCAGTCTTTGAGATGGAAGCCATTTGAAAGGTTTAGTTTTTGTGTGTGTGAGGGATCTTAAGATGGTTAGATCTTATATCAAGAGCCTGAAAAGCTCTGATACCAATTGCAGGACCGTTTAAGGGCTTGAACACAATTACAACACAACAACACAATGAGGAGAGCAAACTAAACTTTAATCAAACAGTGAACTGGATTAACCAAGGTGATACAAAGAACACAAGTAAAGTAAAGAGACAGAACAAGAGAGTATGGGTTTCAAGGAGGCAGTATATTGCTTTCTCAAGTTCTTTTACAAGTGTTACAAAGCATAAAGAAAGATACAAGAACTTGAAATACTTATACTACAACCTACAGCCGGCTATACTTTGAAAGCCAGCTGGATACAATTGACTAGACACTAACAAAATCAATTGTAGGATCAAAATTTATATCTGCTTTTTGACCTTGTGACTATGACATGCCATAGCTCACATCCTTATACATTACAAAAAGAATAAAGTACATAAAGTGGAAAGTTACAGACTCAAGACCGCAATGTACAGTTACCAAAAGCATGGACCTTTTCACCAACTCATGTAAGTTGGTGACTTTACAGAGATGCAGCAGAAAAGGTGCTTTATGGAACAATACATCAGATAAAGCATGTGTACTAAAAGTCTTCGGAAGAAATCTGTCTTCATAGGTTGAAGCTTCGGAAGACTTTGTCTCTGAAGCTTCGGAAGACTTCATGTTTGGCTTCGGTAGATATTGGTCTTGGCTTCGGAAGATTTTACACTTAGAGTATTTTCTAATGCATTGTGTAAAACTTCCGAAGCATTCTTCACTTCAGTACTTAGTGCATGTTGCAGAGACACTTTGAATGTTTTGGGTTGCATCAGACTTAAGGAATCCTTACAGTCTAGGGTTTATTTTGTACTTATTGTAAATGCTAGATTAGTATAAATATTAACATATATCATCATTGTAAAGGGTGAATAATTCTCCACCAAGTGTGGGAATTAGTTCCATCACCAAACATCATATCATCATTCTTCATGGATGATGATTTCATCATCAAATCAATAAACATCAATCATTAAACACTTTTTGTGTTCATCATTATTATTATTTTAGCATCGTATCATCAATTTTTGTTATTATCAATATGAATCCTAAGATCCAAGCTCAACGATCCCGTTCATATCGGGAACACACAGAAGATGAAGAACAAAGGTGGTTTGGGAGAATTTAGGTTTAAAGAATAGTGTAATTGAAGAAGATGGTGAAAGAGGGGGGAACTGTTGGGTATTTATGTGAAAAGGATTTGAGACAAAGTTAATGAAAGAGGATAAACTTTGAAATCTGGATATCAGTCACACCTTTGAAAAGTAGTTTACTTTTGCCCAAAAAGTAGTTTTCTTGGAAGTCGAGAAATCTTTCGAAGGTTATTTGCTTCGGAAGTTCTGAAGAAAAAAGCTTCCGAAGGCAAATTGGCTTCACAAGATATTTCAAAGGTTTTTTGAATTGCTTCGGAAGAGAGTTAACACTCAGAGTTTTTTATTCTAAAGAGAATGAAAACTTCTGAAGGTAAATTGCTTTCGGAAGAAACTTGTTCTTTTAAAACATAAAAGTACTTAAGTTGATTTTAAGCTTCGGAAGATATTTCAGAAATTCCTTCCGAAGGTAAAATTACTGAAGTAGTTATTTGTTTACCAATACATAAACTTCTTCCGAAGGTAATTTTAAATCTTCCGAAAAGAAAAGACATCCAAAATTTTCAAAAATCTAAGAAATGTATTTTGAAAAGATTTTCTTCCAAAGAAAACAAGGGCTTATGAAGGTGATGAAATAGACAACTTTGGACACACAGGTTTTAGAAATAATATAATTAAGTTTTAAGAAAAGCTACTCAAAGTTAATCATCCCAATAGCTGATACAAGATATTTAAATCTCTACTCATCAAAAGCTTTGGTGAACAGATCAGCATATTGTTCATTTGTGTTAACTTTGATTAGTTTGATTAATCCCTTTTCAAAGTTATCTCTAATCAAATGATACCTGATATTGATATGCTTTACACTTGAGAGCTGCACAGGATTTTCTGTGATTGAGATAGCACTGGTTTTGTCTATGTGGATGGGAGTCTCCTTGAAATTGAATGCATAGTCCAGCATCTGATTTTGAATCCAAAGCACTTGAGCACAACAGCTTGCAGCAGCAATGTATTTAGCCTCAGCAGTTGATGCAGACACACAAGATTGTTTCTTACATTGCCAAGAGACTACTCTTCCACCAAGAAATTGACATCCCCCTGATGTAGACTTTGCAGTCATATTGCAACCACCATAGTCACTATCTGTATAAGCATACAGATTAAAGTCAGAATTCTTTGGATACCAAAGGCTAAGTGATGGAGCACCATTGAGATATCTTAAAATCCTTTTGACAGTGACCAGGTGTGACATCTTGGGGTTGGCTTGATATCATGCACAAATGCATGTAGCAAACATGATATCTGGCCTGCTAGCTGTGAGATACATAAGAGACCTAATCATTGCCCTATAGAGATGCTCATCAACACACTCCCCCTCAAGATCATGTCCAAGGGAGTGATTTCTGGCTATGGATGTCTTAGCAACCTTACAATCAGTCATGTTGTACATTGTCAACTTGCTTCACTTGAATTCCTAGAAAGAAATTGAGTTCCCCCATGGCACTTATTTCAAACCCGTCCTTCATCAGCTTCTCAAAGTCTTTGCAGAGCTTTGGATTAGTTGACCCAAAGATTATGTCATCTATATATACTTGAACTAGCATTATGTCATTTCCTGATCCTTTGATGAAGAGAGTTCCATCAATAGTACCCCTTTTGTAGCCATGCTGACAGAGATACTGAGATAGAGTCTTACACCACTTCCTTGGTGCTTAGTGCAACCCATAAAGAGCTTTATCAAGCCTGCAGCCATAATCAAGATGATCAGGATCTGCAAACCCAGGTGGTTGTCTAACATACACCTCTTCATCAATCACCCCATAGAGAAAAGCACACTTGACATCAAGTTGGTAGACCTTGAAGTTCTTGGATACAGCAAAAGCTAGGAATATCCTAACAGCTTCAAGTCTTGCTACATGAGCAAAAACATCTGTATAGTCAATTCCTTCTTATTGAGTATACCCTTGAACAACTAGTCTTGCCTTGTTCTTGATGACAAGTCCTCTATCATCCTTCTTATTCCTGAACACCCATTTGGTTCCTATGGTAGTCTTCCCTTGAGGAAGAGGACATAGGTTCCAAACCTTTTGCCTTTTGAATTGAAGCAGCTCCTCTTGCATAGCTTCAACCTAACTTCCATCCTTTAGAGCCTCATCAATTTTCTTTGGCTCTATATGGGACAAAAAACAAGAGTGAAGACAAACATTTGCATCACGGGTTTGTCCTCTTGTTCTCACCCCTGAATCAACATTTCTAATGATGTTTGTGGTAGGATGAGACTTGTGGATCCTTAGCTAAGGAATCACAGCAAGTTGCTTAGACAGATCTAAATTTGAGAAATTCTGATCTGGCAAGGGAGACACCCTCCACATCATCACACTTATCAAGATTGACTTGATCCAATGAGTGTGTGACATCATTGATGTTGTCTTTAATTTAGTGGTTATAGCATCAAGAAATTCCTGATTACTTTCACCACCACCATTTTCTTCAACATTTGAAGCTCCTTCATCTGCGTTTTGTGCCTCTAAGCTGGAATTTGAAGGCACCCCAAAAGTATCAGCAGGATTTGTCATTGATGTGCTGGTAGAAGCTTCATTTGCAGGGTTGATTACCACTGGAGCTGAGGATGTGTAGCTTGAAGGTCTTTTTAGCTCAAATCTTGGGTCAGGAGCACCTGTAGGTAGTATATCTGTGGACCCTGAAACATTCTCACAAGATTTGTTAAAACAGTTGGTAACTAAATCAAGATCAAATAGCCAATCCGGACTAGAACCTTTCACACTAGGAGTGTGCTCACTGAAAGTCATATTGGCTGACTCCTCAACTACTCTAGTTCTGAGATTGTATACTCTATAAGCTTTAGCTTGAGAAGGGTATCCAATGAGGTGTCCATCATCTGATTTCTCAGCAAATTTGGCAATTTGATCTTTGGTATTCAAGATGGTGCAAGGACATCCAAATGACCCGAGAAAACCAATGAAAGGTTTTCTCTTGTGCCAAAGCTCATAAGGAATCTTACCATGTGTCTTAACTACTAAAACTCTGTTTTGCACATAGCAAGCAGTGTTCACTGCCTCTGCCCAGAAGGTGATGGACAGTTTAGAGTCAGACAACATAGTTCTTGCAGCTTCAATTAGTGTCCTGTTTCTCCTCTCAGCAACACCATTTTGCTGAGGAGTCCTGGGAGCACGTCTTGTAATACCTTTTTCATCACAAAATCTATCAAGGATTTGATTTTTGAATTCACTTCTTTGATCACATCTTATGGTTTTGACCTTGTGATCACATTGATTCTCAATCTTTAAGATGAAATTCTTCAGAATCTCAGGGGTCTCATCCTTAGTTCTAAGAAAGAAAACCCAAGTGAATCTTGTAAAGCCATCTGTGATCACCAAACAATAATAGGTCCTTCCTAGACTCATTACACTGGTGGGGCTAAAGAGATCCATATGTAATAAGTGAGGGGATTAATGATGAAATTTCTTTCCTTTGGCTTGTGAGATACCTTGTGTTGCTTCCCCTTCAGGCATGCAACATAGTGGTCATCACTTGTAAACTCTTTCTTTGGTATTCCAGTTACCAAATCATTCTTCATTAATTTATTCATGTTTTTAAAGTTTACATGGCACATTCTCTTATGCCAGAGGAAAGACTCATCATTATTTGCTTTAGATAGAAAGCATGAAACTTCTCCTGAGGGAGATGTTTTTTGCAAATCCATCTTGTACATATTCCCTTTCCTGGGGTCTCTGAGCAGGATGTGCTCATAAGGAATAACCAACCCGGGCCTGAGAACAATGCACTCATGCTCAATGAAGAGCATGTTATGACTCTGATCACAAAATTAGGGTACACTCAGAAGATTGTACCCAAGCTCCTTGACAAAGTTTACCTTCTTAATGCTGAGCTTACCATTTGTGATGTGACATCTCATATTTTCGTTAAATTAAAAGTAAACTTTGTTAAGTTTTAAAAGGACCTTTTATGTCAATTTTGAAACTTATGGGTTGTTTATGCATATTACTTTAATTGGTCTTTTTAATCCTTTAATTTGTAAGGTTATAATAATAATTATTATGTAATAAAAATAATAATAATAATAACAATAATAATAATAATAATAATAATAATAATAATAATAATAATAATAATAATAATAATAATAATAATAATAATAATAATAATAATAATAATTTATAAAAGATATTAGTCTAAATAATGTTTAAAACACAAAATCTAACTAAGTTTGGGGGGTGCTTTTGCCAATTAATAAACTTTTAATAGAAGTTTAAGCATAAAATAATAAACATACACAAGTTGAGGGACTGTTTCTGTAAATTTATAAAACCCAAACCTTTTCCCCCCCATACACCCCGCACTTCCGGCACCGAGCTCCGGCCACCCTCCGGCCGAGCTCCGGCGACCTCCAAATGTTAGTTTCGGTTCAAATTACAACTTCAAATCGTTCCAATCGGTTCGTGGAGTCGATTCAAACCCATTAAAGGACATTAAATGGACTTTAACATTTGATGCGAGTGGGAAGAAGGTCGGGTAACGGTCGACCATCAAACCTGCAACGTATGACCATTAAAACCTGATAATTATCAAATTAAATGATCCTGCACGACCTTCTACCTATTCCTAAACGCGTACCACTTTCAATTCCACCTGATGAACTCAATTTCATAGCAAACGCGTAGCCCACTTCATCGGGTCTGCAACTTAATCAACACCTATCATCAAATCAAATTGAACAGAAATTGACAAGGGGCATTGCCTCAGAAGCGTTGTCTGAAGCTACCCACGAGGTTAATTCGATTACTTTCATCATTTTCACATCCTTTGATGCAACAAACAACCGCGGCTTGTACATCATTGTTCTTTACGGGTTAAGCTTCAATCGGGTAATTGAAACTACCTAAACATTCGTTTCATCATAGGGAATCAAAGCCCTATGGTTCCAGGTCCTACAATAGTCGATCTGGTCTTCAATTTTGATGCAAATCAAACTAGGGTTCTCAAGAAATTGGGGCTATTTTGAAACTGGTATTCTTAAGATTTGGTAACCAAGTAAAACCGCGGCTGAGGCCTTGGTTCACTGGTTCCCCACTCGTTTGTCAACCTTGAGGTCCCGGGTTCGAACCCGGGCACCCTCATATATTATTTTTAAGGCTTTTTAGCCCTTAAATTAATTGTAGAAAATTCTTAATAACTATTAAAATGGATTTTGTAAACTTTTAACATTTTTAAAGGCATCAAATTATTTTTGTTATTTATCTAAATTTAAATAATTAAATATTTATTTTAATAAGATATTTTTCTTGGTTTATTTTAAATAGTAACTAATAAGTTATTGGTCCAAATGTTTCTTTTAAGTATTCATGGTTTAAATCACGTTATTTTAAATGAAGATTAATTGAATCATTATAAATCAATATGTTAAATGAATAATTATGTAAATAGTTATTTAAATAATCATTTAAATAATTACTCATCTTTTCATTTAACCATGTTATATATAAATAATTAATCTATTTATTTCTTAAACTTTTATACAAATTCTTAGAACTTCTAAAATAATATAAGTTTCTATTATTGATCATCCTTGTTTTAAGACCTTAGAAAGATTATTTAAAATGTTTAAAGTGATTTTAAATAATTCTATATTATTTTGCAAAATATATAAATAAATATTCAATAAATCATCTTTATCAAATTTTAAATAATTAATTTCTAAATTATTTATATCTTTTCACACATTTTATTTAATCTTTATTAATCCAATAAATTATATTATTGAATCATTTTGAATATATTCTTGGTCTTATTAAGTTATACCATCTTTATTAAACCAAAACATAAACGATTCATTGTTTCATTTAACTATTTAAACCCCCAAATTCCAATTGAAACCCTAGTTCACGTTTATTCGTTAATCTTACCTTTAAACCTAACCTTGGAATATATATACATTAGGTATCTTGTAAAACGGAATCGTTGGAGCATTATTAATTTCTTATTATCATCTTATTATTTCATGTGAGTATTTCTATACCCCTTTTTATATTTTTACACTTTTGGGGTGAAACATGTTACATTATAAACTTTGCACTTGTAAACACGTTTAATTCTTGTAAACTTATGGCATTTCACCTGTATGTTGTGGTTAGTTGAACCTTGTAACTACCATGTAATGTCGAATATATGTACAATCATTAACTATTGCTAGCCTAGCGAAGTCATAGATCTATGGGCCAGACAAGCCTGCTTGGTTGATCCAAGTACACTTAGCTAATCGTATATACTTTTAACGTTTGAGACTTGTAAAACTTTGTCGAGGTTTGATTGTGCATTCTGTCTTACATCCCTAGTTACTTGTTCTCTAACTTACAACATGAATTGCCATCTTTTATATACTTATGTATTGAAAACTATGGAAATCTCACCAACATTATGTTGACCCCTTTTATTTTTAACATGTTTCAGGAAATACTCAAGTTTGATCACCACTTTTGAAGCTTGTTCACACCTAGGAATGGACCTAGTTAAATAATGAACTAATTTGGCTTGTTACAACTTATGTTTTGTTATTTACATTCTTTGAGACTTATTCTTGTAATGTACCTTTCAAACTTATGAATAATATATTTGTATTTAATAATAGCGTTATGTGGCTGTGAACGATCTTAACTCTCACTCCTCGATGTTTCCGCCGTCAAGGTTGGGGTGTGACAGATTGGTATCAGAGCCCATAACTATAGGGATTTAGGTTATTAGAAATGGTGACCTAGACTATAGTTGCATGAACCTCATAGAAAGAACCTTATAAACTTGTGTATACTTATTGTTGCATGTCACATGATGCTATTTACTTAGGGATGCCTTTTGTGCAATATGATGCCCTTAGATAGGTGTGCCTTATAATTAATTACCTTGGTTATTTGTCTCCCTAACTTAACTTTAACTCTTTGATTCTCCCCGACAAATGAACTTCCTAAACCTATTCTCAACGACATGTGGAATCTACACTTATCATCATGAGTTTAATTCCTTAGACTATATGTCTAAATCTATGAAATTCTCATCAAGGTTTTGATTTCGTGAACCTAAGAAATTTGTGTGATACATAGACACCTGTATTTTGGATTTCCTGGCAAAAGGCCTTCGGGCTAAGGCAAGCATATCGTATAAATCTCATTGCGAGACTAGTTATGCTTACCTGGGGATTTCTGGGATGACTGATAAACTATGGTCAACATACACAAGTCTCTAAGGCAAATGGGTCAATTTACCTGGACGTGTCAACGATTCCAAATGGTAATGCGTTACCAAATGGGACCATCCTCTTGTATCTTAAAAATCCTTGATTTCATGAACTGGTTTATCACCAAAGCTTTAATATCTTCTCATTCTTATCATACAGAATGTTCCTATTGATATTGAACCCATCTTACATTTCAACTCCTACGTTTAAACATCGTTACACGTTGGGTGTTTTATGTAACTAATTTTATACCTTGACCAACGTGTACATGACTCTTAATATATCCAAAGATATTGGGAATCTGAACCGAATGGTCTTCAAAACTCTAAATCGATACTTATGATTTTCAGATCTTCTTAAAAATGTGTCCCATAATTGAAGTCATGCAATGCCTTAAGGTGGAATTCCTACATCTCGGGATACTATGTCTAGGCAAGGTGAAAATAGTAAACTGATTCGACCGTTGGATCCGTTTATTTGACTTGAAACCCTTGAGATGGGTGACCGCTTATAGGTAAGCGTGCCTTCAATAAGGTTATGGTTGACCTCATATCTTGGGGAGTCCACGTATTTCCTTCGAATGCAACTTTGAATGTTCACATCTCATTGTGGTGTTGAATCATTCTTGTCATTTATTTCGTCTTCCTGATTTAAACTATTCAAGATTTGAACATCATCATATCTAATTTTGTTATCTCAAACTTTGACCTTAAATCTTGTAAGTATGATTTTCCCTTTTTGTTACATTGATGTAACTTGAAATTTTCCAAATTTCTAATTGATATTCTTTTCCTTTCGTTGTTAAGTCAAACTTTGTACCGTTTGTACCGTGGGAGATGGAAGAGTTTGCAAGTCACCTATGACTAAGGACCCTCGTATCTCCTAAATGATTCTATCTCTTCAAAACAGGGGTGATTCCCTTACTTGATGATAATTCTTCATTCGTTTCGATAAATGGTTTCCAATTGTGTGTTATGAAATTTCATCCTCTTGATCGGGGTGATTTCCTTATCTTGAGAACTGACTTCAATTATTTTATTGGAACTTGCATTTCACGAGTGACATGATCTCACCAAAATAGGATTGAAACCCGTACTTTGGTGACAAATGTCAATCCTCGATTGTTTTCTTGTTATTATGAAGCTCAATCATCAAGATAGGCGTGAATTCCATACCTTGATGATAATTTTATTTTTATAGAATGTATTTTCTCAAATGAAACGACCTCATCAAAGTAGGAGTGAATTCTGGATTTTGATGAAGAATTTCATTTTGCTATATTTTGTTTTTGTAAAACTTCACCATTAAGATAGAAGTGATTTCCCTTACCTTAATGGTGAGTTACCTCGTCTTGTTTCCGTGGATCCTCAACAATGAGTTAGGATCGAACTTTTTGATTTGGTAAGTTAGGAGTCATACTTTGGGAAATACACCATCAAGCTAGGAGTAAAAACCACACCTTTGTGGCTATTCTCATTTCTTGATCTTAAACTTACCAAAGTTTTAATAACTTGACAAGAAACATGTAGTAACTTGAAGGGAGAATCAATGTTAGTGTTTCGACCTATCAAGCCAAAGCATGATTTCTGAACTTGAAAGGAGACCCGATCGCTCTAGGTTAATTTTGATTCTGAGCTTGGAGCATTTAAATTCTTAAATCGATTTCATTCCCTTTATCCTCATGTTTTGATTTGATCTAGCTATATGGAACCATTTATTCCTTACTTATCGACTTTCATTTTGAGTTATCATCAAAACCTGATTGCGTGATGGTAGCCTTCTTAAACAATCTTTCTGCTAAATAAAGACATTATCAACTTGTGTTCATGTCTTTCTAGACACACATATGTTCTTAGCTGTGCTTATGGGTTTGTTGAACTGCGTATGCAAACTGTACTTGGAAATTTGCTACCTTGCAAAACATGGTTACAAATGCATTTCTTATTGTTTGCGTCACTTCTTGAATCGCTTTTGAATCCTTAACCTTGGAAATCTTTAAAACTCTATCTTGATTTCGATCTACGAGACTCGTTATTATGACGCGGAAATTGAGATTCATAAATTTTCGTAATTTGTAGTCATGGGTTTGGCATAAAAGAAAAGACATAACTTGGTATATGTCCAAGTGTCTCACCACCATATATGACAAAGTCTAACACCCGTGTTCCTGAGAATCTCCGTTAAACTTTTCATTCACCAAAATGCCCCTTATATTAGATGTCATGATGACAATTGGTGCATTATAAACCGATTGGCTAATTGCATATTAACTTATGTGGGATAACAGGTCGAGAAATTGACTTGTATCTATCCCAAATAGTCGTATACCGTGGTATGTCGTTAAATATCGATCGTTAATTTTAATGATCGATTCATTTTCCTGCTATTAGCAATGTTTTTAGTCATCGTTGTGAACTCATTCCAAAATCTTCGCATATCGTATTATTCTTAGACCGACGGTTTGGTCAAAGAAGCAATACATATTCACAAGATATGCGTTAAGATCGTTTTGGTGACGTTTGGGATTCTTAAATTCCGACGGTTAACCTTTCTTACAATTGATGGTCTTTTCATTGATTTCAAGTCATCACTTTATTACGTAAATACGTTCTAGTTGTTGTCTAATATACCACGGTAACTCGTCATCGCCTTCCAACGTTTCATGTGCCAACTCGCAAAGAGTCTCGTATTTCACTAGAAGAATCCAAATTGGTATGCATTATGTCAAGAGACTTGTAAGGTTCCATAAAGTGAAATATTTCATCCGTAATCAAACGTCTATCACTGGCCGTTGTACACTTACCTTTCATTATAACTCCTTTTGTTCATTTAAGTTCATTCTTAATTTCGGGATGAAATTCTTTTAAGTTGGGGAGACTGTGACATCTCATATTTTCGTTAAATTAAAAGTAAACTTTGTTAAGTTTTAAAAGGACCTTTTATGTCAATTTTAAAACTTATGGGTTGTTTATGCATATTACTTTAATTGGTCTTTTTAATCCTTTAATTTGTAAGGTTATAATAATAATTATTATGTAATAATAATAATAATAATAATAATAATAATAATAATAATAATAATAATAATAATAAAAATAATAATAATAATAATAATAATTTATAAAAGATATTAGTCTAAATAATGTTTAAAACACAAAATCTAACTAAGTTTGGGGGGTGCCTTTGGCAATTAATAAACTTTTAATAGAAGTTTAAGCATAAAATAATAAACATACACAAGTTGAGGTACTGTTTCTGTAAATTTATAAAACCCAAACCTTTTCCCCCCCATACACCCCGCACTTCCGGCACCGAGCTCCGGCCACCCTCCGGCCGAGCTCCGGCGACCTCCAAATGTTAGTTTCGGTTCAAATTACAACTTCAAATCGTTCCAATCGGTTCGTGGAGTCGATTCAAACCCATTAAAGGACATTAAATGGACTTTAACATTTGATGCGAGTGGGAAGAAGGTCGGGTAACGGTCGACCATCAAACCCGCAACGTATGACCATTAAAACCTGATAATTATCAAATTAAATGATCCTGCACGATCTTCTACCTATTCCTAAACGCGTACCACTTTCAATTCCACCTGATGAACTCAATTTCATAGCAAACGCGTAGCCCACTTCATCGGGTCTGCAACTTAATCAACACCTATCATCAAATCAAATTGAACAGAAATTGACAAGGGGCATTGCCTCAGAAGCGTTGTCTGAAGCTACCCACGAGGTTAATTCAATTACTTTCATCATTTTCACATCCTTTGATGCAACAAACAACCGCGGCTTGTACATCATTGTTCTTTACGGGTTAAGCTTCAATCGGGTAATTGAAACTACCTAAACATTCGTTTCATCATAGGGAATCAAAGCCCTATGGTTCCAGGTCCTACAATAGTCGATCTGGTCTTCAATTTTGATGCAAATCAAACTAGGGTTCTCAAGAAATTGGGGCTATTTTGAAACTGGTATTCTTAAGATTTGGTAACCAAGTAAAACCGCGGCTGAGGCCTTGGTTCACTGGTTCCCCACTCGTTTGTCAACCTTGAGGTCCCGGGTTCGAACCCGGGCACCCTCATATATTATTTTTAAGGCTTTTAGCCCTTAAATTAATTGTAGAAAATTCTTAATAACTATAAAAATGGATTTTGTAAACTTTTAATATTTTTAAAGACATCAAATCATTTTTGTTATTTATCTAAATTTAAATAGTTAAATATTAATTTTAAGTTATTGGTCCAAATGTTTCTTTTAAGTATTCATGGTTTAAATCACGTTATTTTAAATGAAGATTAATTGAAACATTATAAATCAATATGTTAAATGAATAATTATGTAAATAGTTATTTAAATAATCATTTAAATAATTACTCATCTTTTCATTTAACCATGTTATATATAAATAATTAATCTATTTATTTCTTAAACTTTTATACAAATTCTTAGAACTTCTAAAATAATATAAGTTTCTATTATTGATCATCCTTGTTTTAAGACCTTAGAAAGATTATTTAAAATGGTTAAAGTGATTTTAAATAATTCTATATTATTTTGCAAAATATATAAATAAATATTCAATAAATCATCTTTATCAAATTTTAAATAATTAATTTCTAAATTATTTATATCTTTTCACACATTTTATTTAATCTTTATTAATCCAATAAATTAAATTATTGAATCATTTTGAATATATTCTTGGTCTTATTAAGTTATACCATCTTTATTAAACCAAAACATAAACGATTCATTGTTTCATTTAACTATTTAAATCCCCAAATTCCAATTGAAACCCTAGTTCACGTTTATTCGTTAATCTTACCTTTAAACCTAACCTTGGAATATATATACATTAGGTATCTTGTAAAAAGGAATCGTTGGAGCATTATTAATTTCTTATTATCATCTTATTATTTCATGTGAGTATTTCTATACCCCTTTTTATATTTTTACACTTTTGGGGTGAAACATGTTACATTATAAACTTTGCACTTGTAAACACGTTTAATTCTTGTAAACTTATGGCATTTCACCTGTATGTTGTGGTTAGTTGAACCTTGTAGCTACCATGTAATGTCGAATATATGTACAATCATTAACTATTGCTAGCCTAGCGAAGTCATAGATCTATGGGCCAGACAAGCCTGCTTGGTTGATCCAAGTACACTTAGCTAATCGTATATACTTTTAACGTTTGAGACTTGTAAAACTTTGTCGAGGTTTGATTGTGCATTCTGTCTTACATCCCTAGTTACTTGTTCTCTAACTTACAACATGAATTGCCATCTTTTATATACTTATGTATTGAAAACTATGTAAATCTCACCAACATTATGTTGACCCCTTTTATTTTTAACATGTTTCAGGAAATACTCAAGTTTGATCACCACTTTTGAAGCTTGTTCACTCCTAGGAATGGACCTAGTTAAATAATGAACTAATTTGGCTTGTTACAACTTATGTTTTGTTATTTACATTCTTTGAGACTTATTCTTGTAATGTACCTTTCAAACTTATGAATAATATATTTGTATTTAATAATAGCGTTATGTGGCTGTGAACGATCTTAACTCTCACTCCTCGACGTTTCCGCCGTCAAGGTTGGGGTGTGACATGTGACCTTGCCTTTCCTGTAAGGTAACCTCCTGAATCTCCTCCCAAAGCAACTGGTCCTCCATCAATTCTTTCAAACTTTTAGAGTAGTGACCTATTGCCTGTCATGTGCCTGGAACAGCCATTGTCAATGATCCATACGTTTCTGTTTGTCTTGAGTTGTTCCTGCACAAAAGAGATGGTTAGTTACATTTGGAAACCCAAGCCTCATTGGTCTTGGGCTCATCAAAAGAATTTGAAGACAATACCACAGTAATTGTTCCTATAGTCATGCTAGAAGGATCATTTGCTAATGTTGATGAAGAACTTTCAGCCACTTGGTCTTTCTTTGACTTCCACACCACCTTTGGAAGTTTAGACTTGACCTTCAATACTTCGGAAGTTTTGATGACTTCGGAAGTTTTGATGACTGGACCTTCGGAAGATCTTGCTTTCACTGCAGCAGGCTTCAGTGCTTCGGAAGTATTCCTTTCTTCCGAGACCAAATTTTCTTCCTAAGGCAAGTTTCCATTGTCTTCTTCTTTATTTTGGAGCTTCCGAAGGAAACAAATTTTCCTTCCGAAGCTTGCTTCTTCTTCTCCAAACTCTTAGAAGTTTCTTTCTTGGTCATGTGGAGAGTACTCTTTGGATTGTAAACACAATCCTTAGCAAGATGAGAGGTGCTCCCACACATACCATATTCCATTTTCTTCCTTTTAGGAGTTTTCTTTTGTGAACAAGGCTGAACTTGATCACTTTCCTTCTCCATCTTCATCTTTGCAGATGTTGTGGCAATTCTTATGGGGATAGAACTACCTTTGGAGCTGGATGGTTCAAGTTGTACGGCAGTGGTGCACAACTGATCAGTCTTCTTCTTGATGATGGGATGATTTGGACATGAACCAGAACTCTTGTTGATGGAGTTCAAGTTGGTGTCTTCAGCCTTCACCACTTCAAATCCTGCAGAGATGAAGACTTGTTTCTGTGCAGAGTTAAAGGTGGCCTTGATCTCTTGAGCCTTCTTGGACTTTCTTTTGGCCTTTCTGATCAAGTTCTTTCTCCTTGACTTGGTCATCCCAACAACTTTGCTTTCCTCAGAGGGATGGTGACCCTTCTTAAAATGGACCTCTTCAGTCTTCTTAGAGCCATTCTCCACCATCTCCACTTCATCCTCTTTAGTCACAGGATCTATGAGGGGAAGCTCATCTTTACAAGTTCCACACCTAGGAGATCTTACAAACAAGATTGTGTGTGGAGGAGCTATCTTACAAGATCCCAGTCCTTGCTTATTTTGATAACAAACTTTTGCATGCAAGGATGAGGATATTATGTTCTTGAAGGTCTCTTCTTCAAGAACATATTTTTCTGCCTTGGCTTTGCTGATCACAAGCTCAGCCTGGCATTCAGTTAACTTAGTAATGAGGTCTTTGATCTGAGTCCTGTAGTTTGTGTGCTCATGTTTAAGAGTTGAAATGGTTTTCTCTAAGTCCTTTATCTTTAGTTTATAATCATTTTCAGCTCTTTTAAAATAAGCTTTTAATATATTTAAGGACTCAAGATCAGATCTCATTTTTAAGTTATAGGATCTGTATCTATTAACTTTAGCAATGCAGTCAGGAGTACAAAGATGTTCCAATACCTTGACTTCATCATGGTCTGCCATGAGTGCTTGGTTTGGAGATGCATCTTCTACCTGAAAGCTCCATTCAAAGCCTCCTTCTTTAACAGAAATTGCAGCTTGCTGCTTTAGCTTCTCATTCTGGGGGGCTTTCTCAGTGTAGTTTGGTCTGATTTGTGTTTGGCCACCATTTGTCCTTGGTGCCTTACACTCCGTTGCAAAGTGTCCCATCTGGTTACAGTTGTAACACTTTACTTTGCTTTTATCCAGCCAAAACTTTCCACTGGCTGCATTGCTTGGAAACTTTCTCCCTGTCCTCTTGTAGAACTTCTTGGCTCTGTGAGTGAGAAGAGCCATCTGCTGGACTATCTCCATGTACTCCAGATCATCTGGATGGATAAAGTCCAAATCTTCAAAGGTGAAGAGAAAGTTGCCTGTGGTTTCATCAGCAGAGACAAAGGCATGAGAAGAACTTGTCTCTTGGAAAGGACTTCCTTGAGTGTAGCTTTCCTTTGGAGTCTCTCGGAAGGTGATGAAAGGGCCCTTTTGTGAGTTGTCAGGGTAGCATATAAGATGATGTTGTGGTTCAATGCTTTCCCTTTCAACCACATGGAGGGCTGAACTCAGTTGATTGCTGGAGTTACCAGATGAGTTTTGCATGTTCATCTCCATCTAGTAGCCACTAAGAATACCATACAACTCTGTAACAGTAAGAGTATTAAGGTTCTCAGTCCTCTTGATAACAACACAGTAATGTGTCCATTGTCTAGGAAGAGAGGACATAAACTTCCTTACAATGTCCCTGTTCTCAAGAGTTACTCAAACATCCATTAGAGTATCCACAATCTCAACATACCTGAAGTATTGTTGAGTCATGGTTTCACCTACCTTGAAGGTGAAGTTTTCAAACTGCTGCTTCAGGAGATCCTTCTTGTTCTCCTTTGCTTCAGTAGACCCCTCATACATCAGCTTCAGTGCTTCCCATAGTTGTTTGGCAGTTTTGCACTTCTTGAAGCCTTTGTAGATGGAGTTTGGAAGAGCAGTTTGAAGGGCTGTCATGGCTTTCTGATCAATCTTTATTCTCTTCCTGTCTTTTTCAGAGTAATCAACCATAGCCTTTGGAGTCATACCACCACCAGTAGCAGAAGTGGTGCTTGGTATGTAAGGTCCTTCAACAACAGAGTCCCATATCTTGGAGTCTTGGGGCTTGATGAAGCCTTCAATTCTTTGACACCAAGTATCAAAGTCTTCAGGAGTGATCAATGGAAACTTTGTCATAGTTCCAGTTTCCATATCAGCTTTTGTAATAGCTGCCATTTGAGTTGTTAAGTATTTTATGTGTGTGAGGGATCTTAAGATGGAGTCTTGAGACTTGATAAAGCCTTCCATTCTTTGACACCAAATATCAAAGTCTTCAGGAGTGATCAATGGAGACTTTGTCATAGTTCCAGTTTCTATATCAGCTTTGGTAATAGCTGCCATTTGAGTTGTTAAGTATTTTATGTGTGTGAGGGATCTTAAGATGGTGAGATCTTATATCAAGAGCCTGGAACGCTCTGATACCAAATGCAAGACCGTTGAAGGGTATGCACTTACAACACAACAACACAATGAGGAGAGTTACTTAGAACACTTAACCGATCAAATAGGGAACTGGTTAACTTTAGTGAAAGATGCTAAGAACACAAGTAAGAATGAGATAGAACAAGATAGTAAACAACATAAGTAATTGGTTTTCAAGAATGCTGTATATTGCTTCTCAAGTTCTATTACAAATGTTACAAAGCATACGATGGAAAGTTACAAGTACTTGAGATACTTTATACTACATCCTACAGCCGACCATACTTTGAAAGCCAGCTGGATACATAAGACTAGACAAAAAAATCAAATGTAGAGTTAAAAGGCAGATTGCCTTTTTGACTAGTGACTATGACATGCCATAGCTCACATCCTAATATAGTACAAAAAGGATAAAATTACATAAAGTAGAAAGCACAGACTCAAGACCTCAATGTATAGTTACCAAAAGCATGGACCTTTTCAACAACTCATGTAAGTTGGTGACTTTACAGAGTTGTAGCGGAAAGGTGATCCAACTTTATGGTAAAGTACATCAGATAAAAGCATGTCTCTAAAAGTCTTCGGAAGAAATCTGTCTTCACTCTTTGGCTTCGGAAGACTTTGTCTTTAAAGCTTCGGAAGACTTCACTTTTGGCTTCAGAAGATGTTGGTCTTGGCTTCGGAAGATTTTACACTTAGAGTATTTCTAGTGCAAGGTGTAAAACTTCCGAAGCATTTCTACTTATGTTCTTCAGTGCATGAATGCAAGGAGACTTTGGATGATTTGGCTGCATCTAGACTTATAGAAATCCTTACAAAAAGTATAATATGATAAATCCCACATCCCGGGACAAGATTTGGACGAACATACGGAAAAGTAAATAAGTGCACAAAGTATCAATAGATAAAACTAAATGTCACACCCTGTTGACCGGGTCTGGCCATGACCGATTGATGTCATCATAATACAACTGAATTAAATAAATTTAAACTTAATCATTATATCATCCATAAATATTCATTTGCCAAATTGTCTAAATATCCGAATAATGCATATTAGTTTAATTATTCATAATGAGAAGATGGTTAGGGCGGTGGCTGAGTCTCCAAAGGTTCATTTAAGGTGGCACCCATCCTTTTGACACCTGTTTATCAATCTTGTCATGAAATACACACCCAAAATACATCAACATAATGTTGATAAGCTCATTAGTTTAAGACACGTTACCTTTCAAGACATATATAATATTCAATAATTTTTTTAAAGACTATAACAGCAATGACAATATAATATCCAAGGTGCACTATAGAATGTATCACAATCAAACCTGGCCCAGACTTTCTCGCCCGAGTGCTAAAATATCCACTAACCTGTTACTGCTACATTGTTGGGTTTAAATGTGCCCTTCTAAGCACGGTTAATTTGCATTGATTTATGTCACACCCCGACCGACGGCGGAATCATCGGGGCGGACGAATGTGAAAGGATTGTTCATAGCACATGGAACTAAATAAGTTGGAATATTATTAAATACCATTTTCATTGAACAATACAAGACAATTAATTCAATACAATACAACAAAGATATAATCAACAACATAAGATGTTTAATTAAACTAAGTCCAAGTCCTATATGAGCAAGAAGAGTTCCTCAAGTGGTAAACGTGAAACATGTTAAAAATAAAGGGTCAACTATGAAAGTTGGTGAGTTTCCATGGTTTAAACACACACGTATATATATATATATATATATATATATATATATATATATATATATATATATATATATATATATATATATATATATATATATATATATATATATATATATATATATATATATATATACAAGAAGCAATTCATATCAATGGTTATGAATTATGTAAGTTTATAGAACACATATAATTACAATCAAACCTTGACATATTACAAGATTACAAGATTACAAGATTAAACGATTAGCTAAGTGTACTTGGATTAACCAAGTAGGCTTGTCAGGCCCATAGATCTATGACGTCGCCAGGCTAGCAATAGTTAATGATTGTCAACATATAATGTATCTCATATAACACTCACAATAATACCAATAACCATGACAAAAAAATTAAAGATGAATTGCATGTGCATTTACAAGTATCAAGATGTTTACAAGTGTAAGCTTATAAGGTTAACATGTTTCACCCCAAAATGTGTGAAATAAAGTAAAAAGGGGCATGGAGAACTCACATGAAAAACTCACATGATATATATATATATATATATATATATATATATATATATATATATATATATATATATATATATATATATATATATATATATATATATATATATATATATATCAGGTGATGATAAGAATTTAAACGAGGCTCCAACGATTTTTTTACAAGTTACCTAAACGTATTGATTCCAAGATTAAGTTCAATAATAAGATTAACAATTAGACGTGAACTAGGGTTTCAATTGGAATTTGGGGGTTAAATAATTAAATAAAATAATGAATCGTTTATGTTTTGGTTTAATAAAGATGGTATAAATCAATTAAGACCAAGAATAAAAAAATGATTCAATAATTTAATTTATTGATTTAATAGAAATTAAGTATAATGTGTGAAAATAAATAATTAATTTAATAATTAATTATTTAAAACTTGATAAATTGAATACTTATTAAATGATTTTAAAATTATTTAAAATCATTTTATAGAGTTTTGAACTTTTTAAATGATTTATTATAAAGATCTTATAATAAAAAACTTTAAGAATAAAGTATAATATGTTGTTTTATAAGTTAATTAAAAGTTTAAGAAGTAGATTTATTAACTATTTATGATATAACAAAGTTAAATAAAACATTAAATAATTAATTATTTATATATTTATTTATATAATTATTTGTATAATTAATTATTTAAAGTATTTGTAATATGTAGGTTTCAAGTGTTTTGAGATAATCCAAATTTGAGCTATAATATACTTATAACATAAATGCCTAAATAATGTTTTTATAACCTTTTTATTCTTTAAAAAAATAATTAAATATAAGAATTATAAGTTTTAAAACCTTTAACAATTAACTTAATAATTTCAGACATGTTTTATTTAACAAAATAATTTTATTTAGATTTATTAATATAATAATAATTTTTTTGTAATTTAAAAATGAAAGAAAAGTTGATTTAAAAACATTATGGGGGTGCCTAGGGATCGAATCCGGGTCCGTTTTAAAGGGGCTGTGGTTGTTAACCAGTTGGGCTAGAGCCCAGATCTGGTTTTGTTTTGAAATAAATAAATAAATAAAGTTCTTAGAAAAATCCCCAAATTGCTATGAACCCTAGCTTTGATTTCAATCCAATTGAACATCAATTCATGAATATTAATGGAATCAAACTTAGGGTTTTTTTGTCACACCCCCGCTAAAAGCGGAAACACGGGGATGTAACGAGATCGGGATCGTCATAACACATGGTAAGCGATAGAAAAGCAATATAATAAATGACGACAAGCGTGTCATGACGACACCCGACAACAAGGGGACTTGTGTTGTGTTTAGTCAATATTCACGACAACATAGCCATAAACATAAACATGATAAATGATTCACATAACCAAATAAAGATGAAATTGTAATGTAAATTCCCACAACCCGGGAACAAGTATCAAAAGATTGTAATTGTTTTATTAGACTACAACATTGTTCAAAATAATTGTTTGTCAAATATGTTTAGTCTCAAAATACATCCTAGGGTCTCCACTGAGGCAGCACACCTAGATTCCTCAATTTGCATGTTCACCTGAAAAGATATGCTCAAAATGGTCAACAAAATTGTTGGTGAGCTCGCAGGTTTAAGTAATAAATAAGTGATGCTGTATATAGTAAGTGATGTGGAATACCGTGAATACAGTTATATAAACAAGTAAAATCACATGACAATGAGCTTTGCAACCAACCCTAGCGACGTACACAAAGATATTATCGGAATATATTCACCCAAGGGCCCGTTCCTGGCCACTGATGGTACCAACTAGTATACCAACGAACAAGGGTGGGGGTGTCAACCCAGTAGTACTACCAATACCTATCCGTCGGTTCCCACACTGGAATTAAACAGTTGCAAAGATAGAACCACACAGCAGACCCAAGCATGTATCAGATAAATACTTGTAAAACAGTATCACGTTGATTCCATGTATGAAAATTGTAAGTAAATTGTACAGCATTGAAAATGGGTGAGCATACCTTTTCCCTAAGTTGTAAATGATTGAAATATTATAAGCATAAAAAGGGGCCACGAAACTCACTTGTATGTATGATCAATGTATCCAAATGTTGAATGCAAATGAACGGTCAAATACCTATTGACAGTTATTGTTAAGCATTAATGATATGAATGAAGCATATAATATTGTTCGGTCAGTTCGGGTTACATCGGCTGGGTCGCGTGTAACACACACAAACAGACACACGTACTAGATCTTATGTAGATCCAAGTACTAGACATTGTCGCCATTGCTGATGATATTTGAGTAAAAGTTTCATTGTTATTGAAGAAGTATTAGTTAAATATCAGTAGTTATAAGTCGGTTGATAATTGTAAAACGTTAGTTTGATTTGATTTTGAATAGTATTTGTGGCCTTTATAGCGTTGACTTTAATCTTTGTGGCCGAACAATGGCAACTGTGTTAATGTTACCTCAACATCACACGACATACACACACCACGCATACGAAAGAAATCACACACAACAACTTCAGTCGCACGACAGGACCAGACGCACGACTAAACAGTCCATTCGCACGAATCAACCCTCAATCGTGCGAATCAGCTTCACTCGTACGATTGAACCTTCATTCGTATGACTGACATTCAGTCGTACCACACAACACCCAATCGCACGACTCAACCTCCATACGCACGAATCAACCTTCATTCGTGCGAATCAGCTTCATTCGTACGATTGAACCTTCATTCGTGCGATTGGACTCCAGTCGTGCGATACACGCACAATCGCATACATTCATTTGGTCACCTGACTCAATCGCACACATTCTTTCGCTCGCATGACTCAATCGCACACATACATTCGCACGCATGACTCGTTCGCACACATACACACAGTCGCACGACATACCCAGTCGTACAACTCAGTCGCACGATTGACTCAAACGCATGGCTCAATCGCACGACTCAATCGCATGACAGACCCAGTCGCCCGGACAGCAGAATCGCGACTGTTGACGGGCTGAGCAGCCTTCGGCTGCTCCAAACACGAGTTTTACACAACAAGGACTTCCAGAAACACTCTACACACATACACAAACAAGAAGCACACGCAGAAAGACCTCACACGCACCCACACGACCTCATGTGTTCGGGTTGAACCCGAACACCCGAAACCCTAGTTTGGACAGCCGTGAATAAGCAAGAAAAGGGACAACCAAGGTCGTCTACCTGCTAGAATAGAGTAGACTAGGCTGTAGATGAAGTCTAGACGATGAAAACGAGACCAAGCGGGTCGGATTTGGTGCTAGAATGAAGATGAGAGGAGAAGAAGAAGAGGATGGAGATGAAGATGAAGTAATGGGTTTTTAGGGCTGGAAATGGGTTTATATACCCAACCCAAGTTTGTAAAATGTCAAGTTTAGTCCCTGCACTTAATCCCCCGAGTTTCCCAAATTTGTTTTGGTTGAAAACCGACTTTATTAGGTTAATTATATTATTTATAAAAATGTATTTTATAACTTAAAAATGGTTTTATTGGTGACGTTAATTTTATATAAAAATGATATATTTGGCGGTTACGATGTTGAAAGTTTTAAAAGTTTTTAAGGATAGCATAAGATTAAAAATGAAAGCACAAGCACAACGATGATAAAGCAAGCATGATATCCACATAAAGAGTTAA
Organism: Flaveria ramosissima; assembly: GCA_025215565.1. Lineage (NCBI taxonomy): Eukaryota > Viridiplantae > Streptophyta > Magnoliopsida > Asterales > Asteraceae > Flaveria > Flaveria ramosissima. The sequence goes on along the minus strand of CM046039.1, from coordinate 84,902,603 downwards.
TAAAGATGAAGAATGATCGATCAAAGAATGGTTAACGGAAAACCACGTTAATTGACGGACCTTAAGGTGACGGATGTCACAGTATCCCCCAGTTGAGAGAATTTCGTCCCGAAATTCAGCTGGAGTTAGGTCCAAGAGTGTCATCCTCGAATAGATGTGGATATTTGAGTTTCATCTGATCTTCTCGTTCCCATGTAAACTCTGGCCCTCGTTTTGAATTCCACCTTACGCGAACAATAGGTATTCTACTGCGCTTCAGTTGCTTGACCTTTCGATCCATGATCTCAATGGGTTCCTCAACAAAATGAAGCTCTCGTCAATCTTGATTTCCTCAATTGGCACGTGAAGGGATTCGTCGGCTAAACACTTCTTGAGGTTTGACACGTGAAAGGTATCATGCACACCGCTGAGTTCTTGTGGCAACCTTAATCGGTAAGCCACTGGACCGATTCTTTCTGTGATCTCGAATGGTCCAACGTATCTTGGGGCTAACTTCCCTTTCTTTCCAAATCGAACGACTCCTTTCCAAGGGGATGTTGGGTTTGATAGAACACAAGAAAACAAGTTTAACCTTTTAAACTTTCTGAAAAACGCAGCGGAAGTATAGCTTTTTAACATGTTTATAATCTGAAAATTCCATGTTTTTAATGATGTTTTAAGATGGAGAAACAAACCCAAATCAAAAGGGATCTTTTGTATGTGAATAAACATGCTATGTATACATAAAACAACATAATATGACAACCACAAAGGGCTGCCATATCTACCTTTCAGCAGCTCAAAATCGACCAAAGAAAAAGAAGAAAAGGATGCTGAAAATCGGCCAAGACTTCAAGATAGGAGTCCTCAAGCTTGTATACCCCAAGCCTCCTTGCAAAGCACCTTCTTGTTAGGAAGATTCAACACCAAAATCAACACAAAATGGCTCTCAAAACTCCTAATGCTGCTGCTCCTGGCCGTAGCTATTGTGAGAGAGAGAGGGATTATTTTGGTTGTTCTTGCATGTATGTAGAGTGGTCAAATGAAGAGTGCAAGACTAATTTAAGTTATGTGTGTTTTCAAGACACCAATGGTCCAATAACCATTAAAGGGGGCGGCCAAAATGAATTTAAAACCCAAGGTTTCCCACTAAAACTTGAACACACACACAATTAAAACTAGTCTTTTGTCACACATTAATAAGTCATCTACTAGACTTATTTAAAATGTGACATATGTCTTCTTTAATTAAACAATTTAATTAAAGTACACTCATATGTTATTAATGTTATTTAAACCCTTTTAAATGACAAAAATAACAATAAACTCATTAACAAATTATCCTTATAATTTGTTCCATCTCATATGCAACTTATTTAGAAAACTCATTTTCTAAATTTGGTGTAGATATTTAATTGCATGATCATATCATCAATTAAATATTAATTGGTGTTTGCTAAGCTTGTCATTGGGTATAACCTGACTTGGATCATAACGTACTAACCACATCAATATTCTAAGTGTCTTGGGCACATAGAATCCTACAATCTCCCACTTGCCCAAGATTCATAGAAGATTGATGCAAGCAGTAAATACCGCCTAACAACGGTTTATTACCCTTAATACGCATGACTTATAGCCATTCAATAACATCATCCCTTTCAAGTACCCTACTTGAAATGATTTAGGTGAATCAATCATTTATCCTTTTGTTACAGATGTCATGTTAAATCCAAGAACACAGAATGATCATTCCTTATTGATTTAACTTATCAGGCCTTAGACATCTAACTCTCAACGAATAAGAGGAACAAATTCCATCTTGACTACATACGTTTCTCACAAACACCTCGTGTCATATCTGAACATACCCTTATGTGCTGTCCACTATTTCAGGACAGTGAAGAATAAGCTCAAGGTATAATACTTGGTGAATATCAAAACCCAATATGTATCTCAGGTCGGAGGATACCAAATGATATTCGCCTTTACTCAAATTTACTTATGATCAATCAATAAGATTCCATGTAGTAAAATTTGAGATGCGGGTTAGTCCAATATTTGTATCCCACAAATATCTATGAACCTTAGTAGCAACCCATTGCTCTATATTCATCCTTATGAATATCAACCAATCCAAGTTCATAATAATCTTACCCTCACACTTGTTCCCACAAGTATGAACGACTACGGACATTTAGAATAAAGAATTTACTCATGGATTAAACATGCAAAATTGGAACATTAATTGAAACATTATAACCAAATAATTTTATTCAAATAATAAAGAGTTCCACATATCCAAATACAAAGTTTACCGATCAAATCCAATCACTAGAATATCGAAGTCCCATGGCACAAGTATGACCTTCATGCTTTGCCTTTTCAAGGAGCTTCGTGAGAGGATCCGCAATGTTTTGATCCATGTGAACTTTGCGAATACATATCTTTCCTTTTTCAACTTCATCTCGTATGTAGTTGAATCTCCGCTCAATGTGCCTAGTCTTTTGATGAGCACGAGGTTCCTTGATTTGAGCAATCGCACCTTCGTTATCACAAAAGATCTCTAGGGGTTCCTGAATGGAAGGGACAACCCCTAGATAACAATGAATTTCTTCAACCATGCAGCTTTTTGAGCTGCCAATGAGGCGGCGACATATTCTGATTCTGTAGTTGATAGAGCCACCACATCCTGTTTGGAGCTCTTCCAAGAGACCGCTCCTCCATTCAGAATGAAAATATATCCCGATTGTGACCGAGAATCATCACGATCGGTTTGGAAACTCGCATCCGTGTAACCTTTTACAACGAGTTCCTCATCACCAGATCCATAGATTAGGAACATATCTCTTGTCCTCCTTAGGTACTTAAGTATGTTCTTAACAGCCATCCAATGACTGTTTCCAGGATTTTGCTGGTAACGACTTGTCATGCTTAAGGCGCATGACACGTCCGGTCGAGTGCATATCATTGCATACATGATGGATCCAATAGCAGATGCGTATGGGATTGCCTTCATTTTATCTTGCTCATCCCTTGAGCTAGGACATTGAGTCGTACTCAATATCGTTCCTCTTTGAATAGGTACGGTACCTTTCTTAGAGTTCTCCATCTTGAACCTTTTCAAGATCTTATCAATGTATGCACTTTGATTCAAACCAATCAACCGCCTTGATCTATCCCTATAGATCTTTATTCCCAGAATATAGGCGGCTTCACCAAGATCCTTGATGGAAAAACAACTTCCAAGCCAGGTTTTTACACCTTCCAAGGTTGGAATGTCATTTCCAAATAGTAGTATGTCATCAACATACAATACTAGGAAAGTTATTGTGCTCCCACTAGCCTTCTTATACACACAAGCCTCATCAGCGTTTTTGATGAAGCCAAATTTCTTTACCTCCTCATCAAAACGATGATTCCAGCTTCTAGATGCTTGTTTCAATCCATAGATTGATTTCTTTAACTTGCATACTTTATTAGGATGTTTTGGATCGACAAAACCTTCAGGCTGAACCATATAGACATCTTCCTCAAGATATCCATTTAGGAAAGCCGTTTTGACATCCATTTGCCAAATCTCATAATCATAATGAGCAGCTATGGCAAACAATATCCTTATAGACTTTAGCATCGCAACAGGTGAGAAGGTTTCATCATAATCAACCCCTTGAGTTTGAGTGAAACCCTTTGCTACAAGTCTAGCTTTATAAGTATCCAAGTTTCCATGCATATCGGTTTTCTTCTTGAAAACCCACTTACTTCCAACTACCTTGGAAATAAGAGGTGGTACAACAAGTTCCCAAACTTGATTGTCATACATGGATTGCATCTCAACGTTCATGGCCTCAAGCCATTTGTCACAATCCAAATTGGACACTGCATCATGGTATGTGGTTGGTTCATCTGAATCTACCACATAGCATCCATCCATGAAAAATCCGTATCTTTCAGGTGGATTACTAGTTCTACCACTTCTGCGAATGTTTTGTGTGTATTGATCAACCATTTGATCATCCTCAACATCCTCATGTTGAGTGCTAGTTTCAACCAAACGTGCATCGGGTTGTGGTTCTTGATCTTCCTCAAGATCCACTGTTCTACTGCTAGCTCCTTCCATAAGGATAAGAACTCACCCTTTCTAGCAACAAACACTTTTTGTTCCAGTGGATCATAGAAATAATATCCCATAGAATCTCTAGGATATCCAACAAAGATACACTTGGTGGATCGGACTTCTAATTTGTTTGGGGTGGGAGTCTTAACATAAGCCTCACAACCCTAGACCCTTAAGTATGATAGGGATGGAACTCTTCCATGCCATATCTCAAAAGGTGTCCTTTCCACCTTTTTGGTTGGGGCCATATTTAAGATACGGGCCGCGGAGAGCAAAGCGAAACCCCAAAATGATATAGGTAATGTGCTTCTAGCCATCATAGATCGGACCATATCCAATAAGGTTCGATTCCTCCTCTCAGACACACCATTGTGTTGTGGTGTTCCAGGTGGAGTGAGTTGTGAGACAATCCCACAACTCCTAAGATGATCTTGAAAAGCATCACTTAGGTATTCACCTCCTCTATCTGTACGGAGAACTTTAATTGACTTGTTGAGTTGATTTTCCACTTCATTCTTGAAGATTTTGAACATTTCAAAAGCTTCATCTTTGTGCCTTAATAAGTACACATACCCATAGCGACTATAATCGTCGGTAAAGGTAATGAAGTATCTTTCACCATTCCTAGTCATTGGCTTAAAAGGACCACATACATCCGAATGTATGATTCCTAATAAATCTTTTGCCCTTTCGTTAGTCCCACTAAAAGGTGCCTTAGTCATTTTACCTTGTAAACAAGATTCACATACATCAAATGAATCACATTCATTTGTTTTTAAAAGACCATTCTTTTGAAGTGTTTGTATACGTTTCTTGTTTATATGACCAAGACGACAATGCCAAAGATAGGTATCATTCAAGTCCAACTTGAGTTTCTTGGTGTTAGTTTGGTACAATGAACTATTTAAAGCGTTTTCATGAACCAATTCATAAATACCATTAATGGGAATTGCTTTAAAATAGAACATATCATTTAAAGAAACATGAATATCATTTTCAACAAAAGATAATACATAATCATAATGTCTTAATTGGGATACAGAAATAATGTTCCTAGTCAAACTAGGGGCATACAAAATATTCTTCAAAATAACATCCAAGCCACTTGGAAGTTTTAGGATGTAGTCCCCACGAGCTTCAACTTGGACTTTGGTTCCATTGCCCATGAAGAGACTAACATCCCCTTGATTGAAGTCCCTACTTCTTGTGAACCCCTGCAACAAATTGCAAATATGAGTTCCACATCCCGTATCCAATACCCATGTGTTAGAAGATGTAACATTAAGATCAATATGAATCATGTATATTGTACCTGAGGTCTGCCCGGCATCCCTCTTGGCTTTCAACTCTTGGAGATGGACAGGACAATTCCTTGCCCAATGTCCAATCTCCCCACACTTAAAGCATGGGTCATTAGTAGCAACCTTTTGCTTCTTCTCTGTGGTTTGGGTGGCACCCTTGCACCCCTTTCCTTTTCCCCATACGGGTCCCTTTACCCTTGGCAACCTTTGCCTTGGGTGCGGGATAAGGCCTTTTCTTGTTTCCACCTTCATTGATGGGAGAACGGGTAAAACCCTTTTACCCATGGCCGCCTCGGCCGTTTTAAGCATTGAGTGAAGCTCACCAATGCTCTTGTCCCATGCATTCATGTTGTAATTCAACACAAATCTCTCGAACTTCTTGGTAAGGCCATTAAGGATCAAATCCGTGCCAATTCCTTCGAGACGGGACAATTAAGCCTCTCAAGGCGGTCAATATGACTTTTCATCTTAAGTACATAAGATGAAACAGATTGGTTGTCGTCCATACGACATGCATGGAGTGCTCGAACCGTTTCGAAGCGCTCAACCCTTGCTTGCTGTTGGAACGTTTCCTTCAACTGGGTTATCATGTCACAAGCTCCGTGATGTTCATACTCCTTTTGGAGATCCGGAGTCATGCTCGCTAGCATGAGACAAGACACTATGACGGAGTCCTCATTGTACTTCAACCAATCGTTGAAGGCCTCCTCATCATCCTCAGTAGGTTGATCGGGGATAGGGTCGTCTAAAACATATGATCGTCTCTCTTGCTTGAGAACGATTCTCAAGTTTCGATACCAATCAATAAAGTTGTTATGATTTAGACGTTCCTTTTGAAGAATCGCTCGTAATCATTGGTTGGACGCGGATGAGTTATCGTGATTTTCATTGTTGGTGGCCATCTACAAAATTTAACAAAGATCTATTTTAGTATTTTCGATATTGCTATTTTTAATAATTAATGCCTTTTAAGGTCATTTTGTATATTAAAATCTAGAACCCAACATTACATTTAAATTGTGGTTAGGTGACCTTTATCCCACGATTTAAATTAATAAGGTGGTCAACGATTGACGGTTGCAACCATTTGCAACTTCTAGAGGTATGGGATCGACTTTAAACATCATATGTAAAGTCGGCATGTTAATCCCATCAACACCATCTGGAAACCATATTTAGGTGATCCATTAACATGGTTTGCAAATCAAGTTATCCTACTTGCACACACATGTGAGTTTACCCACATAAGTGGTTAGGTGACCTTTATCCCACCAATGTGGTATCCCCACCTTAAATCACAAGTTCCCTCTAAATGGTTAGGTGACCTTTATCCCATTTAGAGTTTCCAAATGACTCAAGTGTTGTGCAAAAGGACGGTGTTTAACTTGTTTGTTAAAAGTTTAGAGATTTCATAATTCTAGTTTTAGAAAACTCTATGTACTTGTATTTGCATGCTTTCAATACAAGGTACCCTATGGTCCTTTGATTAAAACCAATTTTAATCTTTAAAATCATTAAAATCATTTAATAACCTTTTATTACTTTTAATGATTAAGAACTACCAATTTTCGGCTTGTAAAGTTTTGTTAATGAGTTTGTAATGTATGACAAAATATCAACCAAACAATCAAACAAGCATAAACATAAACAACATAATGTGCATAACCTTAGCTACTATTGTGACCACACTTGTTTGCCATCACAAGTGTGGTCATTTGGTCTTTCCTAAGGGTTGAAATCAACACAAAATTGAGGTCATCATAGACCCCCACTTGAACTTGCATCCATATGCTTCAAGTTCCATGTCTTTGATGTCCATCTTTGGGTCTTGATCTTGTGCATCTTCCTTTTACAAAATTGTATCCTAATACATTTTTTTAATAAAAGAAATGCACCTAATCTATTAATTACATAACCAAATGAATAAATAATTACAACCCAAATAATAAACATAAAATTACAACCCAATTGAATGAATAAAAAACAACCATTCCAATCATCCAAATCAAAAGGCCAAAGGCTAGGTTATGCACACTAACATCCAATGATCATATCATCCAAACATATAATGAAACCCCACTTAAACCACCAAATTTCAGCCAACATAAACTGAAATTTTAAACATTGTCCAAACAATCAACATTTCATATAATATATCTTTCAAGGTCTAATCATTAGCATGTGTGATATGACCTTGAAAGTTTGGGGAATCATTCATACAAAACATAGCAGCCCAAAATCAGCCTTAATAAGTTGGTAATACTTCTTTAAAACCGATTTTAAAGACTAAGAACAAGCAAGTTATCCACATAACCACCGCTCTTGATGCCATTGTTGGGTTTGATAGAACACAAGAAAACAAGTTTAACCTTTTAAACTTTCTGAAAAACGCAGCGGAAGTATAGCTTTATAACATGTTTATAATCTGAAAATTCCATGTTCTTAATGATGTTTTAAGATGGAGAAACAAACCCAAATCAAAAGGATATTTTGTATGTGAATAAACATGCTATGTATACATAAAACAACATAATATGACAACCACAAAGGGCTGCCATATCTACCTTTCAGCAGCTCAAATCGACCAAAGAAAAAGAAGAAAAGGATGTTGAAAATCGGCCAAGACTTCAAGATAGGAGTCCTCAAGCTTGTATACCCCAAGCCTCCTTGCAAAGCACCTTCTTGTTAGGAAGATTCAACACCAAAATCAACACAAAATGGCTCTCAAAACTCCTAATGCTGCTGCTCCTGGCCGTAGCTATTGTGAGAGAGAGAGGGATTATTTTTGGTTGTTCTTGCATGTATGTAGAGTGGTCAATGAAGAGTGCAAGACTAATTTAAGTTATGTGTGTTTTCAAGACACCAATGGTCCAATAACCATTAAAGGGGGCGGCCAAAATGAATTTAAAACCCAAGGTTTCCCACTAAAACTTGAACACACACACAATTAAAACTAGTCTTTTGTCACACATTAATAAGTCATCTACTAGACTTATTTAAAATGTGACATATGTCTTCTTTAATTAAACAATTTAATTAAAGTACACTCATATGTTATTAATGTTATTTAAACCCTTTTAAATGACAAAAATAACAATAAACTCATTAACAAATTATCCTTATAATTTGTTCCATCTCATATGCAACTTATTTAGAAAACCCATTTTCTAAATTTGGTGTAGATATTTAATTGCATGATCATATCATCAATTAAATATTAATTGGTGTTTGCTAAGCTTGTCATTGGGTATAACCCGACTTGGATCATAACGTACTAACCACATCAATATTCTAAGTGTCTTGGGCACATAGAATCCTACAGGGAGACTTTAAGTAAGACTCGATCCCTAATGTTGAATTCTAGAGGCTTCCGACGGTTGTCGGCATAGCTCTTTTGGCGATCTCTAGCAGCTTTCAGTCGGTCTTTTATTTGAAAGATCTTGTCAGTTGTTTCTTGAATGATCTCTGGGCCTGTTAGCTGACTTTCACCAATCTCAGCCCAACAAACGGGAGATCTGCATTTCCTTCCATACAACGCTTCGAACGGAGCACACCCAATGCTTGTATGGTAGCTGTTGTTGTAAGAGAACTCAATCAGCGGTAGATGAGCATCCCAACTACCACCAAAGTCGATTACACATGCTCTCAACATGTCTTCTAGCGTCTGTATAGTTCGTTCACTTTGGCCATCTGTCTAAGAGTGATAGGCGGTACTCATATCTAACCGAGTGCCCATCGCTTTCTGTAGTGTCTGCCAAAATCGCGAAGTAAATCGGCTGTCACGGTCGGATATGATTGACACCGGCACTCCGTGTCTTGTCACGACCTCTTTGATGTACAATCTCGCCAACTTATCCATTTTGTAGTCTTCTCGGATAGGCAAGAAATGTGCTGATTTCATCATTCGATCCACTATGACCCATATCAAATCATGACCACTACTTGTTCTAGGGAGTTTGGTAATGAAATCCATGGCTATATTCTGCCATTTCCACTCGGGAATTTCAGGTTGCTGTAATAATCCCGATGGTTTCCGATGTTCAGCTTTAACTTTCGAACAAGTCAAGCATCAGCTGACGTACAAGGCAATGTCTTTCTTCACGCTTGGCCACCAGTACAGATCTTTAAGATCGTGATACATCTTGTCTGCACCAGGATGAATAGAATATCGCGTCTTGTGGGCTTCATCCATGACTAAGGTACGTACACCTCCCCATCTAGGTACCCATATGTGATCCATGAAGTATTGTATATCATCATCCTTGCGAATCATCTGTTTATCCAACCCTCGGAATTCTTCTCCCGGAAGATTTTCTTCTTTCAACGCTTCACTTTGTGCAATTTGGATCTGGGCTTTCAAATTCGTTTGAATGGTCAATCCCAACGCTCGAGCACGTAGTGGTTTCACGCGTTCTTTACGGCTTAAAGCATCAGCCACGACGTTAGCTTTCCCCGGATGATACCGGATTTCACAATCGTAGTCACTAAGAAGCTCTACCCAACATCGCTGACGCATATTAAGTTCTTTCTGATCCAGGATATGTTGGAGGCTCTTATGATCTGTGAAGATGATGCATTTGGTTCCATACAGGTAATGCCTCCAAATCTTGAGTGCAAATACTACAGCGCCCAACTCAAGATCATGAGTGGTATAGTTCTTTTCGTGCACCTTAAGTTGTCGCGAAGCGTAGGCAATCACCTTATCCTTCTGCATTAGCACACATCCCAATCCTTGATGTGAAGCATCGTAGTATACCACAAAATCATCAGTTCCGTCTAGGAGGGACAGTATTGGCGCGTTACACAACTTCTCTTTCAACGTTTGGAACGCTTGTTCTTGTGCATGTCCCTAATAAAACTTCTTGTCTTTCTGAGTAAGCAGGGTTAATGGCTGCGCGATCTTTGAAAAATTCACGATGAAGCGTCGATAGTAACCGGCCAATCCTAAAAATTGCCGTATCTCTGATGGTGTCTGGGGTGCATCCTATTTCCTCACCGCTTCGATCTTGCCGGGATCTACATGAATCCCGTCCTTGTTAACCACATGACCCAAAAGCTTCACTTCCCACAACCAAAATTCACACATCGAGAACTTGGCTAAAAGTTTTTCTTCCTGTAGCAGTTCCAGTATTGCCCGAAGGTGTTCTTCTTGATCCTCTTTCGATCGGGAGTAGATAAGTATATCGTCTATGAATACGATCACAAATTTATCCAGGTAAGGTTTGCACACCCGATTCATTAGATCCACGGTGCGTTAGTCAGCCCGAACGACATGACCAAGAACTCATAGTGCGGATAATGAGTCCTAAACGCTGTTTTCGGTATGTCGTCCTCGAAAACCCTTAGTTGATGATATCCAGAACGAAGGTCGATCTTTGAGAAATACGAAGCTCCTTGCAGCTGATCAAACAGATCGTCGATTCTGGGGAGAGGATATCTATTCTTCACGGTTAACTTGTTCAACTCACGGTAATCGATACACATGCGGAACGATCCATCCTTCTTTTTGAAAAATAACACTGGTGCTCCCCACGGTGAATGACTCGTTCGAATAAAACCCTTCTCCAGTAGCTCTTGTAACTGACTAGATAACTCTTGCATCTCAGATGGCGCTAACCGATAGGGCGTCTTCGCTACCGGTGTAGCTCAAGGAACCAACTCTATACGGAATTCCACCTGTTGTGGAGGAGGCAAACCAGACAAGTCATCAAGAAATACATCTGGGTAGTCCCGTACCACTGGAATCTCTACTAGTTTCCTCTCTTCGTCCTTCTTTTCAACCACATGAGCCAGAAAAGCGTAGCACTGCTTTCGTAAACTTCGGCGTGCTTTCATGCAGGAAATAAGCTTTAAGTTCCTTCCCGGTCGTTCTCCCTGAATCTTGAGTACCTCCCCGTTTGGCATGGGGATTCGTACTACTTTGTCCCGACAGACAATCTCTGCTCCGTTTTGCGACAACCAATCCATACCCACAATCATATCAAAACTTCCTAGCTCAAAGGGTATCAAGTCTATATCGAAGGCATGGTCCTCCAATGTTAACGAGCACTTCCTAATAATCTCATCGGCCTGAACAACCCTACCATTGGCCATCTCTACAGAGTAGCTAGTTTCTAGCCTACTAGGACTCAAATCAAGCAATTTCACAAACTCAGAAGATATAAAGCTATTGTCTGCTCCAGTATCAAATAATATAGATGCAAAGTGATGATTGAGTAAGTGCGTACCTGTGACAACATTTGGGTCCTGACGAGCATCGTTGGCTCCAATGACGAATGCACGTCCCCGAGCTGCATTCCCTTGATTGGTCGGGCCTTGATTTCCAGCTATAGCCATCACTTGCTGCTAGTTGTTCCCTTGTTGACCCGGTGCCCGATTCAGCCTTGGGCACATGTTCCTGTAATGATCAGGGCTTCCACACTCATAACAAGCCCTTGCATTCCCGGCGGGGTTAACCGCGTTGACCGGTGCCACCAAATTCGGCGTTGTTCTGCAGTCTCTCGCCAAATGCCCCGGGCGTCTACAGTTCGCGCACACCCGGCACTGCATTCCTGGGGGATGATGATAGTTGCACCTGTCACATTTGGGGTGCGGCCCCACATACTCTCTTTTTTCCTGAGTCACGGCCACAAAATTTCTGGTCGTCTTGGCCCTTTTATCAAACTTCCCGGCACTCGACCGGCTTGTTTCCCCAACATCCTTTCTCTTTTCTACTCCTCTGCCCAAAACCCCTGTTCTCACCATTTCATCAGTCAAAGCGCCGGCCTTAAGAATTGCGCTCTGAATAGTAGGAGGAGCAGCTGCCGTAACCATTGCTCGGATTTGAGGCGCAAGTCCCCAAATGTACCTTTCGATTCTCTTTGATTCCGCCGTGACCAGATGCGGAACCAATCTTGCCAACTCGTGGAAACGGTCAGTATAAGCTGCATGCCCGGCCCCCACCATAGCATGATTCCAGAACTCATGCTCTAATTTCTGCATCTCGTTGAGGGGGCAGTATTCCTCGGTAATCAAAGCTTTAAACTCATCCCATGACATCTGCATCGTAGATTCTCTTCCTCTAGCTTGAACCTGGTGTTCCACCAGGTTAGGGCCTTGCCCTGCAGTGAACAGGTGGCATATTTGATTCTCTGGCTGTCGAGGCACTCACTGATGTCAATTATTGCCTCCATCTTTTCTAGCCACCTGGTTAGGGCTATCGCCCCACCTTTCCCATCGAATTCTCTTGGTTTCCAAGCCACAATCTCCTTGTACGAACACCCCCGTCTAGCATTAACAACCCAAGTCTCAATACCGGCTGTACCACCATTTCCAGGGTCCTGGTTGCTTTCGTTTCCGGTTGGGTTTCCATTTCCCACTTCAGTTTTGATCCCACCTTGAGCTCTCTCCCCATTATCTCCATTATCATTGCCACCATCCCCATGGGGGTGGTGTTGCTGGAGTGCATCGCTCACTTGGGCCACGATAGTAGGAATCAGTGCGGCCAACTGTTGAGCGATCAGAGCTGCCATATCAGAGTTTCCTGTATCCTGATTGTTACTGGCAGGACCATCATTTGTTCTTGGTGCTCTACCTCTGCCTCTACCTCTGCCCCTTGGGGCTTCACTCCCGCCACTAGTGCTGCGGGTAACTCTTCGAGGCGGCATTTTCTAATCATAGAAATAGTAAACAGGTAAGCTTAAATCATTTGAAAGTGTATTATCCATAACACTCATCAAGTCCAGCATTCCAAGTTAATATCACACTTATTGTCATCACACATCGCATGCAATTCGTGTAGTTCTCACACCATGAATTGATAATGTCTCAACAATAGTCCATCATAACAGTTGTAATCATGTATATAATCATGTTTAGTCTAGCGGAGGTTGTCTATCTCTTCCTCTTTCAAGGTTTCAGACATAACCTCCTCAGGGTTAAACTCAATGTCCAAGGTCAAGCGCAATAGCATGATCTGTGAAGATCTCTTCGGATTTAATACCCGGATCTGATAAACTAACTCGACGCGCAGAGGGAACGGAAGATCCAATAGAAGCATCACATAAGGAGTGAGCACAGGGGCTCTCTCACAGGGTGAAAAGATCACATAACAGATAAATGAACGAATCAAGCAGCGAGGAACACATACACGAGATATAATATGCATACAGATCCTAGCATGCAAATCTACATGAAGGTTCCTAGGTTATAGTCTAGGTCAAGCGTATTGCCTAATTCTCTATAACCAATGGCTCTGATACCAATCTGTCACACCCCCGCTAAAAGCGGAAACACGGGGATGTAACGAGATCGGGATCGTCATAACACATGGTAAGCGATAGAGATGCAATATAATAAATGATGACAAGCGTGTCATGACGACACCCGACAACAAGGGGACTTGTGTCGTGTTTAGTCAATATTCACGACAACATAGCCATAAACATAAACATGATAAATGACTCACATAACCAAATAAAGATGAAATTATAATGTAAATTCCCACAACCCGGGAACAAGTATCAAAAGATTGTAATTGTTTTATCAGACTACAACATTGTTCAAAATAATTGTTTGTCAAATATGTTTAGTCTCAAAATGCATCCTAGGGTCTCCACTAAGGCAGCACACCTAGATTCCTCAATTTGCATGTTTACCTGAAAAGATATGCTCAAAATGGTCAACAAAATTGTTGGTGAGCTCGCAGGTTTAAGTAATAAATAAGTGATGCTGTATATAGTAAGCGATGTGGAATACCGTGAATACAGTTATATAAACAAGTAAAATCACATGACAATGGGCTTTGCAACCAACCCTAGCGACGTACACAAAGATATTGTCGGAATATATTCACCCAAGGGCCCGTTCCTGGCCACTGATGGTACCAACTAGTATACCAACGAACAAGGGTGGGGGTGTCAACCCAGTAGTACTACCAATACCTATCCGTCGGTTCCCACACTGGAATTAAACAGTTGCAAAGATAGAACCACACAGCAGACCCAAGCATGTATCAGATAAGTACTTGTAAAACAGTATCACGTTGATTCCATGTATGAAAATTGTAAGTAAATTGTACAGCATTGAAAATGGGTGAGCATACTTTTTCCCCAAGTTGTAAATGATTGAAATATTATAAGCATAAAAAGGGGCCACGAAACTCACTTGTTAGGTGGTAAGTATGTATGATCAATGTATCCAAATGTTGAATGCAAATGAACGGTCAAACACCTATTGACAGTTATTGTTAAGCATTAATGATATGAATGAAGCATATAATATTGTTCGGTCGGTTCGGGTTGCATCGGCTGGGTCGCGTGTAACACACACAAACAGACACACGTACTAGATCTTATGTAGATCCAAGTACTAGACATTGTCGCCATTGCTGATGATATTTGAGTAAAAGTTTCATTGTTATTGAAGAAGTATAAGTTAAATATCAGTAGTTATAAGTCGGTTGATAATTGTAAAACGTTAGTTTGATTTGATTTTGAATAGTATTTGTGGCCTTTATAGCGTTGACTTTGATCTTTGTGGCCGAACAATGGCAACTATGTTAATGTTACCTCAACATCACACGACATACACACACCACGCATACGAAGGAAATCACACACAACAACTTCAGTCGCACGACAGGACCAGACGCACGACTCAACAGTCCATTCTCACGAATCAACCCTCAATCGTGCGAATCAGCTTCATTCGTACGATTGAACCTTCATTTGTATGACTGGCATTCAGTCATACCACACAACACCCAATCGCACGACTCAACCTCCATACGCACGAATCAATTTTCAATCGTGCAAATCAGCTTCATTCGTACGATTGAACCTTCATTCGTGCGATTGGACTCCAGTTGTGCGATACATGCACAATCGCATACATTCATTTAGTCACCTGACTCAATCGCACACATTCATTCGCTAGCATGACTCAATCGCACACATACATTCGCACACATGACTCGTTCGCACACATACACACAGTCGCATGACATACCCAGTCGCACAACTCAGTCGCAGGATTGACTCAGACGCATGGCTCAGTCGCACGACTCATCCAGTCGCACGACTCATCCAGTCGCACAACTCAATCGCATGACAGACCCAGTTGCCCGGACAGCAGAATCGCGACTGTTGACGCACATACACAAACAAGAAGCACTCTACACGCACCACACGACCTCATGTGTTTTACACAACAAGGACTTCCAGAAACACTCTACACACATACACAAACAAGAAGCACACGCAGAAAGACCTCACACGCACCACACGACCTCATGTGTTCGGGTTGAACCCGAAGACCCGAAACCCTTGTTTGGACAGCCGTGAATAAGCAAGAAAAGGGACAACCAAGGTCGTCCACCTGCTAGAATATAGTAGACTAGGCTGTAGATGAAGTCTAGACGATGAAAACGAGACCAAGCGGGTCGGTTTGGTGCTAGAATGAATATGAGAGGAGAAGAAGAAGAAGATGGAGATGAAGATGAAGTAATGGGTTTTTAGGGCTGGAAATGGGTTTATATACCTAGCCCAAGTTTGCAAAATGTCAAGTTTAGTCCCTGCACTTAACCCCCGAGTTTCCCAAATTTGTTTCGGTTGAAAAACGACTTTATTAGGTTAATTATAAAAATGTATTTAATGATATTTATAACTTAAAAATGGTTTTATTGGTGACGTTAATTTTATATAAAAATGATATATTTTGCGGTTACGATGTTGAAAGTTTTAAAAGTTTTTAAGGATAGCATAAGATTAAAATGAAAGCACAAGCACAACGATGATAAAGCAAGCATGATATCCACATAAAGAGTTAATAAAGATGAGGAATGATCGATCAAAGAATGGTTAACGGAAAACCACGTTAATTGACGGACCTTAAGGTGACGGATGTCACGTTTTTTTCCCTAAGTGAAACCAAGTGTGTGTATGTGTTTAATTACTTGGTTTGATATGGAATCAATGGTGAAGAGTCGAGACTAAGGTCGCGGCAGGGACGAAGATTGAATGCGTGTGTGTGTGTTTCAGACGAAATTGACGGCACAAAAAGTTTGAGGGAACGGATTATGAGGTTTGCCCTCAATTATATAGTATGGATTTGGTCTGTTTTGTATCAAACGAGTTAAGGCTTTGATTCGGGAGTTTCAATTCGATTTCGATGATGGTTACCCTGATTCAGTTATAATTATATGTGTGTTTGAATTCGAATTTCTTAATAACGTGTTTCAGGTTGAACAAATCATTTATTTGATCAAAATTCGAGTTATAACAGATGGAGTTTTGGTTCAAGTTTTGGTTTTGGGTTTTAATAATCATAAGTGTCTTGATAATGGAATTAATACATGGTTGCAGTTTCGAATGATGTTCGTGAATGAGTTGGGTCGGTTTAATTAGGTGTTAATTGATCGGTTAGAATGTTTGGCACTCGCCGGAGATTGGCCGGAAATGATGGCCGGAGGTGGAAGGTTAACGATGGGGGAAAAGGTCGATGTTGGGGGGTTGGGTTTAAATAAAATCTACACTTTTGGTCCCTCATGTTTACCATGTTAACATTTTATGTAAAACCTTTTAATAACTTTTAAAATCTACAATTTAAACCCTTAACCTTTTAAAACCCTTATTTAAAAATAACCCAAATTACTTAGAAACCTTTTATCACTTTGTAAATTTGTTTAACTTTGAAATTTAATTATATATTTATAATTTAATAATTAGACTCATAAATGACAGATAAAACTTCATAAATTTATAAAACTTTATTTTATATATTATAAAATATTTTATAAATCATACAATTATAATAACTTGTTTAAATGATTTGATAAATAATATTTGAATAAAACAATTCACCATATTGGTTAAATTTCATTTAATTCATTATATAAATAAAAGAATTTTTAATAATGAATTTTCCATTATATGAAATATCAAAATGGGTTCGGGTTTGGGTTTATAGCTTGAAAATGGGCAGATATTACAGTCTCCCTTACTTTAGGAAATTTCGTCCCGAAATGTAATCATAAGAAGGCTGATTTGAATAAATTAGGATATTTGGATTTCATTTCACGTTCGCAAGTGAACTCTTGGGAGCGTTTAATTTAAATAAGTTTAATTATGACTTTTTGCTATGCTTAAGTTTGTTAAATTTCATTATTCATGATTTCATGTGTTTCTTAACAAAGTGTACAAGATTATTAATTTAGAATTTCAATTGATAATCTTTTGTATTTCAGACGATTCAAGACAATTAAGAACGTTTTGTCATGAGGGAAGCACCAAGTATTAGTTCGATACGAGACTCGGCTTAACGAACAGGAGAAATATTTTTAAGACACTTTCGAATAAGATACGAATTCATAGGAACTTCTCGAAGCAAAAGACTTCGACATGGTTCTTGTTGGACCAAAAGAACCAATGAGCCTGATCAGAAAAACCTCTAAGTCCCACAGACATTACAACTACCGAATAAGATCACAACAACTGAAGACATCAGCTGATTACAAGGTCTGAAGACAAAGTCTGAAAGTAAAGAACTGAAGACAAAGTCTGAAAGTGAAGTACTGAAGACAAAGACTGAAGAACAGAGTGATCAGTAGTTGTCACAAAAGCTGAAGTTATTAACTTCAGTAGTTGTGATGGTTTTTCCTTTTCAGTACTTGTAATTTACCTTTCAGTAGTTTATTGTTTCAGTAGTTTTAGGTCAGTAGTTTTATGTTCTTGTACTTAGCATTCTCTGAGATGTGATCAGTTGTTGAGAACATTTTCAGTAGTTTGCATTGTTTCAGTGTTTGTATAATTCTGTTTGATGTCACTATCAAGTGACATCAGCAGACGTCACATTCCTCTATAAAAGGAATGTTGACCTATTTGTTTTGTAACCGAAGCATTACGCGTGAATGAAAATATTCCTTTAACTGAAAAGCTCTCTCTCTCTATAATCGTCATTGTGTGATTGCATATTCATACTTTTCTTGCTTGAATTCGATCTTATTTCTGTTATATTCCGCTGCAAAATTCAAATCTAATTGATCAAACTAGATCCGATCCTATCAAATGGTATCAGAGCTAGTTAATCATTGATCGATTTAACAATTGATCATTGAAACTGCTCTTTTGATAGCTAAGTTTGATCGAATTAGCAAATTTGCAAGAATTGATTATAGAGTTTGATTTTCTGTCGCTTCCGGTTAATTAATTGAAATTCAAATTGTGTTGTTGAGTTTTTAAACTAGACTGATTTTAATCTCATTGAATTTGATTGAATTGGTGAAAATGACTACTTCAATCAATGATCCTCACAATACAGGCTCCTCAACTAAGCCTCCTATGCTTGTTAGGAGTGAGTATAACATATGGCAACGCCGAATGCTCCATCACCTGTCTGTTAACAGTTCAGGTTGTTGGAAGTCAGTGGTTCATGGACCATATAAGCCTATGGTGAGTAATCCTGAAACCAATGAGATGGTTCCAAAGAAGAAGGAACAATATTCTGATGAGGATTTAAAGCTGTTTGAGATTGATGCTAAAGCCCATGGAATTCTGGCCATGGCACTGCCTAATGAAATCTACTCTGGGCTTATGCATCATGAAACTGCTCATGATATCTGGGTTGCTCCGAAGGAACAATTTGGAGGAACTGATGAGGTCTTAGCAAACAACAGAGAAATCCTTGCCCAACAATATGAGACATTCTCTCATAGGAAGGGTAAGACATTGACTCAACAGTTTGAGCGATTTTCATGTTTGATATCTGAGCTAAAAATGGTTCAACATGAATATACAAACAGCCAGATGAATAACAGATTCCTCAGATCACTGCCTGAGAGATGGGACACTTATACCATTGTCCTACGCTCCAATGCAAATCTGGATACTCTATCTCTCACCCAACTTCATGGGAAACTCTTAACATTTGAGAGAGAGATAGAACAGAAAAGGAAACTATCTTCATCTGGAAAGCTCACTGATGACTTTGTACAAGGAAACACTGCTCTGGTTGGTCATGAATCTTAATATGCTTCATCTGAAAGTTCATATGATGAGCATATTGATTTCTCTTCAAACAGTGGAAATCATGCTCTTGTTGGAGTTGAGGGTAACTCAGGTTTTAGTGTTGATAACTTGTGTTTTTTGATGGATGATTTAAAAGGAATTGTTGATGATGATCTAGAAGAGATGGATATTTTGAGCCAAATGGCATTGATCAATATCAGATCTCAAAAGTTTTACAAAAGAACAGGTAGAAAATTCCCTGGTCTCTCTGGCAAAACCAAGGTTGGTTTTGACAAGAGTAAGTTGAGATGTCACAAGTGCCATAGACTTGGACATTTTGCTAGAGAGTGTAGATCATCTGGATCTAACTCATCTGCACCCTTTGTGACTTTTCCAAGCAATAGCTCACAATCCAAAGGGCAACATTCTACCAGTTCTGATCATCATTCACAACATCAATAATCTCCTGCATTCTTTGTTCCTCAAAGTCCAATGCCATATCCTTATCCATGTTTTTACATGCCTCAGTCTGGTCAGGTTCCTGTACCCATGGCTCAACAACCACATGCTCTACCTGATCCTCAACCATCTCAAACAAATCAACAATCTCAATCTCAATCTCATCAGAGCTTTTTCCCCCGAGGTTTTTGACTGGAGCAGCTTACCAGATGATGTCTCTGGTTATTCTGAACAACTATTTGCTGGTGCTGGTCAACATGGTGGTGAAAACCCTTTTGGAAATCTTGCTCTAATGGCCCTGGAGTCTACTGATGAAAATCCTTCATCATCACAGGTACCACAGGTATCTTCTGAGGCTAAGGCCAAGTTATGTTCTGAGTCATGCATAGCTGCTTTTGTTTCTATTAGGGAAGCAAATGTAGCTTTTATTAATCAAAACCTTGACCTAGAAAAAGCAATTTTCAAAAGAAAAGCTGAGTTTGAGTCTGTTATAAAAGGGAAGGATGAGGAGATTTATAAACTAAATGTCAAATCACTGATGAAAAAGCAAAGGTAGTGGTCATTCTGGAAAATCACAAGAATCTCAAAGAAACACTTGCAGCTACCCAAGTTAATTGTGAACGTTGGGTAACATCATGCAAGGGATTTGAAATGCTTCTCAGTAAGCAAACAACTTCTAATGTGAAGTTTGGTATTGGGTATAATCATACCATACCTCCTACAGATTTTACTCCCAAGTTAGAAGTAAAATAT
This sequence comes from Flaveria ramosissima, assembly GCA_025215565.1. NCBI lineage: Eukaryota > Viridiplantae > Streptophyta > Magnoliopsida > Asterales > Asteraceae > Flaveria > Flaveria ramosissima. The sequence continues at coordinate 84,882,012 of CM046039.1, read as the reverse complement.
GAGGATGATTGTCATTCCCAAACCACATCATCAGGTGTCTCATCCTCAAATGATAACTCAAAATCAGAGGATGAAGTCAGTGTGAGTACCTCAGCTAATCAAATTGCTGATGGTCCCACTGCTTTGAAACACATGATCAAGAAGAGACTGAGTAATTCAGGTGTTGTTCCACAAGGTACTCAAAGTACTGAAGGGCAAAACACAACACCTGAAAAGCATTTCAAATCAGAGGAAAACAAGCATTGCTTGACAACTGCTGAAAAATCTATTAGGAATCTCAAAAGTACTGATAGAAAACTTCTGAAGAACAAATCTTTAGTTGTTGCAAATCCTTCAGTAATTCCTAAAAGTACTGAAAGGAAGAAAGTACTGAAGAACAAATCTTCAGTAGTTTCATCATCTTCAGCAGTTGATCAACAAAAGATGAAAAGAAAGCCATGTGAAATTTGTGGTTTGTTTAATCATCTTACTGATGAATGCTGGTATAACAAGGGTTTAAAATTCAACAAAGAGAAAATCATTAAGAAGCAAATGCATAAAATGAAAGATGAATTTCAAACCAAGTTTGTACCTCAATCATCTCAATCTGATAAACCAAAGCTTTTTCAAAAAGTCACAAAGAAAGAAGGGGTTTGTCACACAACAGCTGCAAATATTCCTCATGGAATATTAAAAACTCAGACTAAGTCTGTGTCTTTTCAAAAGAAGAATGTAGTGAATCACAAGAACAAATCACCAACAAGTACTGATGTGTCAACTGAGTTGAAAACTTTGACAACCAATCAGACACAACTTGTGATGATGGTTCAACATCTATTGGGGAGAGTTAACCAATTAAATGTTTCTGTGATTAAACCACTAAAAAGGAATCCTAAGCCAAAATCCAAGGAATCCTTTTCAGCTCCATCTACATCTTCAAAGGCTGTTAATCATGCAAAATCTGTTAGTTTAACATCTGTTGATGAAAACAGACCCAAAACCAAAAAGGTTTAGGTCTCAAAGGCTAACTAATTTTTGTGAAACATGCAGGGTTCTTCAGCATGCCAAAGAAGCATCTGGTATGTAGACAGTGGAGGATCCATGCATATGACAGGGAGCAGCTCTCTTCTTCATGATTATTCTCAAGGGAAGAAGGGATTTGTTTCTTTTGGAAATGATGCCAAGGGTTACATCTTTGGGAAAGGATTTGTCTCAAATAGGGAGATAAGATTTGATGATGTGAACCATGTGGAGAATCTCAAGTACAATCTTTTGAGTGTCAGTCAAATGTGTGATAAGGGGCATGTTGCACTTTTCACAAGTCAAAACTGTCGGATTTTGTCTTCCAAAGTTTTGCACAAGATTGACAAGATATTGGATGAATATACTCTCCTGAAGGCCAACAGGATTGGAAGAGTATATGCCTTAGATTTATCAAAGAAAATCGATCTTAAAGGCCATCCATGTCTGTTCTCCAAAGCCTCTCCTTAAGAATCTGAACTATGGCATAGAAGGCTTGGTCATGTGAATCTTAAGAACATGAATCAACTCATTCATCATGGTTTAGTGAGAGGTTTTCCATTAAAGGAGTTCAAATGTGATGAAAACTGTCCAGCTTGCTTAAAAGGGAAGCAACACAAAGCTTCATTCCCTCCTATAGAAGAACCTAAGTCCATTACCTGCTTGCAATTACTGCATATGGATCTCTTTGGTCCTGTTAGAGTAATGAGTATGGCAAAGAAAAAGTACTGTCTGGTAATTGTGGATGATTATTCCAGATATGTATGGACTTTCTTCTTGCATTCCAAGGATGAGGCTGCTCAAAGTATCATTTATTTTGTGTTGCATGTGGAAAAGCAACATTCACTTCCAGTCAAATGTGTGAGAAGTGATAATGGCACAGAGTTTAGGAATCACACTCTTGATGAATTCTATTTGTCTAAGGGAATCAAAAGACAATATAGTATTCAAAGAACTCCTGAGCAAAATGGAGTGGTGGAGAGAAAGAACAGGACCCTTATTGAAGCCGCAAGGACAATGTTGGCTGATTCAGGTTTGCCACTAACCTTTTGGGCTGAAGCTGTCAACACAGCTTGCTATGTTCAGAATAGGGTATTAGTGAATCAGAGGTTGATGAAGACTCCTTATGAGTTATTACATCATCTGGCCCTTTGATTTCATTCTTTAGAGCATTTGGGTGTCCCTGTTATATTCTTAACACAAAGAATCCACTTCAGAAGTTTGAATCCAAGGTGGATGCAGGGTATTTTGTTGGGTATTCATCTACTTGCAAGGCATACAGAGTTTTCAATTGCAGAACAAAGATTGTTGAAGAAACTTTGCATGTCAAGTTTAATGAATCTCCAAAAGACAAGATTCCTCAAAACCCTTTTGAGTTGTTTGATTTGGACATACTGCAATATGTTCCATATCAGTCTCCACCTGTTATTGTTTCTGAAGTTCCATCCTCTCCATCTGATGGTACAAATGCAAGTTGTAGTGATCATCTGCCTGTATCTACTACACTTGATGTTCCTGTAGCTTCAGCAGTTCCATCCACAACAAATGCTGATGAAATCTCTGAATCCTCTACTTCATTTGAACTGCCATCTCAGTCTAGGTTTCAAGAATCTGAATCAACATTTGTTGCTGCTGAATCTCCTACAAACACTTGCACAGATATTATTGAATATCAAGAATTGAAGAATCATCCCATGTCCCAGATCATTATTGACATTAATGCTGGTGTTTCAACAAGAAGTCAATTGTCCAATTTCTGTCTCTATGCTCTCTTCATCAGTCAGCAAGAGCCAAAGAATTATCATGTGGCATTAAGGGACAATGGATGGGTTGAAGCCATGCAGCTTGAGCTTCTTCAATTTCAAAAACCCAGTGTGGGAACTGGTTCCTCTACCCAAGGTAAGTGTGCAATAGGCACTAAATGGGTGTTTAGGAATAAACTGATGAAAATGGCCAAATTGTCAAGACAAGGCCAGACTGGTAGTACAGGGGTTTTCACAAGAAGAAGGTATTGATTATTATGAAACCTTTGCCCCTGTAGGCAGACTGGAGGCAATCAGATTGTTTTTAGCTTATGCTGCTTTCCATAACCTTAAAGTTTTTCAAATGGATGTTAAAATGCATTTTTATATGGTAAAATAAAAGAAGGGTTTATGTGTGTCAAACCACCAGGTTTTGAAGATCATAAACATCCAGATTGGTGTATAAGCTTACAGGCTCTTTATGGGTTGAAACAAGCACCCAGAGCCTGGTAATGAAACTTATCTAACTTTGTTCTTCAAAATAATTTCACTAGAGGCTCCATAGATAAAACTTTGTTCATAAAGAAAGCAGGCTTGCATAAGCTCTTGTTCAATTTATGTTGATGACATTATTTTTGCATCTCTGATCCACAGTTGTGTGATGCATTTACTCAATTGATTGCAACAAAATTTTGAATGAGTGCCATGGGAGAATTACAGTTCTTTCCTGGGTTTGCAATCAAACAAATGGCTGATGGACCTTTCATTCATCAGTCAAAATACACAAAGATTTGTTAACCAAGTTTGATTTACAAAACTGTAAGCCTTGTTCTCTCCCATGTGCAGCAACACACAACTGGATGCTGATCAAAAGGTTAAAGCAGTTGATGAAACTCTTTACAGATGTATGATTGGTTCCTTGATGTACCTTACAGCTTCTAGACCAGATATTATGTTTGCAACTTGTGTCTGTGCTAGATTTCAGGCTGCTCTTAAGGATTCCCATATGATTGCAGTCAAGAGGATCTTTAGATATTTGCAAGGAACTCAATCTCTAGGACTTTGGTATTCCACTGGGCACTCTTGCAAATTGGTTGCTTTCTCTGATAGTGACTATGCAGGGTGTAAGTTAACCAGAAAATCAACTTCTGGTGGATGCCAATTTCTAGGCAACTGTTTAGTTTCTTGGCAGAGTAAGAAACAAACTTCAGTTGCTACATCCATAGCTGAAGCAGAGTACATTGCAACTGCAAGCTGTACTCTCAGGTACTCTGGCTTTAAAATCAATTATTGGATTATGACATTACAGAGACTAAGACTCCTTTACTAATGGATAGTGCTTCAGCTCTTTGTATTGTTAAGAATCCTATCCAGCATTCTAGGACCAAACATATTGAGATCATACATCATTTTATCAGGGATTGTTATGAAAAAGGTCTGATTGATCCAAAGTTTGTGCCTAGTGCTGATGAGCTTGCAGATATATTTACTAAGCCTTTGGATAGTGCAACTTTTCATAATCTTGTACTCAGGCTTGGTATGCTGCAACTAGAATAATTTGACAACTACTGATGCTCTTAGTCAATAAATACTGATAAGTGCTGATAAGTCATTTTATCTTCAGCAGTTTTTATAACTACTGAAGACTAACTACTTAAAAGTACTGAAGTACTTCATTTGTTGAAAAGTACTGATGTAGTTCAAACTACTGAAGTCTTTTATAATAGATAAGTACTGATGACCAATGAAACATCTGAAAATCAGATGATCTGATGAGTAAGTGTTAAGGTCAGTGAAACAGTTGAACTTTGTGAATTGACGACAACAACTACTGTTTCATTTCCAAACAACTGAAGCCAACACCAAGTCTTCAGTAGTTTACAACTACTGATGACCAACACCAAGTCTTCATTGTTTACAACATCTGAAAGTTAAAACCATGTCTTCAGATGTTTTCTAACAAAAACTCACACCAAAACTTTCAGTTGTTTTCTTTCAGCCGTTTCATAACCTATATATACCTAACCCTAACTTCAAACTTTTCATAACCCACTTTCCAAACGTTCATCTTCCATTAATGGCGACCATGCAAATCAACCTTGACACAACTGTGTCGCTCACCTTACCAAATCACCCTTTTGGAACAAGTTTGATGCTGCTATTGATTTGATGGTTGATTCCCAATATCGCACAGCCTTTCTCTTGAATCCTACCATCTATCCCGATACCCTTTGCCAATTTTAGACAAACGTCACTGTTCATACTGCTGAGAATGATGGCTCCATCACTCTCTAGTCGTTTGTCAACCAGAAACAGGTGGTCATCACCTCTGAGATCATTCGTCAAACCCTAGACTTGAATGATGCCACCCATGTCACCAAATACCCCAAAGGCACCATTGATCTATCCTTTGCTAATCATGGTTATGAGAATGACCTAAGTGCTACTACTATTCTGAAGAAGCACTTCCATGATGCTGAGAGACTCATTTTCCATACGATCAATGTCTGTCTTGCCCCCAAAACATCTTCATGGGATCAAATGTCATCCAGGTGGCAATAGGTATTATATTCTATCCTTGAACATCAAAGCCTAAATTTTTCTGAAATAATCTTTTTGGAATTAAAAGATTTGGCAATGAAACTTGTGGCTAATAGATGGATATTATATCCAAGGTTCTTATGGCCATAATTCTTAATCAATTAGAATCTGATGGCCTTGTTGGCCTTGGAGTCCCTGCTCTGGTAGTTTTGCCAGAGGTATACTCCAGGCACAACTCAAATCCACAACTCAAAGAGGCTGCCAAACTGCTAAAACCCAAGCAGAGGGAACCCACAGCCTCCACCTCCAGATCTAAAGTCCCCTCCAAACCAAAATCCAAGAAACCCAAAAAGGCTACTCAGGGAGTTGAGTCCCCTGATGATGCCCCTGCAGCACAAACGCAGGATGAAACTACAAGTCTTAATCCCCTTGTAGTTTCAATGACTCCACCAGCTGAAACCGCTCAGGTATCCTCTCAACAGGATCCTGATGCAACCAACATTGGGGAAGCCACATTACTGGAATCTCTCTCACTTGAGAAGATTGCCATTGAAGAGCACCATTCACCCCGGTGCAATCCTTTTTCACCTCCATCTCCTACTGATACCACCCCTACAAGCCCAACTGCAGTCATTGCACAAGTGCTGACTCAACTACATTCCTCTACCCCTCCCCAGAAACCTGTTTAACACTGGGAAAACCTCAACAACTGAGGGGGAGTGTTGATGCATGTATGTCCCTAGATCATGATTTGTAATGTAATAATCTTGTCTGTCTGATTATGATGTAATTGTATTGATTAATGAAATGACATGGATTGTTTGTTATTTGTGATGTTTAATATTTCATTAATGAGTCGTGATTGAATTGATTGGGTTTATGATTGTTTGAATGGTTACACATAATGTTATATTAATTAAAACATTCAAACTTAACTTAATGAAGTTCTCATGCGAATGGCCCATGCGAATGGACCACACGCATGAATAACTTCATACGATTGACTCAATCGCACGACTGAACCAGGAGACTGGATCAGTCGTATGATTGACACATAAGATTGGCTCAGTCGCACGACTGAACACTCAGTCGTGCGGATGAATCAACCGCATGGTTCAATCGCACGACTGAACCATACTTATGGCCCAGTCGCACGATTGAACAATACTAACCTATAAATAGACCCAATTCGTGGAAAAACGTAAGCATTCATACCATTACGATTCCAGACGTACCCTAGCCGTCCAGAGACCTCCCAAATCGTTCTCCAAGTTCACAGAACACATTAGATCGATTCCTAATCGACTTCTAACGTTAGATTCAATTCTTGATTGATTCTTCGTGTGTTCTCACTGATTGGATCGCCAATCAAATAGGATTCCGCACTATTTGAGTTGGTTTAACACGCTAATCACTAGGTATTTCGTTCAAATACCAGGTCCTAACAAGTGGTATCAGAGCTTTGGCTCTTGATTACGTGTTGATTCAATCAAGATTGCATAAAAGTTTGTGTTTTTGCACTAAAAACGCAATCTTTGGTGTCAAAAGTGATCTTGGACGTTCCCTGCTCATCGAAGTTTGGTTTCTACGGACTTAGGCGATTAGGACTTGTGAAATTTCGAATTTTTACGGCTGAAACCCGTCAAACCTAGAAAATTTCGCAAAACAGCAGCTTCAGTCGCACGAGTGACCCATTCGCACGACTGGACTCCATTCGCATTGCTCATTCGCACGATTGGACCTAGTCGCACCTTCATTCGGCCGACTGAACCGTTCGTTCGCATAGCTCATACGCACCAGATTCATTCGCACGACTGAACCAATCGCCCAGTTCAGCCGCACGATTGAACCAGTCGCAGAGTTCATACGCACGATTAGACCATTCGCATCCTTCAGTCGCATCAGTGAAAGTTTGTTTGATTCGTCATGGAAGATCAGATGTCAGCCTTTACTGCTGGGAAGGACTCGAGGATACAGAACCTGCTGCTGCTTGAGAGTGAGGTGGGTAATCACAATAAACCACCAAAGCTCTTGACTTTAGATGAGTTTCCCCACTGGAAACAACGTTTTGAGATCTACCTCAATGGAGTAGATCCTAATCTGTGGGAAGCCATTGAGATTGGTTATAGTACACCGGTGGGAGCTGATGGAGTTAAGCTAACGTTAGGTGGGATGACAGACGCACAGAAAGTCAAGTACAATGCAGAGAAAAGGGTTTATGCATTGATCACTCAGTCTATCCCCAAAGACATATTCCACCAGTATTCAGAGAATAAGCAGTCCAAGAAACTGTGGGATGAGCTAGAGAAGAGGTATGATGGGAATGCTTCGTTGAAGGCAATCAAGGCAAAGGAGTTAAAGAAGGAATTCGATAACTTCTCATCGATTGGTAACGAGAGTTTAGACGACGTCATAGATAGATTCTACCACTTGATGAGCGAACTGCATACACATGGAGTGGAAACGACCATGGAAGAGAAAGTGAGTAACTTCGCAGACGGATTGCCTGATAAGTGGGCTTCATTCGTGTCTAACCTGAGACAGAATGGAATGCTTGCAAAGCTGGATATTAATGACTTCATTCTTAAGTTGCGAGAAGAAGCACTTAGGATGAAGTACAGAGCTCAGAAGTCTTCGTACACACAAAATCCAGCTTTGTACAACGCCACGCCTCAAGCTAAGACATCTGGAGCGCCTCTCCAGACTGCTTTTGTGTCTAGCTCGTCAGGTCCTTCACATGCTTCTCCTTCTGGATCAGACACGTCAGGGTCGTCATGTACCCACTATATTGGATCAGAAGCAAGTGCTACCAAACTGAAGACCGAGAACCTCGGTAATGTGACTGTAGAAGTAGCTCGAGAGCATATGGATCTTTTAGCTGCAGTGGTTCATTCATATGATGGACTTGTTGCCGGGAAGATTGGAAACTGCCATCTGGCAGATGAGGACTACGAGCAGGTGGACGAAATGGAGCTTGAGAGGATGGATATAATGTGGGCCTTAGCTAGTGCTGTCCGAAGGGCGAAGAAGTTTGTTAAAAAGACTGGACAGAACTTGGTAGCTACTAAGGATACCACATTTGGCTTTGACAAGAGCAAAGTGACCTGCTTCAACTGTGGAGAGAAGGGGCACTTCAAAAGAGAATGTGTCAAGCCAAAGAAGACGGGTAATGGGAACCCGTTCTCGTCCTTTACTCGCCAAGACAAGCAAGCTTCCAGTTCTACTTCATCAAACAAGGATCCAAAAGCCTTGACTGCTCATGATGATGAAGGACAGGATTGGAGTTTTAGGTTTGTCTCACCAGGAGAATCAAACATTGCCAGTGTAGAGGATATTGATGATGATTCTGCGAGTGAAGGTGATCTAGCAGTTGAGATAGCGATGTCACATAGTGAAGAAGCAACTGCAGCCGAGGTCAGTTACAAGCCAAAGGAGGAGACTTCCACGTCAGAGACAGAAAAGACAGAATCACCAGAACCAGAGACATCTGATGCTGCGTTGATGGCTAGCTCTTCTGAACCAACTCAGGTAAGTACTACTGACCAAATGTTTAATAATCATGCTTGTTCTGATTGTGATACTTTTAGGAATAGCATAGATGAAAAATTTGCTAGGTTATTAGATCATAATGATAACTTAGTAAAAGATTTACAACTGTGCACTGAGGCTAATAGAGTACTAAAACAAAATGAGCATAGTTATAAAGAAAAGATAGACCTATTGACTAAACAGCTTAGGGAAACCGAAGTAGTTGCCTTTAACCAAGCAAATGACATTAGGTACTATCTAAACTCCCTAGAAGACACTAAGAAGCAAAAGGCAGTTCTAGAAGTAGAAGTAAATTCATTAAAACAGAAACTGCATAGTTGGACTAGTTCTTCACACATAGTTCAACACTTAGTGAGAGAAAGAATAACGGGGAGGGATTGGGTTACAAAGTGGTTCCACCACCACCTGAGACCTTGATGAACACTAAGACTAGACCAGTAAATAATAACCCCATCAAGGATCACGTGGTGTCTACTCCTCTTGTTAGTGATCCAGATACCTCATGTTCATCTACTGAATCTGGACACAAACAAAAGGAGGCCACTTCAAAGGCAAAGGGTAAATTGCCTTGTGTTAATCTGGAAAATGAATTTGAAAAAGTTAACTTAAAGTCAGGGTCAAACAGAGTCAAATCAGAACCTAAAAGGACTTCAAATGTTAATTTTTCACATGCTTCAAGTCAAAAACCAGTTAACCAAAAAGAGAAAGATGTTAAACAGGTTAAAACAGTTAATTTTGTTAAACCAGAGAAAACATCAAACGCACAAGAGTCAAAACCTAAAGTGATTGATGTTACTAGAGTGTCACGCACTTCTCCACAAAGAAAGTCTACTCATAAAGTTGATAGCCGGTCATGCTACAACTGTGGAGAATGTGGACACATTGCTTCCTATTGTCCTTTCTATCAGACACCTAGGAAGAAGATTGATCTTCAGGACTCTAAGCCTAGGTCTTCTAAGAGGAGTTCTCTGACTCCACCTAGAAGAGCTAGTGAACCTAAAGTCCAACCTGTAAGCCAGACGACTGTTTATCATAAACAGGCCTTGCACAAATCTGGCTTATGGAAAGAGAAGTCATCCTGCGTGTCTGATACTGATGACAAGAAGGAACCTGAGCTACCCTCACCCTCTAAGGGTCAATGGGTGGAGTTTATGATGTGTGATGCCTCTGGGAAACCCAAGCCAGTAAAGGCTTGGGTTCCTAACCTAAACTAATTCATTTACTTTGTATGTGCAGGGTGTTCGATACAGTGCTGAGACTAACACGTGGATTGTAGACAGCGGAGCATCCAGGCACATGACAGGAAATAGAGCCCTTTTATCAAACGTCAAGCAAATAAAAGGAGGGCATGTTTCCTTTGCTGGAAACAAGGGAGGCTATATCACAGCTCAGGGAGAAGTGGGAAATCAGAAAGTTAAGTTTGATAAGGTGAACTACGTTCAACAACTTCAGAATAACTTACTTTCTGTTTCCCAAATCTGTGATAAAGGATTTAAGGTCATCTTCGACAACAAGAAGTGTTACGTGCTGAAGAAAGACTACGTGATCCCAGAGGACCAAGTTCTGATGACTGCTTCAAGATATAAAGACCTTTATGTCTTGGATCTGTCAACAGCTGCTACAACGGATCATGAGGTTCAGTGCTTTCTATCTAAAGCTACTGAGAAGGATTCCATCTCCTGGCATAGGAGAATGGGACACATTAGTCAAAGGAAGATGAATCATTTGATTCAGAAGGATTTGGTGAGAGGAGTTAATGTCAAGAACTTCCAACTTCCTGACTTTTGTGTAGCTTGCAAGAAAGGCAAACAGACAAAGAAGTCTCATAAGGAAAAGAAAGTTCATTCAATAGAACTTCCTCTTGAACTTCTTCACATGGATCTGTTTGGTCCAGTCAGTACAAAGAGCATTGCAGGCGACTTGTACTGTTTTGTGGTCACTGATGACTACTCAAGGTTCACTTGGGTAATGTTTCTGAAATCCAAATCAGAAACATTTGAGTCATTCAAGGAGTTAGTAACCACACTGGAATCTCTCTACAAGCTAAAAGTTAGACAAGTACGCTCAGACAACGGGACAGAATTCAAGAATCAATGGATGGAGGCATACTGCAAGGAAAAGGGAATTGTGCATCAATTCACTTCTGCCTACACGCCTCAGATGAATGGTGTTGCTGAGAGGAAGAACAGAAGCTTGATAGAGACAGCACGGACTATGCTGGCGGACTCGAAACTGCCTATCCAATTCTGGAATGAGGCAGTGGCGAATGCATGTTATACACTGAATCGAGTCCTAATAGTCAAGCGCCACGGAAAGACATGTTACGAGCTACTACAAAGACGCAAACCGAATTTGGAGTATCTTGAACCTTTTGGCGCGCCGTGCACACTTCTGAAGAAGACACAAGAAGGCAAATTCAGCGAGAAGGCGGATGAAGGAATCTTTCTAGGATACAACATACCGAACAAGCGAGTTTACAACAACTCAACGGGTCTTGTAGAAGTGTGGTGTAATGTCGACGTTCAGAGATATACCACACCACCTACAGGCAAAGGACCTACATACTTCTTCGATTATGATGGATTCTTCAAGTCCTTCAACATCCCTCTCTCTCCCTCGGATGATGAGTTAGCTACTAGGATGATGTATGATATCCTGAATACACCATCTAGCACACAGGGAGAATCATCTACTCAGTCAGGGGGAGTAGTCGATGACAGTGACTCCTCCTCTGAAGATGAAGCTGAAGCAGATGACCAGAACAGTCAGGAGGAACAGGTTCCAGTTCCTGAAAGTCCACAAGCATCTACAAGTGATGCACCTTCGACTTCGGAACCTCAAACTCCAACTACCTCAGATGCAGAACCACATGTTCATAATCTCGGTTCTGAGGTGACTGTTCCTACTACTCCAGGATCACGACTAAACGTCTATCATCCCCTTGACAATGTTATTGGGGATGTCAGATCAGGAGTACAAACCCGAAATCAGCTATACTCAGCTGATTACGCCTCGGTTATGGAGAAGGGTTACATTCATGATGGTGCTTATCGATGTTTTGTCTCGCAGGTTGAGCCAAAATATGTCAGTGAGGCACTAAATGATGAGGCGTGGGTGAGTGCCATGCAAGAAGAACTTCTGCAGTTCAAGAAGTTAGGTGTATGGACTCTGGTTGATAGACCTAAAGGTGCTAAAGTCATTGGCACCAAATGGGTACTAAAATGCAAGAAGGATGACCAAGGGGTCATTATCAGGAACAAAGCTCGATTGGTGGTTCAAGGTTTTCGCCAAGTCGAGGGGATTGACTACAATGAGGTGTTTGCACCCGTGGCAAGGATGGAAGCCATTCGTATCTTCCTTGCCTATGCATCGTACATGAAGATTAAAGTCTACCAATTAGATGTGAAGAGTGCATTCCTTCATGGGGAAATCAGGGAAACAGTCTATGTAAGTCAACCCGAGGGATTTGAAGATCCTTATCATCGGGATAGAGTTTACAAGCTCGACAAGGCTTTATACGGGCTTCATCAAGCTCCTCGAGCTTGGTATGAGAAACTCTCGACTCATCTTGTGAAACACGGCTTTCGCAGGGGAGTCATTGACTGCACACTGTTTATTAAAGAAAAGGATGGCGACCTACTGCTTGTACAGATCTATGTTGATGACATAATCTTCGGTTCAAAGAACGAAGAATTATGCAAAGAGTTTGAAGCAGTGATGAAGAAAGAGTTTGAGATGAGTGCTATGGGGGAGATGAAGTTCTTTCTCGGGTTACAGGTGGATCAGACACCTAAGGGATCTTTCTACATCAGACCAAGTATGTAGGAGACATTCTCAGTCGCTTTGACATGGAGAATGCTTCTGCTGCTGGGACTCCACTTGCTACGAATCACGATATAGCACCTGATGAGAATGGAGATCTTGTAGATGCCACGATGTACCGAGGAATGATTGGATCCCTCATGTATCTCACTGCCTCAAGACCTGATATTATGTATGCTACATGTTTATGTTCTAGATATCAGGCTAAACCTAAGGTCAACCATCTGATCGGGGTCAAGAGGATTTTTCGTTATCTGAAGGGTACACCCACACTTGGATTGTGGTATCCTCATGATGATGACTTTGAGCTTACCGCGTATAGTGACTCGGATTACGGGGGCTGCAAGATGAACTACAAGTCTACATCAGCAGGGTGTCAATTCTTTGGGAGAAGATTAGTTACCTGGCAGTGTAAGAAGCAGACATCGGTTGCATTGTCAACCTGTGAAGCCGAATATGTTGCTGCTGCAAGTTGCTGTTCACAAATCATCTGGATTCAACAGCAAATGCGGGATTACGGTTTAAAATTCTCATCTACTCCTATTTTTGTTGATAACTCTGCTGCAATTGCAGTAACTAAAAATCCGGTTCAACATCCTAAGACCAAACACATCGGTATTAAATACCATTTCATAAGAGATTGTTTTGAAAAGAACTTAATTGATGTGGTTAAAATTAATACTGATTTTCAACGCGCTGACCTCTATACTAAAGCCTTTGATAAACCACGTTTTCAATATTTGCTAGAGGTCAACGGCGTTAAAAAGAAAAGTGAGGTAATTCCTGATGATGATAATGTGTAGTCCGATGTAGTTTAGTTAACATTTTTTTTATTTTATTTGTTTATTTTCGTCTGTTAAATTTAAACTCATGTTATTTTGCTGTTTATTAAAATCCTAAAATAATTAAACCAGTAATGATTTTAGTATTTTAGGGGGAGAATATGTCAGCAAGTTAACATTAAAAAAAAATAAAAAAAAAAACGAGGGAGAAGGAGTAAATAGCTGATATAAGGTAGATCGTATCTGTGATACCGATTAAACACCTTTGGAAAATGATAGTACACAGGAACAAATCAAGAGGGACTTTAAAAATTTAAGTTTTGAAAAGATGCAAAAATTTAAAGTATAAGTCTGTGTAGTCTAGGCAATACAAAAAGGGAAGATGATAGAAAACTGGTAACTCCTAAGGTAACACAAAGAAAGTAGACCTAGAGGTTGCTAGACCACAAATGATATGTTGGTAGATTCAACACAAGATGATTAGACCTGACTGGTGATCTCAAGATCAAACTAAGTTGTTCAACTGACTGTGGGCTTCCATCTTATCACTGGTTAACACAATCAACAATATTCCAATAAGGGGTAATGAGCATTTAAACGCCACAAATGTGTGCGGATGACCATAATTAGAGCAAAGCAAAGAAAAAAATGAAAGACAAATGCTATAAAGCTAATGACTTATGTTGTTGGTGCATTTTGTGTAAAATAAAATAAGCTGCTCTAACAAGGAGATAGGTTGTGTGCCTCTCTGCTGTGCGATGGCACTGACCTGAGGATAAGCATAACCTAGATATTCTAGAATTCATTGTTGTTTGCCGCCTCTCTGCTGTGCGATGGCACTGACCTGAGGACTGGCTTCTCTTTGAAAGCTCTAAGAATAGTCTCTTCTTGTAATAATACCCGTAGACCGCTCAAAAGCTCTGAGGAATGTTGATTACCATATAAGTGTGGGATCCACAAATGTTAGTTGAAATAATTAAACCTAAATCGATCACCAGTCTGTGTCAAAAGTCTGTGTATGGATTTAAGTGGACAAACATATTGACAATCATTGTGGCTGCATTCTCAAAAGTTCAAATCAATGTGACAATCTAAGAGTTCCAGTATGATTTCCTTAAGTTGCTAACGACTCTGGATGAACACCGAGAATTGAGCATCAAAAGATTTTGATAACAAGTCCCAAATGATTTGACTTGCCTGTATGATTCCAAAATTGAATTGGTCCAGGTGTGATCAATCCAAGTTGAAGCTGTCTATTCCGGAACCAAATCCCGTAGATGTCTATCTTAGGATTTATCTCTCACAAAAAGCCAAAAACAAGTTTGTTTGAGTAATTAGTTTAAATTTTCTAAGTTAGTTAGTCGTTTTTAATTTTAGTTTTATTAGTTTGTCGGACTACATCAGGAAAATCAGTAAGGAATCAACTCACTAAAAGGGTCATGTCTGAGATGACCACATGTGCTTTGAAAGTTTAAAATAGTCACGTCTGAGGTGACGAAGTGTTTAAAAGGATCACGTCTGAGGTGATCAAAATGTTTTCAAGATAAAATGATCATGTCTGAGATGATCAAAAGCTCATAACGTTAATTTCAAGAGTTAAAAGGGTCTTAAATGTAAATTGGTAAAAATGGCAGAAAATTAACTAAGTATGACCCATTCGCACGATTGGACCATGCTAATGGACCAACCATGCGAATGACTTTCACCCGCACGAATAGACATAAGAATGAGCCATTCACACGAATGGCTTATCAGAATGGCCCATTCGACCGATTGGAAGGGGCGAATGAGTCAGTCGACCGACTGAGACTCATTCGGTCAACTGAACATGCGAATGAAAGGCACGACTGAGTCAGTCGACCGACTGAACCTCAGTCGGTCAACAGCATGCGACTGACTGGGCCAATCGCACGACTGAGCTTGAGTCGCCCGAATGAACTGGGCGACTGAGGCCAGTCGGCCGACTGAACTCAGCTTAGTATTTAAAGGGCACAGTCGATCGCATTTCATTCACCACACCCAAATCGCCCTCAAATCGCATTCCCTACCGTTACACTGCCAAATTTTCATCTGACCTTGTTTTCGTCTTGATCTTCATTCACTGACGCTTGCTATTGATTATCCAGGTAGTTTGAAGACTCATCTTTCAAAAACATGAAAGATTCAAACCCTAATTCTGACTACTCGACTGTGAAACAAGAACCGAGACAAGAAAGACCTAATAACCTATCAAAACTAAGCAAAACGTTAAAATTAAGTCTAATAGGTTATTAGTAACAAGAATGCGAGTCTATTGAACCGGTTATCTGAGTTAAAACACATGTTTTGTTGAAGATTCGAACGATTGGCGACTGAACTACAGGACAGGCGACTGGTCGCCCGGATGAACTCCAATCGCCCGATTGAAACTTGCGATTGGGCAAATCGCCTGAATGAAACATGCGATTGAGCTCAGTCGGCCGACTGAACCATTCGCAGACTCTGTCAGCAGGCTGAACCCAATCGCATGTCACATTGACTAGAATGAGTTCAGTCGCATGAAAGAACAGACGACTGACTTCAGTCGCATGAAAGAACAGACGACTGACTTCAGTCGCATGATTCATTCGCACGAATGAATCAGAATGAGTTTCAACATTACACTTGGAACAGAATTTTCATGTCTTATGTACTAATGGTTCTATGTCATGTGTGTTTCAGGAAAATGGCTGAGAGATGGTCCATAAATCCAAAGCACAACATCTGTGCTCATTTGGATCACACTACCAGGAACGGGGCCGAGTTTACCGACATTATAGCCTTTCTTAGACGGTCCAGGATTCATAAGGCTATCTCCACTCCTTGCACGCCATACAGATCATTGCATCAGTCATTCTGGGAGAATGCCTCTGTGGACCGCTCCCGTGAGCCCTACTGCATTAGGAGCTCTATACTGCGCCATGATATTGAGATCACTGCTGCCGACATCCAGAGGGTCCTAGAGTTTGGGGATGATACTGATCATCCTACTAGATTACATCCACTGACAGTGCGAGGATGCTTTCTGAGGATAAAGTACGCTGGGGACATCAACTCAGGTGTGCTCAACAAGAGCAACCTGAGCCCCCAGTACAAGTACTTAGCACACGTGATCCTCAAGTGTGTTGCATCGAGGAGGGGTGGGTTCGACGACCTCTCAGTCCAGATCCAAAATGCCTACGTGGCACTGGTGCTGAACCACCCCTTCAGCTTTTCTAGCATGATATTCTCCTACTTGGTGGAGAACTTGGAGGCCAAGGGAAAGGAGGGGTTTGGTATGTACCCTAGGTTCTTACAGCTCGTCTTCAACGAGAAGCTGCCACATCTGCCCAAAGAGAGTCATGATGCAGTGGCTCTAGAGATCATGGATGATACGACTCTGGGTCGGATGAGGGTTTATAGGGGGAAGCAGGTGAAGCCCCAAGTGAAGAGATTGATTGGCCACCTGGCCAACGAGAGGTATGTGGCGCCAGGCAGACGCAAATGGCGTCATGAGGACAGTGACTCTGATGATGAGAGGCTGCTCCTCCCAGAGATGGATTCTGATGATGATGATAGCGGAGACGCCGGGGATGATATGCCTGCTCCACCTAGAGGCACTGACTCAGATGTTATTCCCCCGGGGTCTGCCCCTGCCGGAGAGGTTGCTGAGTCGGCCGGTCTTCATCAGGAGTTTGTTGTTGGTGATCAGGAGGAGGAGGACTCTGATGAGGAGCCCCTCACTAGAACTGTGGGAAGCAAGGTAGTTCCCATAGAACACGGGCTAAGGGTGGTTGGTGAACACCCTCGAGACTCCAGAGAGACAGAGACTGACCCGAGCTATGCTCCGGGTTCAGCAGGCAGAGCTGCAGGGGGAGCATCCACTTCCACTGGGACTAGGAGGAAGAGGATGGCTCAGCCCCATGGACTGAAGAAGAAGAAGCGTCGACTGACCTTCGTTACCACGGCAGCCTCTACTTCCACCACCACAGCCACCACTACCACCTCCACTGATATACCACCCATCACCACAGCCACCACATCCACCACTGCTACCACAGCCACCACCTTACCTACCACCACTGTACATTTCCCATCCACCACCATACCAGTTACACCTACATCACCTTCACCATTTTACCGACCCATATTCACCACAGCCACTACCACCACCACCTCACATCATGCAGGACCGTCAGCCCAGTCCTCACACTTATATGGATCACCTCTACCTCCAATCGGGGTAGAGGAACAGCTGTCGGCGCTAAACCGTATGGTGATGCGCTTGCTAGCTGCAGATGAGGAGAAAGCTGCACAGATTCGCCAGCTGACCGACCTGACTGCTGCCCAGTCTCAGCAGATGGTAGAGCAGGCTCGGGTAATAGAGCAGCAGACCCAGCTGATGGATGCACAGAGAGTCGAGATGTCCCAACTCCAGGAGCAACATGCCCAATCAGCCAAACGTATAGAGGAGTTGGAGACTACCAACAAGACCATCATGCTGCGGTTAAAGGGATCAAAGGATGAGCCCTTAAAGATAAAGGAGGGTGATGGAGATGATGGAGATGGTGATGACGAGGATGAAGATGATGATGAGGATGAGGAGGATGATGAGGATGAGGAGGAAACAGATGATGAAAGGACAGAGGGAAAGGATGATGATGACGAAGCAGAAGGAGGGGATGCGGCTGCATCGGCCTCTGCTTCAGGTCAAGAACGAAGATCGAAGAATCGACAGGACCAGTCAGCTACCACCTCTGCTCCTCCGAGCGATGAGACCATGATTCAAGACAAAAGTACAGATTAGATGTTTTATGTATTTATTTACTTTTTGTGTTTGAATCATGTACTGAAAACAATGTTTTGAATGTTTATATATTAAGTTAATGTAATTCTGTTTGATTACTTACTAATGATTTATGTGTTGAATGTTTAAATCAAACAAATCCAAATTTTCAAAGAGATGAGTTTGATATTGCTCCCCTTCAACAGGTCAAGACTCAACTAACCATGATTCTTGATCTGCAAGGGATTGTAAGAAGGTCTGTGAGTTATACCCCTGAAGAAGGGGAAATAATTCATGACCTATCTAACGAGCAACTGGCAGAGATGTTCAGACTCAATCCGGATGAAATCGTCAAAGATGCTCCAACAGTTGATTCGACTAGTGATGAAGAGCTAAATGATGTTGATGAAGTTGAGGTCGAAGATATCACTGCAGAAGAGTACCCTCAGTATGCTGACAACGAGGGTAATGTGGTTCCCAATCTGGGTGAGTCCCTAGTCAGTGATACGTTTGAGGTACTGAACAAGATGGAGTAGGAAACCGAAAAGGCAGAAGGAACAGCCCAAGCCTCAAATGATGACGTAGACATTCGAAAGGCTGAGTGGGCTGCCTGTTTTGAAGAAGTGAGAGCCCAACGTGCTGCACCAAAGAAAGATGCCTACACCAAGCTCTACAGAGTCAAGAAGCACCACAAGGTGTCAGGCAGGATTATAGCATGGGCTTATTTTGATGATCTTAACGCGTATGCAGTTAAGAGGGAACAGGGCATAGAGTACTTCAGGTTTCCACATGATCTGAAGACTCTACCTGGTTTTGAGCTCAACCAGCTGGCTAAGCTAAAGCTTTTGTATGCCAACCCAAGGAAGATGTCAGGCTGGTTCGAGGCTGCCCTTAAGAAGGAGTACCACACCAGATGGGTTAACTTCAGACCCCAACAGCCTACGAGGTACATAAGAAGGTCTGAGGTTGATGCCATTACTGGCAAGCCCAAGATTGTGTTGAAGTGGAGTCCTCCGCGCACTATGTCGAGAATCCCTCTCAGGGAAATGCCACAGGACTTCACTCCACACTTCAAATGGTGGTACTATGATTGGAGAACAGCTGAAGCGGTCATAGTCCTAAACAGAGAGGGCCAAATGGATACAATCAGGGTATTCGACCCGATGTGGCTAACTAACTTGTCTGCTAGTGATGTCTATACATTATACAAGTGGCCACTGTTCTATGACACGCAAGATATCGTACAAGCCCTCCAGTTCCAAAACGTTATACGACTCTGCTTTGCGTTTGAGATTCACGCAGGAGTCACCAAAGAGGAGAAATACAAGAAGTATAAGGAGGTTATGTAGAAGACAAGAGATTAGATAGATCTAGGTCCAAGGGGGAGTTTGTTGATGCATGTATGTCCCTAGATCATGATTTGTAATGTAATAAATCTTGTCTGTCTGATTATGATGTAAGTTGTATTGATTAATGAAATGACATGGATTGTTTGTTATTTGTGATGTTTAATATTTCATTAATGAATCGTGATTGAATTGATTGGGTTTATGATTGTTTGAATGGTTACACATAATGTTATATTAATTAAAACATTCAAACTTAACTTAATGAAGTTCTCATGCGAATGGCCCATGCGAATAGACCACACGCATGAATAACTTCATACGATTGACTCAATCGCACGACTGAACCAGGAGACTGAATCAGTCGTATGATTGACACATAAGATTGGCTCAGTCGCACGACTGAACACTCAGTCGTGCGGATGAATCAACCGCATGGTTCAATCGCACGACTGAACCATACTTATGGCCCAGTCGCACGATTGAACAATACTAACCTATAAATAGACCCAATTCGTGGAAAAACGTAAGCATTCATACCATTACGATTCCAGACGTACCCTAGCCGTCCAGAGACCTCCCAAATCGTTCTCCAAGTTCACAGAACACATTAGATCGATTCCTAATCGACTTCTAACGTTAGATTCAATTCTTGATTGATTCTTCGTGTGTTCTCACTGATTGGATCGCCAATCAAATAGGATTCCGCACTATTTGAGTTGGTTTAACACGCTAATCACTAGGTATTTCGTTCAAATACCAGGTCCTAACAGGGAGGATCATAATGTAGTTGACAACCCACAGCATAGGGATTATAAAGTTCAATATCCTAGTGTAGATGAGGAGACTAGAACATCTGGTGAGGCTACCTCTTCCCCTGTTTCAACTCATGAACAGGATGAAGTAGGTATCATCTCTAAGACCTCACCAGAGGCAACTGCCAATGAAGGACTTAATCCTGAGGCAGGAAGTCCCCAGTTCCAAGACAAAGGGGCACATGTGATTACTGATATACACTCAACACATGTTCATCCTGATTCACTCAGGAGGTCAGCTGATTCAGCTTACACTGATGATGACCTGGGCTTTTTCTTTGAAGTTCTAGCCCAAAACACCATTCTTGAGGCTGAGGTTTGCAAATTAAAAGAACTGCTTGCCAAACTGTCTCAGGAATCAAGTCCATCTGCCCCAATTAACCCAAAGATGGCAGCTTCTGTTGAAGCTCTCCCAAACACTGAGCCACTCAAATCAAATAAGCCACCAGCCTCTGTTTCAGGCACCATTTCTTCAGGACAAAACCCCTCTGAGCAAATGGCTGCTGCTTTCAAATCTTCCTTACCTCTCATCACTCCCATCATTACTACTATTGTCCATCAAACCATTGATGAGAGGATTTCCTCAAATCTTCAAATCCTTGTGGATGATGCTGTGTCAAAGAAACTTTCTGACATTCAAACCCCTGAACCCAATGCAACCAAAAAGGGGGAGTCTAAGTCAGTGAAAGATGATAAAAGAAAAAAAATTGAAGAAGAAGAAGCCAAGGAGAATAAAGGAAAAGAGCTTATTACTTACAAAAAAAAGAAGAGTGCTGGTGAACAAACTGAGGATGAGAAGAAGTTGGATGAGATGATCAAAGAAGCTGATGAGCAACACAGCAGATCCATGGACAGGATTATTGATCAGCTCTTCAGGCAAGGCTTTGATACTGCCAAACTTGATTCTGAGATCAAAAGGCTTAAGATTCAGGAGATTGAAAATCGATGGGCAGGCTGCAATGAAGAAGAAAGGGAAAGATTGGAGGCTATGATCACATTCCTATCAAAACACTTGGGAAGACCTATCATTGAAGTCAAGTCATGGTCTAGAGATAGCATTTTGGAGATAACCACCAAAATATGCTCCTCTGAAAGCTTCAACAAAGGTCTGATCATAGAAGCTCTTGATGAAGCTGGTGCTGGGAAGAGATCTGACATGGCTAAGTTATCCAAAGCCACCCTCACAAACAAAATGATAGAGCAGCCTTTACAATCTTCCTTACCAAAACAATCCTCAAAACCAACCTCACAACCTTCAAAACAACCAACCTCACAACCCTCAAAACCAACTCCTTTACCAAAGAAACCCACTCAATCTACCACCAGTGATGCACCTAAAAGAAAAAGAAGGGTGTTGAGGATGGAAGAAGAAGAAGAAGATGATGAAGAGGATACTCTGCCAATATCTGCTGTGATCAAAATGAAGAAACCTGAGCCTAGGAGTTAATCAAAAACAATAACTCCTGAAACTCAAAGGCAAATGGTTAAAGTTAAGATTGAAGAAGAAGAACAGCAGAAACAGCATGATGAGCAATTTCTCAAAATGGTTGACAAGGACTTCCCTCAGTCCTCATCCATTCAAGCAATGAAGAAACAAGCTCTGAGGCTGTACACTCTTAGGCATACATTCCAACATCAAAGAGAAAGAGTGAGGATTTGGCCAGACCCCAGGGTAAGTTCTAGAATACACAAGAAAAACATACCAAGTAGATATCATGGCCAAGTGAAAAAGACTTTGAATGCTTCAATTATGTTGGCCATGGTAGTCTCACCCTGGGAGATTATAGAAGAATTCAAGAGAGCACACACCTGAAAATCAACCCCTCTATCTATACTTGAGAACAAAATGATCAAGAAGGGGCTGTTATACAAGAAACTTAAAGATCTTCCAAAGAGTGAACTCCAGTTGCTGCTAGAAGGCTCTCATCCAGATGAATTTGCATACAGAGAGATCACAACTGTTGAGTTGAAGAATGGGAAGATAGTAAGATATCTGTCTGAATATTATGGCCCTGAGTTCTTCTTTGAGGGAGACGAAGAACTCAGCAAGGAGGAACAAGTTATTCTCCTTGAGGCCTATGCAAGAGAGTCTTACAGACTCATCAATGGGAAATAGGTTTCATGGTTGGGACAAGACTCTGTGTCCAGTTTCCCCAAGACAGAGTTCCCTTCCATACTTAGCCAATCAAAAGATTAGAAACCTTTTTCCGGCCTATGCTTATATGATTACCTCTGAAGCTGATCAAGAGAGAGTTTCTGCCAAAGAATAAGTGGGATCATCAATAAACTTAGAGGTTTTGGCTGCATTGGTTCAGGGGGAGTTTGTTAGACCAAAAGAACCAATGAGCCTGATCAGAAAAACCTCTAAGTCCCACAGACATTACAACTGCTGAAGAAGATCACAACAACTGAAGACATCAGCTGATTACAAGGTCTGAAGACAAAGTCTGAAAGTAAAGAACTGAAGACAAAGTCTGAAAGTGAAGTACTGAAGACAAAGACTGAAGACCAGAGTGATCAGTAGTTGTCACAACAGCTGAAGTTATTAACTTCAGTAGTTGTGATGGTTTTTCCTTTTCAGTACTTGTAATTTACCTTTCAGTAGTTTATTGTTTCAGTAGTTTTAGGTCAGTAGTTTTATGTTCTTGTACTTAGCATTCTCTGAGATGTGATCAGTTGTTGAGAACATTTTCAGTAGTTTGCATTGTTTTAGTTGTTTGTATAATTCTGTTAGATGTCACTATCAAGTGACATCAGCAGACGTCACATTCCTCTATAAAAGGAATGTTGACCTAGTTGTTTTGTAACCGAAGCATTACGCGTGAATGAAAATATTCCTTTAGCAGAAAAGCTCTCTCTCTCTATAATCGTCATTGTGTGATTGCATATTCATACTTTCTTGCTTGAATTCGATCTTATTTCTGTTATATTCCGCTGCAAAATTCAAATCTAATTGATCAAACTAGATCCGATCCTATCAGTTCTTAGATGATCGATTCTTGTTTACTATATCATTGAGGTTTCAAAGTTGCATTAGTGTAACGTTGATACAGGGATCGTGTTTGTTAAGATTGAAGATTTCAATTTAGAATGAGAGTATCATTGTAACGGGTTTTCAGAATAAGTGCGGTTTTGAGGGAAAGGCATTCAGAAAGATTATTAAAAGTCATTATGAGAATTGGGTAATGAGTTTTAAGATCCAAGAAGACAAGATCAAAGATAAGATGATGACAACAAGATGTTGTTGGACCCTGAAAGGATCATACATGCCAATTTAAGTGATGGGTTGATGGTTGTTCTGCCGGAAATCCCACAAGTCCAAGAACCAATGCGGATGAAGAATCTGCATGAAGAATTAGAAGACAAGTGTCGGCTAACCGCATTTGTATATGCGGATGACATAGAACAAATGCTGACAAGTGTTTGTTCTTCCGCATTAACAAATGCGGATAGCCAAACACAAATGCTGACAAGTACTTTGTACATCCGCATTTACTAATGCTGATGCTCAGCAACAAATTGGCCAAGTGTTTGCTCATCCGCATTTGTTAATCCTAATGACCATACACCAATGCTGAAGAAGAAAAAGAAATGCTGATGAAGATCAACACATCCGTATTAGTTAATGCGGATGAACAAAGGAAATGCTGATGAAGACTTTTGTACTTAGACTAGTTCTCTGATGTATAGGTCAGGGGTAGTTTAGTCTTTTTGTTAAAGGCAACTTGTCAGCATATTAATAGAATAGAAAACCTTGTATGTGAGGTGACTGTTGATAGACACCATAGACAATCAGAATATTTTGTTTAGTCTTATGTTCTCAAGGTGTATTGTTACTGTTTAATGCTAAAACCCTAGCATTCATTGTAACCGATCACCTTTATTAATACAAAGAGCATTTATGAGTATTTCTTGCATTCAATGTTCATTGATTGTTTGATTCCGCCATACAATCATTGACTCAATCATCATATTCTGTCCTTGTGAGAATATCAATCTCACACCCAGTCAATTGGTATCAGAGCTTTGGCTCTTGGTTCTTCTTAAGATCTGCCTAGATCTAAGCTGAACTCGATTGAACTGGTGATTGAGTTGCTGATAGAGTGTTCGTCAACTCTACTTAGCATACAAGTTAAAGAATTGTAGAAAACTCTTCAACAGTTACTGTTCATCCGTACTCATCTTCAAGAACAAAGCTGTGAACAGTTGATAAAACCCGAAAATTACAACATAAACTCACAAAACATCAACAGATCTAATTCCTTAAGCTTGTTTTGGACCATTCGGACTAATTGGACTTAAAAATCAATCTAATCATTATTCAAACAAGTTGAAAAAACAGAATATTAAAATGGATTTACATAATTTCTCTGAACTTGGTCATACTCCAAAACCTCCTATGCTTAAACATAAATCTGAGTTTAAGCAATGGAAAATCAGATTCATGAACTATATTAAAGGTGTAGATCCGGACTATTGGATTTCAATATGAAAAGGGCCTCACATTCCAGTGACACTTTCTGCTGATCAGGCTGCACTGTACAAAACCTCAAGAATACCCATTGAGGATCTCACTCTTGATGATGATGACTACAAGAAGATAAAATGGATGTGCTAAAAAGGCTTGAAAAGTATGGAACTGCTAAAGCTGTTTGGGATGCATTGCTGATAATGTGTGAAGGAAGCAGTGAAGTGGCTGAAATTAACAAGGATAAGCTTGTTAATCAATATGAAACCTTTCATCACTCCAAGGGGGAGTCCATCTCTAAACAATTGCATAGATTTGTGCAACTGGTGAATGATTTAGAGATCATTGGAGTAACATACAAAGTCAAAGAACTAAACAAGAAGATGCTTCACAGCCTTCCAGAAAGTTGGAAACAAAATGTTACAATGCTAAAAAACACTATTGTTCTAGAGAGTACCGATCACCTTTATTAATGATTGCCAAAATAGAAGCTCTAGAACTAGATGAAAGGAGCAGGAACCTTGGTGGACCTCGAGTTATTGAAGCTTACAAATTTCCATCAGACAATCACTTTGTGGAAAATGCATTCATCACTGAGGATGATGATTTTCTCTCCTCAAGAGATCAAGTGAAAACAACTGGTTTTATTGCAGCACCAATATCAAACAAGCCATCAACATCATCTCAACCAAGTGGGTTTTTTGCCACTCCCTCAACTACCCATGAAGACCCAAGATCAGAAGAGCAAAAGGCAACTTACAATGCATTTGTTGCTAGTTTTTAAGCTTACCTTGGAGGTAGACTCACTTCTGCTCATTTGATCCAAGAAGATTTGGAAGAAATGGATCCAGATGATGTGGAAGAAATGAATCTGCAATGGCAAATGGCTATGATAGCAATGAGAGCCAATAAGTTTTTCAGGAAAGGGAGAAAGCTTAGTCTAAATGAAAACACCAAACTTGGATATGACAAATCCAAGGTAAAGTGTTTCAACTGTGGTGTAACTGGTCACTTCTCCAGAGAGTGCAATGCACCTAGAAGAAACAACAACACTTTCCAAAGAAACTCTCAGGGTCAGTCATCTCCACAACCAAGCACAAGTTTTCACTCCAACAATCAACAATAGCAGTATCATCACCAACAATCACAACATCAGCAACCTTATCAAAGTCATCCACAACTAACAAATATGGCACATGGAAGCAGTCATGCATCTTCAAATTCCCTTGTCATTAGACAAGATGGAGTGTGTGATTGGAGTTTGTATGAAGAGGAAGTAAAACCTCAGTTTCAGAATCATGCACTGCTCATATAAATGATGGTCCAACTCCTATGCCATCTGAGGTAAAATCCAACCTTTGTACTTATAAATGTATTTCTGAACTGCAAGGTTATCATGAGCATAATCATAAGCTGGCTTCTAAAATAAAAGAAGAAAAAGTCAAGTCAGAGATGCTCAAAAGAGAAATTAAAGGCTTTGAAATAAAAATCAAATCTCTCATCTCTGACATTGAAAAATTACATAGTGAAAAGTACACTCTTGCAGCTGAGAATGAGCAACTAATTGAAAAGTTAGCTCAATCAAAAGCTGAGCAGTCACTTACTGAAATGAAACTTGAAAAGTTTAAAACATCATCAATCAAGCTGCAAGAGATGCTAGATTCACAATAGGATCCAAGGATATGACTGGGATTGGGTATAATTCTTGTCCTCCACCTTACAATGATAACTACACTGTCATGCCTGAATCTATCACACTCAAACAGGAAAATGAACCTATCACTGTTGAACCAAAATTAGTTTTAAAACAAGTCACTAATCCTCAAAATAAACCAAATGTTTATATTGAAACAAATGAGGAGAAAATTAAACTAGGTTAGCCAATTAAAATTAAGGAGTGTTTAGACAAGACAGTGAATGTTATCAAACCAACAAGCCCAATCAAAGCCATTGTTCCATTTGTGAAATTTATACCTGCAATTTCAAAAGAAAAGAAGAAAACCGTGGCTTCAGTGAAACCTTCTGCTGAAAGCAGTTCTGATTATGAGAGTAAATCTCCAATAAGTTCAAGCAAATCAGACAAACTTTCACTAACAAAGCAAAACAAGAATTCTATGGTGTCAAAAACAAAAAACAATTCAGATCCCCAATCATCAAAATTAAAACAGGGAGTTGGTTTTGACATTTGTAACAAAGACCATGTGAATCAATTAGAAACAGAAGTAAGAAGAAGGGTAAGGAAGCAAAAACAATCCAGAAAAGACAAACCTAGTAGTTTTGTGAAACAAACTACTAAAAGGGCTGATCTTGCTTCCTCATCAAAGTCAAAGGTTGAGACTCAGTTGAAAATAGGTAAACCTACTGAGTCCTCAACATCAAGGTCGACTTCAAGAGACAATCACTTGTATTGTGATGTGTGTGAAATGTCTAATCACAGTACAGATAAGTGTTATTTCAATCAATACTACTCTGCAGGACCGGTGAAGGGTGGTCACTTACAACACAACAACACAAAGAGGAGATTAACCAAACTTAATCAAACAGTAAACTGGATTAACCACAAGTATGATACTAAGAACACAAGTAATGAGTAAGAGACAGAACAAGAGAACACAAGATATTGGGTTTCAAGGATGCAGTATATTGCTTTCTCAAGTTCTATTACAAGTGTTACAAAGCATAAAGAAAGATACAAGAACATGGAATACTTATACTACAACCTACAGCCGGCTATACTTTGAAAGCCAGCTGGATACAGTTGACTAGACATTAACAAAATCAATTGTAGAATCAAAAGGCATATCTGCCTTTTGACTAGTGACTATGACATGCCATAGCTCACATCCTAATATATTACAAAAAGGATAAAAGTACATAAAGTAGAAAGCATGGACTCAAGACCTCAATGTACAGTTACCAAAAGCATGGACCTTTCACCAACTCATGTAAGTTGGTGACTTTATAGAGTTGCAGCGGAAAGATGGTCCAGCTTTATGGTAAAGTACATTAGATAAAGGCATATCTCTAAAAGTCTTCGGAAGAAATCTGTCTTCACTAATTGGCTTCGGAAGACTTTGTCTTTGAAGCTTCGGAAGACTTCACTTTTGGCTTCGGAAGATATTGGTCTTGGCTTCGGAAGATTTTACACTTAGAATATTTCTAGTGCATGATGTAAAACTTCCAAAGCATTTCTACTTCAGTTCTTTAGTGCATGTTTGCAGAGAGACTTTGGATGTTTTGGCTGCATCAGACTTATAGGAATCCTTCTCCCCCTAGGGTGATGCTACCCAAACATTTAGAAGATCTTCAGATGTTTGTAGTCTTCAGCACAATGATGACCATACCCTTCTTCATTAGATGGTCAGGATCATTCAGACTCTCATAGTATCTTCTCATCTCAAAGAGATCATGCAAAGGTAAGTTGATTATGTCTTGCCATGTATAGACATTCTCAACACCTTGATCTTTGATCACATGACATCTTTCTGGATTAGTAGAGAAGGTCCAGGATAAGATGGGTGTCTCAGCTGCAAGAGGAGCCACTTGAATTGGAGTGGATTGGGCTGCCTCTTCATGCACTTCATCAGGTTGATCTGACTCAGCCTGAGGTGTAGAGGTAGATGATTCTGTAGGATTCGATCTGCCCAAGATACATATTAAATTGATGTGGCTAGTGTGATATGATCCAAGTCGGGTCATACCCAATAACAGGCTAGACAAACACCTGCAATATTTATTTATTGATTTGATCAACTAAATAAATATCAACACTATATATATATTTAAAAAAATGGCTTTCTAAATGAAAGATGCACTTGAGAAATGAATAAATAACATGGGTTTATTTATTTAGAGAGAGTACTATATATTGTTATTTAACAGGTTAAGTAACATTATTAAGTTAATATAACATGTTTTGTCATTTGTCTAAAATACAAGTTTGTTTAAAAAGGATTTAATTAAACTTGTTACAATTAAGTTGGTTGGATGTTTTAAAAAGGGAAGCCCCTCATTGGACCCCAACCTCTCGGCCTAAATGGCTGAAAAGGGACCATCATTTGTTGGTGGTTTACTTAATTGATAGACAAAATAAAACATAGATGCAAGAATCTCTCCAACTTCTCAAGTAGATAAAGAGTTTTTCTCTCCCTTTTCTCTGATTTTTCGAATAGAAGAAGGCAGAAAGAAGCTCAAAAACTCGGCTGGAACAAGGTGTTCAAGGCTGTGAAAAGTGTTGAGGATCCTAGCTTCCAAAGGTGTTTGTTGGTGGCTTGGGGTATAGCTTTCTTGAGGTCTTCTTGGTTGAAGATTCAGCCATAAAGTTCATCCTTAGCACCTCCATAAACTCGTTTTCTAGTAGCTTGAAAAGGTTATCTTCTAAACATCCTATGGTTGTCCTCTTGTATGCACTTCGTATTTGGATCCATGGTTTGGGTTTTGCTTATTAAAAGAGTTTAATAATCAACATATCAACAAGTTTTAAAACTCTTAATCCGCTGCGTTTTTTCATATAAACAAGCTTATATGGACTTTGATAAACTTGTTAAATCCCTTCAATGGCATCAAGAGCCACTTATACGAGTGCATACATGTATTGTTCATACTTTTCACGGTTTTATGGTGTGTTTCACCATATGGCCGTAGCCTTTAGGGCTGTTGGTTGCCCCTTTTATTTTCTTTTAAGATTATACTTTACATGCATGTGGTAATCTTAGAAAACTTACTCACTTTGTTGATTGATTGTTTTGCTTGGACAAAACTGAAAGTTTTCGGTTTGATTAATCTTGGCCGAAAACTTTAGGGTAATAAAGGGGAACCAATTTTACTTCTAATACTTGCATATTTGGATGTGTATATGGATGTTCATAACCTAGCCAATACCTTGTATTTGGATGAGTTTTGTGTTGTGATGTTGTTTGATTATTCAATTGGGTTGTAATAATTATTTATTTGGGTTTGTAATCTATTTATTATTTATGTTGGTTTGTAATAATAAGTAGATTAGTTGTATTTCTTTTACTAGTAAAAATGTATTAGGATATATTTTGTAAAAGAAGTTCAACAAGACTTTGTTTTTTGGGTTTGGGCCATTTTAGGCCCAAATGGGCCTCATAGCCCAAGATTGGTTTTAAGCCCAATAACCAAAGCCCAAAGCATGAAGGCCCAAGGAAGCTAGGAGCTGAAGTTGGAGCCCAAAATAAAACCCAAATAAAGCAAAATGGTGACAACACAAAATGGACACTTGATGCATTAGGATGCGGGATCAAGTGGGAGCACACCATCTCAATGCCTTGTGTCATGTTTATGCTTTATTATTGACCCTCTTGGCACACTTGTTTTGGCCAACAAGTGTTGTCAAATCCATTGGCTATGGTTATGAACTTGTGAAATTGGATAGTTAACAACATGGAATCAACAACTCGCATAAAATTGTTTTACCAAAGGTTATTGATTTCATAATTTAATGAGTAATTGAGAGGAACTTTGAAATAAGTTTTCAAACAAACTACCATGCATTTGAATGCATGCAAATGCAAGGTATGAAAATTGTTTTCCAAACTAGAATTTTGTGAAACTCAAATCCCTTTTATAACAAGTCAAACACCATCCTATTATACAACACTCGAATCATTTGAGAATTTAATGTGGGATAAAGGTCACCTAACCACATTAAAGGGAACTTATGAGTTTGAGGTGGGTTTGCCGTATTTATGGGATAAAGGTCACCTAACCACTTAGCAAATCCACACGTGTGTCTAAGTAGGACGACTTAATTTGGAAACCATGCATTAGGATCACCGAAGCATGACGTACAAAGGGTGTTGATGGGATAAACATGCCAAACAAACATAAGATGTTTAACCGATCCCATACACTAGAAATTGTAATAGGTTACAATTGTCAAACGTTGACTACCTTGTTAATTTAAATAAAGGGATAAAGATCACCTAACCGATATTTAAATGTAACGTTGGATTCTAAATTTTGACTATTAATTGTCTATGAGACAAAAGGGTATTAATAATCAAAATACATTGATATTTAAAGTACTAAAAATTGAACTTTGTAAAATTGTAGATGGCTAACAACAACAACGCAATCCCGACCGTCCATAACCTATCACTAAGAACCATCCTTGAAAAGGAACGTCTAAACCATGGGAACTTCATGGATTGGTACCGAAATTTGAGAATTGTTCTCAAACAGGAAAAGAAGTCCTATGTGTTAGACGATCCCATTCCCGAAAAACCCGATGAAAATGACGTTGAGGCCTTTGCCGAATGGGTCAAGTACACCGAAGACTCTGTGCAAGTCTCATGTCTCATGCTAGCGAGTATGATTCCTGATTCGCAAAAGGACTTTGAGAACCACAATGCCTATGACATGATCACCCAGTTGAGGGAAATGTTCCAACAACAATCAAGGGTGGAGCGCTTCGAAACGGTTCGAGCACTTCATGCATGTCGAATGGACGAGACCCAATCGGTATCATCTTACGTTCTCAAGATGAAGAGCCACATTGATCGCCTTGAAAGGCTTAACTGTCGTGTGTCCAACGAGTTGGCAACGGATTTGATCCTCAACTCCCTATCCAAGAAGTTTGATAGCTTCGTTATGAACTATAACATGAATGGATGGGACAAGAGCATTGGTGAGCTTCATTCAATGCTCAAAACGGCCGAGGCAGGCATGGGTAGAAAGGTTCTACCGGTCCTTACGATCAATGAAGGTGGTAGTAGGAAAAGGCACCTCCACGACCCTAGGGCAAATGTTGCCAAAGGGAAGGGGCACGTCAAAGGGAAGGGTAAGGGTAAAGCAAAAGTGGAACCGCCCAAACCGAAAGAAAAGAAGCAAAAGGTTGTTCATGATGACCCGTGTTTTGAGTGTGGTGAAGTAGGCCATTGGAAACGCAATTGTCCAGTCTATCTCAAAGCGTTGAGATCGAAGAGGGACGCGGGGCAAACTTCAGGTACAATGTTTATGATACATGTTGAGCTAAATGTTATTTCTTCTAACACATGGGTATTAGATACGGGATGTGGAACTCATATTTGCAATTTGTTGCATGGGTTCAAAAGAAGTGAGCATTATGCAAAAGGGGAAATAAGTCTCTTCATGGGCAATGGTGCAAAGGTTCACGTGGAAGCCCAAGGAGACTACATTTTGAAGCTTCCAAGTGGTTTGGAAGTTATTTTAAAGAATGTTTTGTATACTCCTAGTTTAACTAGGAACATTATTTCTGTTTCCCGTTTAAGACAATGTGATTATGATTTCAAGTTTGTTGACAATGATATTCATGTTTCTTTAAATCATGTGTTTTATTTTAAGGCTATACCTTGTAATGGTATTTATGAATTGGTTCATAATAACACCACATATGATAGCTCTATGTACCAAGCCACCACCAAAAGGCTCAAACAAGACTTGAGTGATTCCTATCTTTGGCATTGTCTCCTTGGTCATATAAACAAGAATCGTATGCAAAAACTCCAAAAGAATGGTCTTTTAAAAACTAATGAAAATGTTTCATTTGATGTATGCGAGTCTTGTTTACAAGGTAAAATGACAAAGGCCCCTTTTAGTGGGACTAATGAAAGGGCAAAGGATTTATTAGGGATCATACATTCGGATGTATGTGGACCTTTTAAACCAACAACTAGGAATGGTGAAAGATACTTCATTACTTTTACCGATGACTATAGTCGTTATGGGTATGTGTACTTGTTAAGACACAAACATGAATCTTTTGAAATGTTCAAAATCTTCAAGAATGAAGTTGAAAATCAACTCAACAAAACGGTCAAGATTCTTCGTACAGATAGAGGAGGTGAATACCTGAGTAGTGAATTTCAAGAGTATCTTAGAAGTTGTGGGATTGTCTCACAACTTACTTCACCTGGAACACCACAACATAATGGTGTGTCTGAAAGGAGGAATCGAACTCTATTGGATATGGTTCGATCTATGATGGCTAGAAGTACACTACCTCTATCATTTTGGGGTTTCGCATTGCTCTCCGCGGCCCGTATTTTAATATGGCCCCAACCAAGAAAGTGGAAAGGACACCTTTCGAAGTATGGCATGGAAGGGTTCCATCATTATCATATTTGAAAGTTTGGGGATGTGAGGCTTATCCTAAGCAATACGCTCAAAACAAACTGGAAGCCCGATCCACAAAGTGTATCTTCATTGGATATCCTAGAGATTGTATTGGATACTATTTCTATGATCCAACAGAGCAGAAAGTATTTATTGCTCGAAAGGCAGAGTTCTTGGAGACTAAGTTTCTTTCAGAAGAAACTAGTGGAAGAGCAGTGGAACTTGAAGAGGTTCAAGATTCACAAGACGATACACAATTGGTTGATACTAGCAATCAACATGAGGATGTTGAGAATGATCATATGGATGATCAAGATACACAAAACGTTCGCAGATCTGGTAGAACTAGTATTCCTCCTGAGAGATATGGATTTTTCATGGATGGATGCTATGTGGTAGATTCGGATGAACCAACCACATACCATGATGCAATGTCAAAACCTGATTTTGACAAATGGCAAGAAGCCATGAACGTTGAGATGCAATCCATGTATGATAAACAAGTTTGGGAATTGGTTACACCACCTCTAAAGTCCAAGATAGTTGGAAGTAAGTGGGTTTTCAAGAAGAAAACCGATATGCATGGAAACTTGGATACTTATAAAGCTAGACTTGTAGCGAAAGGTTTCACTCAAACTCAAGGGGTTGATTATGATGAAACTTTCTCGCCTGTGGCAATGCTAAAGTCTATTAGGATATTGTTTGCCATAGCAGCATATTATGACTATGAGATTTGGCAAATGGATGTCAAAACCGCTTTCCTTAATGGATATCTTGAGGAAGATGTCCATATGAAACAGCCTGAAGGTTTTGTCGATCCAAAACATCCTAACAAGGTATGCAAGTTAAAGAAGTCAATCTACGGATTGAAACAAGCGTCAAGAAGTTGGAATCACCGTTTTGATGATGAAGTAAAGAAATTTGGCTTCATCAAAAATACTGATGAAGCTTGTGTGTATAAGAAAGCTAGTGGGAGCATTATTACTTTCCTTGTATTATATGTCGATGACATTCTACTTTTTGGAAACGACATTCCAACCTTGGAAGGTGTAAAAACCTGGCTTGGAAGCTGTTTTTCCATTAAGGATCTTGGTGAAGCCACCTATATTTTGGGAATAAAGATCTATAGAGATAGATCAAGGTGGTTGATAGGTTTAAACCAAAGTGCATACATTGAAAAGATCTTGAAAAGGTTCAAGATGGAGAATTCTAAGAAAGGTTTGGTACCTATTCAAAAGGGGACTATATTGAGCTCATCTCAATGTCCTAGTTCAAAGGTTGAACAAGAAAGAATGAATGGAGTCCCATATGCATCTGCTATAGGATCCATCATGTATGCAATGTTATGTACTAGGCCAGACGTGTCATGTGCTTTAAGCATGACAAGTAGATATCAACAGAATCCTGGTAATAGTCATTGGATGGCTGTTAAGAGTATTTTGAAATTCCTTAGAAATACTAAGGACATGTTCTTAATATATGGATCTGGTGAGGAGGAACTCGTTGTAAAGGGTTACACGGATGCGAGTTTCCAAACTGATCGAGATGATTCTCGATCACAGTCGGGATATGTCTTCATCATGAATGGAGGAGCAGTCTCTTGGAAGAGCTCAAAGCAAGATGTGGTGGCACTGTCTACAACAGAATCAGAATACATCGCCGCTTCATTGGCAGCTCAAGAAGCTGCGTGGCTTAGGAAGTTCATTGCTGATCTAGGGGTTGTTGCTACCATTCAAGACCCCCTAGAGATCTTTTATGACAACGAGGGTGCGATTGCTCAAATCAAGGAACCTCGTGCTCATCAAAAGACTCGGCACATTGAACGGAGATTCAACTACATAAGGGATGAAGTTGAAAAAGGAAAGATATGTATTCGCAAAGTTCACACTGATCAAAACATTGCGGATCCACTCACGAAGCTCCTAGATAGGTAAAAACATGAAAGTCATACTTGTGACTTAGGACTTCGATATTCTAGTGATTGGACTTGATCAAATTTTGTATTTGGATATTGGAACTTATGTTATTTAACTTAATTATATGTTTATAATTTTCATTTGTTCATCCTTTTAGCATGTTTAAATCCGTGAATAAGCAAGTTATTCTAAACGTCCGTGGTCGATCATACTTGTGGGAACAACTATGAATGTAAGACTATAGTGAACTTGGATTGGTTGATATTCATAAGGTATGAATATAAAGCAAGGGGTTGCTACCAAGGTTCATTGATATCTATGGGATATAGATATTGGACCGACCCGCTCTCAATTATCTCTGCATGGAATCTTAGTGATTAGTCATAAGAGATATTGAGTAAAGGTGAATATCATTTTATCCTCAGACCTGAGATACATATAGGGTCTTGATATTCACCAAGTATTATACTTTGACTTAGTACTTTGTTGTTATGTAAAATTAACAGTACATAAGGCTAGGTTCAGGTATGATATAAGGTGATTGTGAGAGACATATGTAGTCAAGATGGAATCTGTTCCTCTTATTCGTTGAGAGTTAGATGTCTAAGGCCTGTTAAAGTTAAATCATCGGAGAATGACAATTCTGTGTCTCTGGGATTTAACATGACATCTGTAACAAAAGGATGGATGATTGATTCACCTAAATCATATTCAAGTAAGGTACTTGAAAGGGATGATGTTATTGAATGGCACTTAGTCATATACATTAGGGGTAGCAAACCGTTGCTAGGCGTCATTTGCTGCTTGCATCAATCTTTTATGAATCTTGTGCAAGTGGGAGATTGTAGGATTCGATCTACCCAAGATACATATTAAATTGATGTGGCTAGTGTGATATGATCCAAGTCGGGTCATACCCAATAACAGGCTAGACAAACACCTGCAAAGGCTGGAACAAGGTGTTCAAGGCTGTTAAAAGTGTTTTTCTCTCCCTTTTCTCTGATTTTTCGAATAGAAGAAGGCAGAAAGAAGCTCAAAAACTCGGCTGGAACAAGGTGTTCAAGGTTGTTAAAAGTGTTGAGGATCCTAGCTTCCAAAGGTGTTTGTTGGTGGCTTGGGGTATAGCTTTCTTGAGGTCTTCTTGGTTGAAGATTCAGCCATAAAGTTCATCCTTAGCACCTCCATAAACTCGTTTTCTAGTAGCTTGAAAAGGTTATCTTCTAAACATCCTATGGTTGTCCTCTTGTATGCACTTCGTATTTGGATCCATGGTTTGGGTTTTGCTTATTAAAAGAGTTTAATAATCAACATATCAACAAGTTTTAAAACTTTTAATCCGCTGCGTTTTTTCATATAAATAAGCTTATATGGACTTTGATAAACTTGTTAAATCCCTTCAGATTCAGGCTTCTTCTTCTTAGACTTTGGTTTAGAAGCCATCCTCTTCTTTTTCTTAGAAGACTTTAACTGAGAAGACTGGTCTGCAGCACCTTGTTGATCATCCTTGTCTTTCTCAGTTGGGTGTTCCTCCCTCACAGGTTCAGAAGGAGAGGGAGTTTGACCCTGCTGTGGATCAGAAGATGAAGCTTGCTGAGGCTCAGTAGGAGGTCCGAGTTGTGTAGTCTTAGGTTGTTCAACCTTAACATCCACTTCAGGTGGGATTTGACTTGGAGGAGAGTATAAGTCAATCAACTCTCCACTCTTAATCTTCTGCTTGATTACCCTGATATGCTCATCCATTGTGGATAGAGACATAGGGCCAAGTCTCCTTCCGGAGAATCCATACAACTTCAAGAAGCTCATCATCCTTTGTCTGTCAGCAGATTTCTTCATACTCTTTTGGATGATGGCTCTTGACTTTGCAGCCTCTTCCCTTATCTTTCTCTTTGTAGCTTTTTGTTCTTTGAGCACTTGAAGTTCAAGCTGTTTGAGATACTCAAACTCAATATACTCAAAGGACACGGGAAGAAGTGTAGATGCCTGGTAGAGACCTGTCGCACTCAGGTAGTTGATCATGTTTTGTCTGTCTGTTTCTTTGTCTACCTGAGGTTCTTGTGATGATGCCATAGTCTCTTGCACAGGGCTTTCTTGAACTGGGGAGAGAGTAGGAGCATGCTTGTATAGTCTTTTCTGTCTCTTCTCCTCTTTGAATTGGAGAAGTAACCTTGCATCCTCTTTTTCTTTCATCTCTCTTGGCACTTCCATGTCAGCCAGTTCATTTAGTTGCTCTATGGGGAGAGATATAATCTCATCTATGTCATAGTTCCTAGTCTGCAGGTAAGTAATCCTGACTGCCCTCAACTCATCATCTTGAGTGTTTGGTCTGGGGGCAGCCCTGATTGCAGCTTGCATAAAACCTGAAGACCCAGAGGAACTTTCTCCCCTTAGCTTCCTCTTCCTCTCTCTCTCCTCCTCCTCAATTTCCTCAGGAGTCAAAATGCTTTTTCCTTTGTCACCCACAGACCTTTGTGACTCAGGGTGGATAGAGGTTTGGCCTTCATTGCTTGGTGTAGCATCCATGTTCTGGCCAGAGAGAGGTTGTGAGACACCTTCACCAGCAGGTGTTTCATCGAGGAATGAATTTCTGAAGCAGTTGTTGGTGTGACAGGGCTCTCAGGCTCTATCACTGGGCCTTCAGCCAAGGTTTTCCCTTTGAAGCTAATCTCAAGGTCTGCCTCAGCATCCAGTTGACCAATGACATTACCTGATTGCCTTTGTCTCCTTCTTAGGCTGATCTCTTCAGTAATTCTGTCTTGAATTCTGAGTGCTAACCTGTCAGCTTGTCTTGATTTGCTTGGATTGACAAGTGGCATCTTGACCAGATCAAGACCTTCATAGTAGTTCAAGGTTTAAAAATCAAATACTTCTTGTTGCCCTTGAACTCTGTGAAGAATAAGGGCTCTTCTATCAGCATCATACCTCCATCCAATGATGTAGTTTGAAGTTCCTTGAGGTGGGGATGACATAGCCCTTGGTATACCTTTCTCAAAGAGACTCCTGATGATAGAGTCTATAGAGTCCACATTAATGTGAACTTGAGGAAGTTGCTGAGTATGCACAATTGCAAGTGAGGATGGTGAGTCCTCAATGTCCATACTCTCTGAAGAACTCCCAGGTTCTGTGTCTGTAGTGACTTTCTCCCCTTTTTGGTAGCATCACCCTCTTGCATAGGTGAGCTAGAGGTTAGGTCAACCACATTCACAGGTTCTTGTGTTCCTGGTTGAACTCTTCTTAAAGGTCTCCCAGCTAGTTTTTCCCTGAGATAAGATATCTCAAGTTGCTGATCATTGACCCTGTTGTGAAGGGTAGTCACCTGAGATTCAAGGTGACTAACCTTAGAGACTAAATAGGAGCATGTTTTTGACAGTTTTTGCACCTTTAGTCTCAGATTCCCCTCTTCTTCATCAGAAGAATCATTGGGGGATGAGATGATTGGACCAAAGTCCTCTCTCTTACCACCAGCTTTAGGTTCTTGGCTGCTGGATTTCCTCTGCTCATTGACATTTTCAGTTGAGATGTCAATGGGCTGAGTTGCCATGGTTGAGGTCTTAATAATGTAATCACTTGCAAAAGTGAGAGCCTCTTCCATATGGATATCCTGAACAGGTTTAGAAGTATCCACCTCGGTTATAGGTGACTGATGTGGGCTAGACTGAGGAGACTCAGGAGTACTCATCTCTCTTTGAGTAGGGGAAGAGAAGAGAGACTCATGGTACTCACTGAAACCTAAGTCTTCATCAGTATAGAATGAAAGGTTAGGAATGGGTTGATTTAGATCTAAAGGCTGGGGATGGTAACTGTCCCCTGAAGGTTGTTCACTTGAGTGTTGAGACTTAGAGTGAAGGCTTAAGGCAGTTGGGCTTGTGAGCTCATCAGGGTGAGCATGAGGAACCTCAGCCCTGATTATTGAAGAGATGAGAGTGGTTTGCTCCTTAGGGGAAACGGGAGCTCTAGTGTCCACTTCCTCCTGTATTGGTGAGTATATGGGGACCTGCACAGACTCAATAGCTTGAGTAGGGGTTCGTTTGGATTTTCTTTGGTAGGTGAGGGTTACTTGTGGCCTTTTTGGTGGTAGAGAGGTAGAAGGTGTGGGTTCAACACTAGCTTGTGTTGCTAGATTGTCACCTTGAGCAATGAGCTCTAACATTTTGGGGACAAGGGCTGTTTCTACCCCTGAGAAGCCTACAGTTGGCTTCTTCATGATTTTAAAGATGCCGAGCTTCATCTGTCCAAATTTAAGAATATTATCTATTTCCCTCAACTGTGAGCCCAGTTCACAGTTGAGAATGTGTTGAACATATCTAGGAAACATAAAATACTCTAAGGAGTCCAAGTTAACAAGCAAATTTGTATAGACAAATTGAGAGTACCTGAACTTGACCCCTTGAACCATTCCATGTACTATGAAGGAGAGATCCTCAGGAATCTGGTCCCACCCTCCATGCTTGTTTGACAAGCTGTGGATAACCACATGGAGTAGGTATTTCCACTGGGATGAGACCTTCCCTTTCCTGAAGGTCTTTACAGAGAAATCTCCCTCATAGCCCATCTGCTCAAAGGAATGATTGACAGCTTCCTTTGGGAAGGACAACTCACCTTCTTCATCTTCCAGCTGCAAGTGAATGTTGATGATGGCCGGAGTGATGAAGATTGTCCTCCCTTGCACTGTGGCAGACAGTGCCTTCTCCCTATCCATGATGACCTCTTCGCAGGTCTTCCAAAATTAAAGCAGATGATCCTCATAGAGAGTAGGATCAATGGTTAGGGAGGTGAAGTAATTTGATAAAGCTAAGAAACGGCAAATCTCTGAGAAACTATCATCTTTCTCAGAGCTTAACAGAGCAACCTGGTTGTGTTGCCTGTGAAGTTGGATGGAGAAATCTGGGTTGTTTCTGCGGTTATGGTTGGCCATTTTAGAAGCTTAAGGATGAAGAAAGGTGAAAAGCAAATGCGGTTTGGGAATTAGGTTTGAAGAATAGTAGAACTGAAGAAGATAGTGAGGGAGAGGGGGAATCGTTGGGTATTTATGTGAAAAGGATTTGAACCAAAGTTAATGAAAGAGGATAAACTTTGAAATCCGAATGTCGGTCCCACCTTTGAAAAAGTAGTTTACTTTTGCTCAAAAAGTAGTTTTCTTGGAATTCGAAAAGCTTCCGAAGGTAAATTATCTTCGGAAGTTTTTAATGAAAAAGCTTCCGAAGCTAAAATGACTTTGGAAGAATTTCCTGAGAATCCTGAAAATTTTGCTTCGGAAGAGAAATAAAAACTTGAATGCTTTGTATGTAAACAACAAAGCTTCCGAGAGTTAATTTTGATTTGGAAGGAAAAAGTCCTTGAAAACAAATAAGTGTCTGAGACAAGTATTTAAGCTTCGGAAGATAGATTGAAACATCTTCCCAAGGTAAAATTTCTTAGACGGTTATTTATTTTGAAGACATGATTTTCTTTCGAATATAAAAATATATCTTCGGAAGGATCAGAAAATTTTCAAGAATCTAAGAAAACTCTTCAAAAAGGATTTTTTTTATCCAAAGAAAAACATGAGCTTATGAAAGTGATGAACTAGACAACTTAGGACACACATATTTTAAGAAATAAGTAGAATTAGTTTTTTAAGAAAAATCTACTCAAAGTTAATCATCCCAATAGCTGATATTAGATATTTAAATCTCTGTTCATCAAAAGCTTTTGTAAACAGATCAGCATATTGTTCATATGTATGAACTTTGACTAATTTAATTAATCCCTTTTCATAGTTATCTCTTATTAAATGATACCTGATATTGATGTGTTTGATCCTTGAGTGCTGCACAGGGTTCTCAGTGATAGAGATAGCACTATTGTTGTCTATATGAATAGGAGTCTCATTGAAGTTAAATCCATAGTCCAGCATCTGATTTTGAATCCAAAGAACTTGAGCACAGCAACTTGCAGCAGCAATGTATTCAGCCTCAGCAGTTGATGCAGACACACAGGATTGTTTCTTGCATTGCCATGAGACAACCCTTCCACCAAGAAATTGACATCCCCTAGATGTAGACTTTGCAGTCATATTGCAACCACCATAATCACTATCTGTATAAGCATACAGATTGAAGTCAGGATTCTTTGGATACCATAAACCAAGTGTTGAAGCACCTTTGAGGTATCTTAGAATTCTCTTGATAGTGATGAGGTGAGACATCTTAGGGTTGGCTTGATATCTTGCACAAATGCATGTAGCAAACAGGATATCAGGCCTGCTAGCAGTAAGATACATAAGAGACCCGATCATAGCACTGTATAAGTGTTCATCTACACACTCCCCCTCAAGATCAGGTCCAAGGGAGTGGTTTCTGGCTATGGGTGTCTTAGCAATCTTACAATTAGTCATGTTGAACCTCTTGAGTATGTCCTGAACATACTTTGACTGACTTATGAAGATACCGTCTTCAACTTGCTTCACATGAATTCCTAGAAAGAAATTGAGTTCTCTCATTGCACTCATTTCAAATCTATCTTTCATCAGCTTCTCAAAGTCTTTGCAGAGCTTTGGATTAGTTGAACCAAAGATGATGTCATCTACATACACTTGAAATAGCAATATGTCATTTCCCTGTCCTTTGATGAAGAGAGTTCTATCTATAGTACATCTCCTGTATCCATGTTTGCAAAGATACTCAGACAATGTCTCATACCATTTCCTGGGTGCCTGATGTAGCCCATAAAGAGCTTTGTCAAGCTTGCAGACATAATCAGGATGATCAGGGCCTACAAAACCAGGTGCCTGTTTGACATACACCTCTTCATCAATCACTCCATATAGAAAAGCACACTTCACATCAAGTTGAAACACCTTGAAGTTCTTGGATGCAGCAAATGCCTGGAATATTCTAACAGCTTCTAGTCTTGCTACTAGAGCAAAGACATCAATGTAGTCAATCCTTTCTTCTTGTGTGTATCCTTGAACAACTAGTCTAGCCTTGTTCTTGATGATAATGCCTCTATCATCCTTCTTATTCCTAAACACCCATTTGGTTCCAATGGTAGTCTTCCCATGAGGAAGAGGACAAAGGTTCCAAACTTTTTGCCTTTTGAATTGAAGCAACTCTTGTTGCATAGCTTCAACCCAACTTCCATCCTTTAGAGCCTCATCAACTTTCTTTGGCTCTATCTGGGATAAGAAACAAGAGTAAAGACAAACATTTGCTTCATGGGTTTGTCCTCTTGTTCTTACCCCTGTGACAACATCTCCAATGATGTTTGTGGTGGGGTGAGACTTGTGGATCCTAAGCTGAGGGATCACAGCAAGTTGCTGAGA
Source organism: Flaveria ramosissima (assembly GCA_025215565.1). NCBI lineage: Eukaryota > Viridiplantae > Streptophyta > Magnoliopsida > Asterales > Asteraceae > Flaveria > Flaveria ramosissima. The sequence continues at coordinate 84,839,849 of CM046039.1, read as the reverse complement.
AAGATCTAAATTTGAGAAATTTAGATCTGGCATAGATGATTCACCCTCCACATCACCACACTTATCAAGATGACTTGATCCAATGAGTGTGTGACATCATTGATGTTGTCATCTATGGTGTGGTTATTAGCATCAAGGAATTCTTGATCACTTTCATCATCACCATTGTTGTCTTCCACAATTGAGGTATCTTTGTCTGGTTGTGGAGCCTTTGAGCTGGAATTTGAAGGCACCCCAGATGTATCAGCTGAGTTTGTCATTGTAGTTCTGATAGAAACCTCATTTGCTGAAGCAGTTCCAACTGGAGCTGAAGATATATGAGTTGAAGGTCTTCCTAGCTCAAATCTTGGATCAGGATCACCTGTATTTAAATTTTCTACAGATCCTGAAACATTCTCACAAGATTTGTTAAAACAGTTGGTAACTAAATCAAGATCAAATAGCCAATCAGGACCAGAACCAGCCACACAGGATGTGTGTTCATCGAAAGTCACATTGGCTGACTCCTCAACAGTTCTAGTTCTGAGATTGTATACTCTATAAGCCTTAGCCTGAGAAGAGTATCCAATGAAGTGTCCATCATCTGATTTCTTAGCAAATTTGGCAATTTGATCTTTGGTATTCAAGATGGTGCAAGGACATCCAAATGACCTAAGAAAACCAATGAATGGTTTTCTCTTGTGCCAAAGTTAGTCTTACCATGTGTCTTAACTACTAAAACTCTGTTTTGCACATAGCAAGCAATGTTTACTGCCTCTGCCCAGAAGGTGATGGGCAGTTTAGAGTCAGACAACATAGTTCTTGCAGCTTCAATTAGTGTCCTGTTTCTCCTCTCAGCAACACCATTTTACTGAGGAGTCATGGGAGCACTATATTGTCTTATAATAACTTTTTCATCACAAAATGTATCAAGGGTTTGATTCTTTAATTCAGTCCCTTGATCACATCTTATGGTTTTGACCTTGTGATCACTTTGATTCTCAATTTTTAAGATGAAATTCTTCAGAATCTCAGGGGTCTCATCCTTAGTTCTAAGAAATAAAACCCAAGTGAATCTTGTAAAATCATCTATGATCACCAAACAATAAGAGGTCCTTCCTAGACTCATTATACTGGTGGGGCCAAAGAGATCCATATGTAATAAGTGTAGGGGAGTAGTGATGGAGTTCCTTTCCTTAGGCTTGTGAGATACCTTATGTTGCTTCCCTTTCAGGCATGCAACACAATGATCATCACTTGTAAACTCTTTCTTTGGCATTCCAGTTACCAAATCATGTTTAATTAGTTTATTCATGTTCTTAAAGTTTACATGGCACATTCTTTTATGCCATAGGAAAGACTCATCACTATTGGCTTTAGACAGAAAGCATGAAACTTCTCCAGAGGGAGATGTTTCTTGCAAGTCCATCTTGTACATGTTTCCTTTCTTGGGGGCTCTAAGCAGGATGTGCTCATGAGGAATGACCACTCCAGGCTTGAGAACAATGCACTCATGCTCAATAAAGAGCATGTTATGACTCTGATCACAAAATTGGGATACACTCAGAAGATTGTACCCAAGCTCCTTGACAAAGTTTACCTTTTCAATGTTGAGCTTACCATTTGTGACCTTGCCCCTTCCAGAAATGTAACCACCTTCATCTCCTCCAAAAGCAACTAGTCCTCCATCAATCCTTTCAAAGTTATGGAGTAGTGACCTATTTCCTATCATGTGCCTGGAACAGCCACTATCAATGATCCAGACATTCTTGTTTGTCTTTAGCTGTTCCTGCACAAAGAAATTGATTAGTTACATTTGGAAACCCAAGCCTTATTTGTCTTGGGCTCACTAAGTATAATAGAAGGTAATGCAACAGTAATAGATCCTATGGTTGTGCTAGGAGGATCTTGAGTTGTTGTTGATGGAGAATTTTCAGTCACTTGGTCTTTCTTAGACTTCCACACCACCTTTGGAGTCTTGGACTTGACCTTCAAAACTTCGGAAGCTTTTGGAACTTCAAAAGTTTTGATGACTGAACCTTCGGAAGATTCTACGGTCACTGCAGCAGACTTCAGTGCTTCGGAAGAATTCCTTTCTTCCGAGACCAACTTCTCTTCCGAAGGTAATTTTCCATTTGCCTTCTTCTTAGATTTGGAGCTTTCGAAGGAAACAGATTTTCCTTCCGAAGCTTGAATCTTCTTGGAACTCTTTGAAGTCTTTGTCTTGGTCATATGGACAGTACTTTTAGGATTGTATGGACAATTCTTAGCAATGTGAGAGGTACTTTCACACATGACACACAACATTTTCTTCTTCATAAGAGTCTTCTTATGAGAACAAGACTGTCTTTGGTCACATCCCTTCTCCACCTTCATCTTTGCAGATGCTGAGACAGTTCTTATGGGCTGGGAACTGTTCTTGGAGTTTGATGGTCCAGGCTGTGCAGCAGTGGTACACAACAGATCAGTCTTCTTCTTGGTACTGAGATGATTTGAACAAGAACCAGAACTCTTAGCTGAAGAGTTTTGGTTGATGTCTTCAGTCTTTACTACTTCAAACCCTGCAGAGATAAAAACTTGTTTCTGCTTAGAGTCAAAAGTAGCCTTGATCTCTTGAGCCTTCCTTGCTTTTCTTTTGCTCTTCCTGATCAAGTTCTTTCTCATTGACTTGGTCATCACAGTAATCTTCTTCTCCTCAGAAGGATAGTGGCCCTTCTTAGAATCCTCCTCTTCACTCTTCTTAGAGGAATTCTTCACTATCTCTTCTTCATCCTCTTCACTCATAGGATCTATGAGGGGAAGCTCATCTTCACAAGTTCCACACCTAGGACATCTTACAGACAAGATTGTGGGTGGAGGAGCTATCTCATTGGATCCCAGTCCCTGTCTATTTTGATAACACACCTTGTTGTGCAGGGATGAGGATATTATGTTCTTGAAGGTCTCTTATTCAAGAACACTCTTTTCTGCCTTGGCTTTGCTGATCACAAGCTCAGCCTGGCACTCAGTCAGCTTGGTTATGAGATCTTTGATTTGAGTCCTAAAATCTGTATGCTCATGTTTTAGAAGTGAAATGATTTTCTCTAAGTCCTCTATCTTTAATTTATAATTATTTTCAGACTTTCTAAAATCAGATTTTAAAATGTTTAAGGACTCAAGATCAGATCTCATCTCCAAGTTATAGGACCTGTATCTATTAACTTTAGCAATGCATTCAGGAGAACAGAGATGTTCCAATACCTTGGCTTCATCATGATCTGCCATTAGTGCTTGGTTTGGAGAAGCATCTTCCACCTGAAAGCTCCAGTCAAAGCCTCCTTCTTCAACCACAACAGTAGCTTGTTGCTTTGGCTTCTCATTCTGAGGGGCTTTCTCAGTGTAGTTTGGTCTGGTTTGTGCTTGGCCACCTTTTGTTTTAGGTGCCTTACACTCTCTAGCAAAGTGGCCCATCAGGTTACAGTTGTAACACTTGACTTTGCTTTTGTCCAAGCCAAACTTTCCCCTGTTGCATTGCTTGGAAACCTCCTTCCAGTTCTCTTGTAGAACTTCTTGGCTCTGTGAGTGAGAAGAGCCATCTGCTGGACTATTTCCATATATTCCAGATCATCTGGATGGATACAATCCAGGTCTTCAAGAGTGAAAAAGAGTTGCCACACCTTTCATCAGAAGACACACAGGCTTGAGAAGAGCTTGTCTCTTGGAATGGGCTTCCTTGAGTGAAGTTTCTCCCTGGGTGTCTCTGGAAGGTGATGAAAGGACCCTTTGGTGAATGTCAGGGTAGCATATGAGATGATGTTGGGGTTCTATGCTATCCCTTTCAACCACATGCAGGGCTGAACCTAATTGATTGTTGGAGTTGCCAGATGAACCTTGCATGTTTCATCTCCATCTGGTAACCACTGAGAATCCCATATAACTCTGTCAAGTAGAGTTTTGAGATTTTCAGTCCTCTTGATCACCACAACATAGTGTGTCCATTGCCTAGGAAGTGAGGACATGAACTTCCTTACAATGTCTCTATTTTCAAGAGGAACTCCTCCATCCACAAGGTATCCCACTATCTCAACTACCTGAAGTATTGCTGAGTCATGTTTCACCTGTTTTGAAGGTGAAGTTTTTAAACTACTGCTTCAAGAGATCCTTCTTGTTCTCCTTGGCGTCAGAGGAGCCTTCATACATCAGTTTTAGTGCATCCCACAGCTGTTTAGCTGTTTTGCATTTCTTGAAACCCTGTACACAGAGTTTGGAAGGGCAGTTTGAAGGGCTGTCATGGCTTTTCTGTTAATACAATCTCTACATTCTTCCTATCTCTTCATCAGAGTAGTTAGCCACATCTTTGGGGATCATACAAGCACCAGTAGCAGAAGGAGTGCTGGGTATGAAGGTCCATTTTCAACTGACTACCACATTCTTGAGTCTAGAGACCTGATGAAACCTTCCATTCACATACATCAGGTATCAAAGTCATCAAGAGTGATCAGTGGGGACTTGTTCATGGTTCCAGTTTCCATATCAGTTTTGGAAATGGCTGCCATTTGAAAAGTTTAGTATTTGTGTGTGTGAGAGATCTTAAGATGGTGACATCTTATATCAAGAGCCTGAAAGCTCTGATACCAATTGCAGGACCGGTGAAGGGTGGTCACTTACAACACAACAACAAAAGAGGAGATTAACCAACTTAATCAAACAATAAACTGGATTAACAACAAGTATGATACTAAGATCACAAGTAATGAGTAAGAGACAGAACAAAAGAGCACAAGATATTGGGTTTCAAGGATGCAGTATATTGCTTTCTCAAGTTCTATTACAAGTCTTACAAAGCATAAAGAAAGATAAAAGAACATGGAATACTTATACTACAACCTAAAGCTGGCTATACTTTGAAAGCCAGCTGGATACAATTGACTAGACACAAACAAAATCAATTGTAAATCAAAAGGCATATCTGCCTTTTGACTTGTGACTATGACATGCCATAGCTCACATCCTAATATATTACAAAAAGGATAAAAGTACATAAAGTAGAAAGCATGGACTCAAGACTTCAATGTACAGTTACCAAAACCATGGACCTTTCACCAACTCATGTAAGTTGGTGACTTTACAGAGTTGCAGCGGAAAGGTGGTCCAGCTTTATGGTAAAGTACATCAGATAAAGGCATATCTCTAAAAGTCTTCAAAAGAAATCTGTCTTCACTAATTGGCTTTGGAAGACTTTGTCTTTGAAGCTTCGGAAGACTTCACTTTTGGCTTCGGAAGATATTGGTCTTGGCTTCGGAAGATTTTACACTTAGAATATTTCTAGTGCATGATGTAAAACTTCCGAAGCATTTCTACTTCAGTTCTTTAGTGCATGCTTGTAGAGAGACTTTGGATGTTTTGGCTGCATCAGACTTATAGAAATCCTTACATACTCTATCTTTGACAAGAACAATCATTCCACCAAAAACTGCTATTTCAATAAATATTCTTCAGTCTGTGATATTACCAACCACAGTACATCTGACTGTTTCTTCAAACAAAAAGGGCCGAGAATTCCCCAAAACAAACCCATCTCACCAATATAATTCGTGAAACCCAAAATCAGAAGTCATTTTTATAATAATCAATCAAGAACTTCTAGTTCAGATAATGACTTGTATAACATAAAAGAGTTGAAGAAAATTCAAAGAAACAAATTTCACAACATCAGGCAAACATTAGATATTCATAAACCAAAAATGATGTTTGATAATCAAAAAAGGGTCAGATTTCTTCAAAGAAATAAGGACCAAAGGTTTCAATATTCTTCTGACTCTTCAGATGAAATTAATGAGATGAAACAAGCAAAATATCATCAGAGATCTCCCAGAACACCTTCCTCTAAGTCACAGTTTAGAGGAAAATATCAAGAAGTTACCATTATGGACAGGAACGATAAACCCAAGACCATCATGGCTTGGGTTTCACATTCTAATTAGTTCATTTGTGCTTGCAGGGTCATTCATACAGGTCCAATAGCTTATGGTATGTAGACAGTGGATGCTCCCGACACATGACTGGAGATCGTTCACCCTTTCATGACTTCAAGCATATACAAGGAACTACTGTAGCATTCAGAGGAGATTCACAAGGTGGCAGAATCACTGGTGAAGGATCTGTGACTAATGGGATGCTGAGCTTTGACAGAGTGAACTACTGTGAACAACTGAATTTCAATCTACTCAGCGTGTCTTAGATCTGTGACAAGAAATATTCAACTCACTTCACTAACACTCATTGCTACATTCTGAAACCAGGATTTCAAATTCTTGAAGAATGGGTTGTCTTGAAGACCCCGAGGAAGAATAACACATATGTCTTAAACCTCAATTCTGCCATTCCAAAAGAAGAAACATGTCTTCTGTCAAAAGCATCTTTTGATGAGTCACAACTTTGGCAAAGACGTTTGGGACACACCAATTTCAAAAAACATGAACAGACTGGTCAAGGGAAACCATGTCATTGGTTTACCCCAAAAGGAATTTCACTTTATTGATCACTGTTCTGCGTGTCTCAAAGGGAAACAACATAAGTCTTCCCACAAGCCAAAGCTGGTGAACACAAACAATTCTCCATTGAAGCTACTTCATATGGATCTTTTTGGTCAAACTCATGTTATGAGTATTGGAAAGAAATAGTATTGTTTGGTGATCATTGATGACTTTTCAAGATTTACATGGGTTTTCTTTTTTACTTTATAAGAATTAAGCGTCCCAAATAATAAAAGATTTTATCATAAAAATTGAAAATCAACTTGATCATAAGGTTAAAACAATCAGAAGTTTTAATGGGACATAATTTAAGAATAAAGATATGAGTTCATTTTGTACAACCAAAGGCATTGCTCATCAATTTAATGCAGTTAGAACTCCTCAACAAAATGGGGTAGCTGAAAGGAGGAATAGAACACTAATTGAAGCAGCAAGAACGATGCTAGCCGATGCTAAACTGCCAATAACCTTTTGGGCAGAAGCAGTTAACACATCGTGCTTTGTGCAAAATAGAACCCTAATTGTAAAAGAAAGCAACAAGACTCCATATGAACTACTTTTTCACAGAAAACCATTTATTGGATTTTTCAAGTCATTTGGTAGTCCTGTCTCAATATTAAACACCCGAGACTATCTGGGAAAAGTTTCATCTAAGTCTGATGAAGGATTCTTTGTAGGCTATTCTTCTGTTTCAAAGGCTTATAGAGTGTTTAATCCCAGATTAAACATTATTAATGAATCAAAAAATGTTTAATTCAAGGAACATTCATTTCCCAAATCTACAAACGGTCCTGACTGGTTGTTTGATATTGACTCATTTACAAAATCTTTTGATAAATTCCACTAGTCTGATGCAGGAAACATACATTCAGCTGAACCTTCTTCAGGTGTAGAAAGAAGAGATGACTTTCCAATGATTCCTCCTACCTCTACTGAGCAACTGAATGAAGATGTTCCACTACAAGCTGATCATGTCAAACAATCATCTCAAGATCAAAGCGTTTCAACTGAAGCTGGTCCCAGCTTGTTACCATCACCTTCAGAAGACCCATGAAACAGAAAGAACCTCAAATGATGGAAGCAATCAAAGTGCTGCCAATGCTGAAGCAGTCATTGAAACATATTCTGATTATCTTCATAACTCCCCAATAGTACAAGATGAAGGTGCCTCTCACCAAGATGATCTGAATGTCTCCGATCTTGATGTAACCATTGCTGGTGACTCAATTCCAACCACCAAAATACACAAGAATCATCTAGTAGAAAGCATTATTGGTGAACTTAATGAACGGGTGACAAGAAGCAAGTCAAGTATTGCAAACATCTGTTTGTTTTCATGCTTTCTGTGTCAAACAGTACCCAAGAATATCAAAGAGGCTCTTCAAGACAACAATTGGATTGAAGCAATGCAGGAAGAATTGCTACAGTTCAAGAAGCAAGAAGTATGGCAACTAGTAGATCTTCCCGAAGGACAATATCCTATTGGTACCAGATGGGTGTACAAAAACAAAACTGATGATAGAGGGATTGTCATCAGAAATAAAGCAAGACTAGTGGCACATGGGTATACACAAGAAGAAGGAATTGATTATGACGAAGTGTTTGCTCCTGTTGCCAGATTAGAAGCAATAAGAATCTTTCTTCCATATTCAGCATCCATGAAGTTTACTGTTTATCAAATGGATGTGAAGTGTGCTTTTTTGTATGGAAAGATTGCTGAAGAAGTCTATGTGAGTCAACCACCTGGCTTTGAAGATCCTGATTTCCCTCACAGAGTGTACAAGCTTGACAAAGCCTTGTATGGTCTTCACCAAGCTCCAAGAAAGTGGTATGAGACTCTATCATCTTTCCTTCTTGAACATGGATACGAAAGAGGAAAGATTGATCAGACTCTCTTCAGAAAGAGAAGCGGAAGAGACATGTTGCTGGTCCAGATCTATGTGGATGATATCATTTTTTGCTCAACAAACAAGCAACTCTGTAAAGATTTTGAAGACCTTATGCATTCAAAATTTCAAGTGAGTGCAATGGGGGAACTCACTTTCTTTTTAGGAGTACAAGTCCAATAGACAGCAAATAGAATCTTCATCAATCAATCAAAATATGTAGAAACAATGTTGAAGAAATTCCACCTTGTTGATTGTCAGTCTATAAGAACACCTGTTGATACTAAAGTGAAGATAGGTCCAGATCCAGAAGGCAAATCAGTGGATCAGACTCACTATCGATCCATGATTGGTTCACGTATGTATCTAACAGCCAGTAGGCCTGACATCATGTTTGGTGTTTATGTGTGTGCCAGATATCAAGTTGATCCTAAGGAATCTCATATGAATGCTGTCAAGAGGATATTAAAATATCTTAAGGGCAAACCTGCTCTTGGATTATGGTATCCAAAGGAAGGAGACTTCAATCTCTATGCCTACACTGACAGTGATTATGGGGGATGCAACTTTAATAGGAAGTCAACTTCTGGCGGTTGTCAATTGCTTGGTCCCAGACTGGTCTCCTGACAGTGCAAGAAGCCGACAAACGTATCTATTTCAACAGCAGAAGCTGAATACATTGCAGCCTCAGCTTGTTGCTCACAAGTATTCTGGATTCAAAACCAGATGCTTGATTGTGGTTTTAACTTCTTGCACACTCCAATTCACATTGACAACACACCCGCTGTTTTTATCACAAATAACCCAGTTCAGCACTTAAAACCAAAACATATTGAAATTAGATATTATTTTTTAAGAGATTGTGCTGAAAAAGGGTTAATCAAATTGATTCAAATTCTAACTGAAAATCAATTAGCTGATTTATTCACCAAGGCATTTGAACCTTGTAGGTTTGAATACCTAGTTCAATCAATTGGTATGATTAACCTTGAATAAAATCAAAAACATCAAAAACAATTTAAAAATTTAGAAATCACAAAAGAAGTCAATTTTGATGAAGAAAATGATATATACTTGGGAAATGATATAATTACAGTCTTTATATCATTCACTGAGCTTAATTCAAAATTTGAGAGACTGACATGACTTACATGATATGTTGGTAGGCTCAACTTGGAAAAGAAGATACATGCTCTGATGAATTAAAATCGTATTCAATTGTGAAACACTCATCTCAAAGTACAGGTAAGCATTGGCTTATTCAAGTGTTTGTGTGTGTAGCAACCTAAACACACCAAGTAATGATACAATATGAATCTCTTTCACCTACATCAGTTTCTTCTCTGTTTTGCTTAACAAAGACCTGAAGAAACAAGCACATAGTGCTGATGTAATGATCCAAAAGATTCCCAATGAGGAACACATCCAAATTGGATGAATCAACAAAAGAATACATTCCTTATGAATGAACAAAAAGAATCCCATTATGGATCAACCTTCCAAAGTGAAGTGAAAAAGAATCCCAATGAGGATCAAATTTTGAAAAGGATCAAAGTAAAAGAATCCCAATGAGAATCAGTGAAAATGAGATCTCATACCTTAAGTGACCTGGTCAAAAAGTTGTGAAAAAGTTCTACCATGCATTACATGAGGATGGTTTGATCATACCAGTTTTTTTGTGTGTGAGTACATGTTGAATAATCAACATCCATCCAAAACATGATAATATCACATGCATTAAAGTATTACCAGGTATGGTTTAAGAGTACAAACATACCTTCAACATAATTTCTTAAATATGTCCATTTACTAAGAATAAGAGTGCACAGTTGTAATGAAAGATTGGATTGATCCAACAAATTGTATACTTCCTCTTCATGTTTAAATAAAAAAAAAACATCAAAAATATTTCATGTTCAAAAGTTTTAAAATTTTAAAGTTTCTATCTAATTATGGATATAAACTTGAGGGGGAGTAATTTACATTTGATCATTTTGGTATAAATATTTACCTCTTTTTAAAAAACTTTTAATTAAAACAAATTAAAAAGGAAACTGACTGGTTAGGACCTGGTATTTGAACGAAATACCGAGTGATTAGCGTGTAAACCAGATCAAATAGTGCGGAATCCTATTTGATTGGCGATCCAATCAGTGAGAACACACGAAGAATCAATAAAGATTGAATCTAACGTTAAGAATCGATTGGGAATCGATCTAATGTGTTCTATGAACTTGGAGAACGAATTGGGAGGCTTCTGGACGGCTAGGGTACGTCTGGAGTCGAAATAGAATGAATGCTTACGTTTTTCCACGAATTGGGTTGTATTTATAGGTTAGTATTGTTCATTCGTGCGACTGGACCATAAGTATGGTTCAGTCGTGCGATTGAACCATGCGGTTGATTCATCCGCACGACTGAGTGTTCAGTCGTGCGACTGAGCCAATCTTATGTTCAATCATACGACTGATCCAGTCTCCTGGTTCAGTCGTGCGACTGAGTCAATCGTATGAAGTTATTCATGCGTGTGGTCCATTCGCATGGGCCATTCGCATGAGAACTTCATTGTGTTAAGTTTGAATGTATTAATTAATATAACATTATGTGTAACCATTCAAACAAACACAACCTAATTAACCAACCAATTCATATCGACTCATTAATGAAATATTAAACATTATCAATCACAAACAATCAATATCATTTCATTAATCATTTCAAACATTACATCATAATCAGACAAACAAGATCTATTACATTCAAATCCTGATCTAGGGACATACATGTATCAACAAACTCCCCCTTGGACCTAGATCTCTCTAATGTCTTGTTTTCTGCATCACCTCCTCATATTTCTTGTACTTTTCCTCTTTTGTGACTCCCGCGTGAATCTCAAACGCGAAGCAGAGTCTTATGACGTTCTGGAACTGGAGGGCTTGTACAATATCCTGCGTATCATAGAACAGTGGCCACTTGTATAAAGTGTAGACATCATTGGCTGACAAGTTGGTAAGCCACATTGGGTCGAATACCCTGATAGTATCCATTTGGCCCTCTTTGTTTAGGACTATGACCGCTTCTCCTGTTCTCCAATCGTAGTACCACCACTTAAAGTGTGGAGTGAAGTCCTGTGGCATTTCCCTGAGCGGGATTCTTGACATTGTGCGCGGAGGACTCCACTTCAACACTATCTTTGGCTTTCCAGTAATGGCATCAACCTCAGACCTTCTGATATACCTTGTAGGCTGTTGGGGTCTGAAGTTAACCCACCTGGTGTGGTACTCCTTCCTTAGGGCAGCCTCAAACCAGCCTGACATCTTTCTCGGGTCAGCATACAAAAGCTTTAGTTTGGCCAGCTGGTTGAGCTCAAAACCTGGTAGAGTCTTCAGATCATGTGGGAATCTGAAGTACTCTATGCCCTTCTCCCTCTTAACTGCATATACGTTAAGGTCCTCAAAATACGCCCACGCTATGATCCTGCCAGACACCTTATGATGTTTCTTGACTCTGTAGAGTTTGGTGTAGGCATCCTGTTTAGGTGCAGCGCGTTGGGCTCTAACTTCTTCAAAACACGCAGCCCACTCAGCCTTTCGGATATCGACATCATCATTTGAGGCTTGGGCCGTTCCTCTACTCTTCTCTGACTCTTGCTCCATTTTGTCTAACACCTCAAAAGTATCGCTAACAAGGGATTCACCCAGATTGGGGACCACATTTCCCTCATTGTCAGCATACTGAGGGTAGTGCTCGGCAGTGACATCTTCAATCTCTATTTCATCAACATCGTTGAGCTCTTCGTCACTGGTCGAGTCGCATGTCGGAGCATCCTTCACATCTCATCTGGATTGAGCTTGAAGATCTCTGCTAGTTGCTCGTTTGATAGGTCGTGAATTATTTCCCCTTCTTCAGGGGTATAACTCACCGACCTCCTTACGATCCCTTGCAGATCAAGAATCATAGTTAACTGAGTCTTGACCTGCTGAAGGGGAGCAACATCGAACTCATCCCTTTGGTAATTTGGATCTGTTTGATTTAAACATTCAACACATCAACCATTAGTAATTAATCAAAACAGAAATGCATTAAACTTAATATAAACATTGAATACATAGGTTTAAATACATGATTCAAATACAAAAGTAATTAAATACATAAATATCTAATCTTTACTTTTGTCCTGGATCATCGGCTCGTCACTTGGTGGAGCAGAGGAGGAAGCTGGTTGGTCTTGTCTATTCTTGGATCTCCTCTCCTGACCTGGAGCAGAGGCCGATGCAGCTGCATCTCCTCCTTCTGCATCATCATCTTCATCCTTCTCCTCTGTCCTTTCTCTTCAGTTCTCCTCATCCTCCTCAGTCTCATCCTCATCATCCTCATCATCATCTTCATCATCATCATCACCATCATCTCCGTCTCCCTCTTTGATCTTCAGGGGCTCCTCTTTAGATCCCTTTAGCTTCAGCATGATCGTCTTCTTCGCCTCCTCCAACTCCTCTATCTTCTTTGTAGATGTGACACTTTGCTCCTGGAGTTGGGCGATCTCATGGCTCTGAGCAGCCATTTGTTGGGCCTGCTCCTCTATCACTCGAGCCTGCTCTGAGATCTGGTGAGACTGTGCAGCAGTAAGGTCAGCAAGCTGGCGGATCTGAGCCGACTTCTCCTCATCAGCAGCTAATAAGCGCATCACCATCCTGTTAAGCGCAGAGAGCTGTTCCTCTACCCATATTGGAGGTAGAGGTGATCCATATGTATGTGAGGGATGGGCTGAGGGTCCTGCTTGGTGGGTAGTGGTGGTGGTGGTGGCTGTAGTGAAGATGGGGCTGGGTCTGTGAAATGGTGGAGGTGATGTGGGAGTGAAAGATATGGTGGTAGATGGCATCTGTACAGTGGTGGGAGGTGTGGAGGTAGTAGTAGTAGCTGTGGTGGCTGTGGTGGTGGATGGTGTGGCTGGGGAGGTGGTAATGGTGGCTGTGGTAGATGTTGTGGCTGTGGTGGTAACGAAGGTCAGTCGTCTTTTCTTCTTCTTCTGACCGTGGGGCTGAGCCATCCTTTTCCTCCTCCTCGTTCCCGTCGAGGTGGATGCTCCCCCTACAACACGGCTAGCTGACTCCGGTGCATAACTAGGATCAGCAGCTGTCTCTCCTGAGTCTCTTGGGCGTTCACCAACCCCCTTAGCCCATACTCTGTGGGAACAACCTTGCTTCCCACAGTTCTTGTCAAGGGCTCCTCGTCCGACTCCTCTTCCTCCTCACCAGGAACAAAGTCCTGATGGAAACCAGCAGACTCGGCTATGTCTCCAGCTGGGGCAGACACTAGAGGTATAACATCAGAAGCTGTGCCTCTCGGTGGAGTAGGCATATCATCCCCAGCATCCCCACTATCGTCATTATCAGAATCATGCTCTGGGAGCAATAGCCTCTCGTCATCTGAATCACTATCATCATGACGCCACTTGCGTCTCCCCGGCGCCACATATCTCTCATTGGCCAAATGGCCGATCAACCTCTTCACCTGGGGCTTTACCTGCTTGCCCCTATACACTCTCATACGACCCAGGTCGTGTCATCCATAATCTCAAGTGCCACAGCATCATGGCTCTCCTTGGGAAGTAAGGCAGCTTCTCGTTGAAGATCAGCTGCAAAAACTAGGGTACATACAAAACCCTCCTTCCCCTTAGCCTCCAGGTTCTCCACCAAATAAGAAAAAATCATGCTCGAGAAGCTGAAGGGGTGGTTCAGCACCAGTGCCACGTAGGCATTCTGAATCTGGTCTGATAGGTCATCGAACCCACCCCTCCTCGAAGCAATACACTTCAGGATCACATGCGCCAAGTACTTGTACTGGGGGCACAGGTTGCTCTTGTTGAGCACACCTGAGTTTATGTCCCCAGCGTACTTGATCCTGAGAAAGCAGCCTCTAACAGTAAGTGGATGTAATCTGGTGGGGTGATCAGTATCGTCCCCAAACTCAAGAACTCTCTGGATATCAGCAGCTGTAACCTCAATATCATGACCAAGAATGGAGCTCCGTATACTGTAAGGCTCACGAGAACGATCAACGGAGGCATTCCCCAGAATGCCTGGTGTAATGACCTGTAAGGCGTGCACGGTGTAGAAATGGCCTTATGTATCCGAGAACGTCTAAGGAACGCAATAATCTCTGTAAACTCGGCCCCATTCCGAGTCGTATGATCCAAATGAGCACATATGTTGTGCTTTGGATTAATGGACCATCTATCAGCCATTTTCCTGAAACACAAGACACAGAACCATTAGTACATAATACATCAAAATTCAGTTCTAAGTGTAATGTTTAAATTCATTCTGATTCATTCGTGCGAATGAATCATGCGACTGAAGTCAGTCGGTTGTCCTTTCATGCGACTGAGCTCATTCGGGTGAATGTGACATGCGACTGAGTTCAATCTGCTGACTGAGTCTGCGATTGGTTCAGTCGGCCGACTGAGCTCATTCGCATGGTTCATTCGGCCGATTGACCCAATCGCAAGATTCAATCGTGCGATTGGAGTTCATCCGGACGACCAGTCGCCTGTCCCACTGTTCAGTCGCCTGTGGTTCGAATCTTGATCAAAACAAGTGATTTAACATGGTTACCGGTTCAATAGACTCGCCATCTCGTCACTAATAACCTATTAAACTTAATTTTAACATTTTGCTTAGTTTAGGTTGGTTATTAGGTCATTTCAGTCCGTTTCTTGTTTCACTCACTCGAATTTCACAAAATTAGGGTTCCATTTCTTCTGATTTCATTGAGATATAACTTCAATCTACCTGTATAAACAACACGAACGTCAGAGGATCAATACAATGTAAAACACGGTCTACGAAATTTTGGCAGAGTAACGGTACAAGTGCGATTTGGGAGCGATTGAGGGTGATGAGTGAAATGCGATCGACTGTGGCCCTTTAAATACTGAAGCTGAGTTCAATCGGCCGACTGGCCTCATTCGCTCAGTTCATTCGGGCGACTGAGGCTCAGTCGTGCGATTGGCCCAGTCAGTCGCATTCAGTTGGCCGACTGAGGTTCAGTCGGTCGACTGACTCATTCGTACCCTTTCATTCGCACCTTCAGTTAACCGACTGAGTCTCAGTCGGTCGACTGACTCATTCGCCCCTTTCCATTCGGTCGAATGGATCATTCTGATAAGCCATTCGGGTGAATGGCTCAATCTCATGTCCAGTCGTGCGAATGGGACCCATTCGCATGGTTGGTCCATACTTATGGTCCAATCGTGCGAATGGGTTAGACTTATGTAATTTTCTGCCATTTTGAACATTTAACATTTAAAACCCTTTTAACTTTTGAAATTAACATTATGAGCATTTGATCATCTCAGACATGATCATTTTAACTTGAAAACTTTTTGATCACCTCAGACGTGATCCTTTTAAACAATTTAGTCACCTCAGACGTGACTCTTTTAAACACTTTGTCACCTCAGACGTGACTCTTTTAAACTTTGAAAACACATGTGGTCATCTCAGACATGACCCTTTTAGTGAGTTGATCCCATACTGATTTTCATGATGTAGTCCGACAAACAAACAAACTAAAATGACTAACTAACTAGAAAGTTAAAATAAAATACAAAATAAAACTTGTTTTTGGCTTTTTGTGAGAGATAAATCCTAAGATAGAAATCTACTGGATTTGGTTCCGGAATAGGCAGCTTCAATTAGATTGACCACACCTGGACCAATTCAATTTTGGAATCATACAGGCAAGTCAAATCATTTGGGACTTGTTATCAAACCTTTTGATGCTCAATTCTTGGTTTTCATCCAGAGTCGTTAGCAAATTTAGGAAATCATACTGGAACTATTAGATTCCCACATTGATTTGAACTTTCAAGAATTGCAGCCACAATGATTGTCAATATGTTTGTCCTCTTAAATCCATACACAGACTTTTGACACAAACTGGTGATAGTTTTAGGTTTAATTATTTCAACTAACATTTGTGGATCCCACACTTATATGGTAATCAACATTCCTCAGGAGCTTTTGAGCGGTCTACGGGTATTTTTACAAGAAGAGACTATTCTTAGAGCTTTCAAAGAGAAGCCAATCCTCAGGTCAGTGCCATCGCACAGCAGAGAGGCGGCAAACAACAATGAATTCTAGAATATCTAGGTTATGCTTATCCTCAGGTCAGTGCCATCGCACAGCAGAGAGGCACACAACCTATCTCCTTGTTAGAGCAGCTTAATTTTATTTTGCACAAAATGCACCAACAACATAAGTCATTAGCTTGATAGCATTTGTCTTTCATTTTTTTTGTGCTTTGCTCTATTTATGGTCATCCGCACACATTCGTGGCGTTTACATGCTCATTACCCCTTATTGGAATATTGTTGATTGTGTTAACCAGTGATAAGATGGAAGCCCACAGTCAGTTGAACAACTTAGTTTGATCTTGAGATCACCAGTCAGGTCTAATCATCTATTGTGTTGAATCTACCGACATATCATTTGTGGTCTAGCAACCTCTAGGTCTACTCTCGTTGTGTTACCTTAGTAGTTACCAGTTTTTCTATCATCTTCCCTTTTATATTGCTTAGACTACACAGACTTATACTTTGAATTTTTGCATCTTTTCTAAATTAAATTTTAAAGTCCCTCTTGATTTGTTCCTGTGTACTATCATTTTCCAAAGGGTTTGAATCGGTATCACAGATAGATCTACCTTATATCAGCTTTCCACTCCTTCTCCCTCTTTTTTTTTTTTTGTTAATGTTATTGGCTGACTTATTCTCCCCCTAAAATACTAAAATCATAACTGGTTTAATTATTTTAGGATTTTAATAAACAGCGAAATAACATGAGTTTAATTTAAACAGACTAAACTAAATAAAGAAAATAAAATAAAATAAATAAAAAATTTAACTAAAACGCATCGGACTACACATGATCATCATCAGGAATAACATCACTTTTCTTTTTAACGCCGTTGACCTCTAGCAAATATTGAAAACGTGGTTTATCAAAGGCTTTAGTAGAGGTCAGCGCGTTGAAAATCAGTATTAATTTTTACCACATCAATTAAGTTCTTTTCAAAACAGTCTCTTATGAAATGGTATTTAATACCGATATGTTTGGTCTTTGGATGTTGGACCGGATTTTTAGTTACTGCAATTGCAGCAGAGTTATCAACAAAAATAGGAGTAGAAGAAAACTTTAAACCGTAATCCCGCATTTGCTGTTGAATCCAGATGATTTGTGAACAGCAACTTGCAGCAGCAACGTATTCGGCTTCACAGGTTGACAATGCAACCGATGTCTGCTTCTTACACTGCCAGGTAACTAATCTTCTCCCAAAGAATTGACACCCTGCTGATGTAGACTTGTAGTTCATCTTGCAGCCCCCGTAATCCGAGTCACTATACGCCGTGAGCTCAAAGTCATCATCATGAGGATACCACAACCCAAGTGTGGGTGTACCCTTCAGATAACGAAATATCCTCTTGACCCCGATCAGATGGTTGACCTTAGGCTTAGCCTGATATCTAGAACATAAACATGTAGCATACATGATATCAGGTCTTGAGGCAGTGAGATACATGAGGGATCCAATCATTCCTCGGTACATTGTGGCATCTACCAGATCTCCATTTTCATCAGGTGCTATATCATGATTAGTAGCAAGTGGAGTCCCAGCAGCAGAAGCATTCTCCATGTCAAAACGACTGAGAATGTCTCCCACATACTTGGTCTGATGTAGAAAGATCCCATTTGGTGTCTGATCCACCTGTAACCCGAGAAAGAACTTCATCTCCCCCATAGCACTCATCTCAAACTCTTTCTTCATAACTGCTTCAAACTCTTTGCATAACTCTTCGTTCTTTGAACCGAAGATTATGTCATCGACATAGATCTGTACGAGCAGTAGGTCTCCATCTTTTTCTTTGATGAACAGCGTGCAGTCAATGACTCCCCTGCGAAAGCCGTGTTTCACAAGATGAGTCGAGAGTTTCTCATACCAGGCTCTTGGAGCTTGATGAAGCCCGTATAAAGCCTTGTCGAGTTTGTAAACTCTATCCCGATGATAAGGATCTTCAAATCCCTCGGGTTGACTGACATAGACTGTTTCTCTGATTTCCCCATGAAGGAATGCACTCTTCACATCTAATTGGTAGACTTTAATCTTCATGTACGATGCATAGGCAAGGAAGATACGAATGGCTTCCATCCTTGCCACGGGTGCAAACACTTCATTGTAGTCAATTCCCTCGACTTGGCGAAATCCCTGAACCACCAGTCGAGCCTTGTTCCTGATAATGACCCCTTGGTCATCCTTCTTGCATTTCAAGACAACCCATTTGGTGCCAATGACCTTAGCACCTTTAGGTCTATCTACCAGAGTCATACACCTATCTTCTTAAACTGAAGAAGTTCTTCTTGCATGGCACTCACCCACCTCATCATTTAGTGCATCACTGACGTATTTTGGCTAAACTGCGAGACAAAACACCGATAAGCACCATCATGAATATATCCTTTTTCCATACAGAGGCATAATCAACTGAGTATAGCTGATTTCGGGTTTGTACTCCTGATCTGACATCCCCAATGACATTGTCTAAGGGATGATAGACGTTTAGACGTGATCCTGGAGTAGTAGGAACAGCTACCTCAGAGCCAAGATTATGAACATTTGGTTCTGTATCTGAGGTAGTTGGAGTTTGAGGTTCCGAAGTCGAAGTTGCATCACTGGTAGATGCTTGTGGACTTTCGGAACTAGAACCTGTTCCTCCTGACTGTTTTGATCACCTTCTTCAGCTTCAATCGTCAGAGGAGGAGTCACTATCGTCGACTACTCCCCTCGACTGAGTAGATGATTCTCCCTGTGAGCTAGATGATGTTGAATCATGAGATGGGTATTCAAGATATCATACATCATCCGAGTAGCTAACTCATCATCGAAGAGAGATAGGGATGTTGAAGGACTTGAAGAATCCATCATAGTCGAAAAAGTAGGCGGGTCCTTTGCCAGTAGGTGGTGTGGTATATCTCTGAACATCGACATTACACCCCACACTTCTACTAGACCCATTGAGTTGTTGTAAACTCGCTTGTTTGGTATGTTGTATCCTAGGAAGATCCTTCATCAGCCTTCTCGCTGAATTTACCTTCTTGTGTCTTCTTCAGAAGTGTGCACGGCGCACCAAATGGCTCGAGATACTCCAAATTCGGTTTGCGTCTTTGTAGTAGCTCGTAACATGTTTTTCCGTGGCGCTTGACTATCAGAACTCGATTAAGTGTATAACATGCATTAGCTACTGCCTCATTCCAGAATTGGATACGCAGTTTCGAGTCTGCCAGCATAGTCCGTGCTGTCTCTATCAAGATTCTGTTCTTTCTCTCAGCAACACCATTCATCTGTGGCGTGTAGGCAGAAGTGAATTGATGCACAATTCCCTTTTCCTTGCAGTAAGCCTCCATCCACTGATTCTTGAATTTAGTACCGTTGTCTGAGCGTACTTGTCTACCTTCAGCTTGTAGAGAGATTCCAGTGTGGTTACTAACTCCTTGAATGACTCAAATGTTTCTGATTAGACTTCAAACCATTACCCAAGAGAACCTTGAGTAGTCATCAGTAACTACAAACAGTACAAGTCGCCTGCAATGCTCTTTCTACTACTGACTGGACCAAACAGATCCATGTGAAGAAGTTCAAGAGGAAGTTCTATTGAATGAACTTTCTTTTCCTTATGAGACTTCTTCGTCTGTTTGCCTTTCTTGCAAGCTACACAAAACATCAAGCTGGAAGTTCTTGACAATTTTTTGACATTACTCCTCTCACAAGATCCTTCTGAATCAAGTGATTCATCTTTCTTTGACTAATGTGTCCCATTCTCCTATGCCAGGAGATGGAATCCTTCTCAGTAGCTTTAGATAGAAAGCACTGAACCTCATGATCCGTTGTAGAAGCTGTTGACAGATCCAAAACATAAAGGTCTTTATATCTTGAAGCGGTCATCAGAACTTGGTCCTCCGGGATCACGTAGTCTTTCTTGAGCACGTAACACTTCTTGTTGTCGAAGATGACCTTAAATCCCTTATCACAGATTTGGGAAACAGAAAGTAGGTTGTTTTGAAGTTGTTGAACATAGTTCACCTTATCAAACTTAACTTTCTGATTCCCAACTTCTTCCTGAGCTGTGATATAGCCTCCCTTGTTTCCAGCAAACGAAACATGCCCTGTTTCCTGTCATGTGCCTGGATGCTCCGCTGTCTACAATCCACGTGTTAGTTTCAGCACTGTAGCGAACACCCTGCACATACAATGTAAGGATTAGTTTAGGTTAGGAACCCAAGCCTTTACTGGCTTGGGTTTCCCAGAGGCATCACACATCATGAATTCAACCCATTGACCCTTAGAGGGTGAGGGTAGCTCAGGTTCCTTCTTGTCATCATTATCAGACACAGAGGATGACTTCTCTTTCCATAAGCCAGATTTGTGCAAGGCCTGTTTGTGATAAACAGTCGACTGGCTAACGGGTTGAACTTTAGGTTCACTAGTTCTTCTAGGTGGAGTTAAAGAACTCCTCTTAGAAGACCTAGGTTTTGAGTCCTGAAGTTCAATCTTCTTCCTAGGTGTCTGATAGTAAGGACAAAAGGAAGCAATGTGTCCACATTCTCCACAGTTGTAGCACACGACCTTGCTATCAACTTTATGATTAAACTTTCTTTGTGGAGATGTGTGTGACACTCTAGTAACATCACTCAATTTAGGTTTTGACTCTGGTTCTTTTGATGTTTTCTCTTGTTTAACAAAGTTAACTATTTTAACATGTTTAACATCTTTTCCTTTTGGTTAACTGGTTTTTGACTTGAAACTTGTGAAAGATTAACATTAGAAGTCTTTTTAGGTTCTGATTTGACTCTGTTTGACCCTGACTTTACATTAACCTTTTCAAATTTTTTTCCAGATTAACACATGGCATTTTACCTTTGCCTTGGAAGTGGCCTCCTTTTGTTTGATTTCAGATTCAATAGATGAACATGAGGAATATGGATCACTAACAAGAGGAGTAGACCCACATGATCCTTGATAGGGTTATTATTAATTGGTCTAGTCTTAGTGTTCATCAAGGTCTCAGGTGGTGGTGGAACCACTTTGTAACCCAATCCCTCCCCGTTGTTTCTTTCTCTCACTAAGTGTTGGACAATGTGTGATGAACTTCCAACTATGTAGTTTCTGTTTTAATGAGTTTACTTCTACTTCTAGAACTGCCTTTTGCTTCTTAGTGTCTTCTAGGGAGTTTAGATAGTACCTAAGTCATTAGCTTGGTTAAATGCAACTACTTCATTTTCCCTAAGCTGTTTAGTCAAAAGGTCTATCTTTTTTTTGTAACTATGCTCATTTTGTTTTAATACTCTATTAGCTTCAGTGCACAGTTTCAAATCTTTACTAAGTTATCATTATGATCTAATAACCTAGCAAATTTCTCATCTATGCTATTTCTAAAAGTATCACAATCAGAACAAGCACGATTATTGAACATTTGGTCAGTGGTACTTACCTGAGGAGGTTCAGAAGAGTTAGCCATCAAAGCAGCATCAGATGTCTCTGGTTCTTGTGATTCTGACTTTGCTGTGGAAGTCCCTTCTTCAGGCTTGTAGCTGACCTCAGTTGCAGTTGCTTCTTCACTATTTGACATCGCTATCTCAACTGCTATATCTCCTTCACTTGCGAATCATCGTCTATGTCTTCTACACTTGCAATGTTTGATTCCCCGGGAGAGACAAACCTAAAGCCTCAAGCTCCAGTCCTGTCCTTCATCATCATGAGCAATCAAGGCTTTTGGATCCTTGCTTGACGAAGTAGAACTAGCAGCTTGCTTGTCTTGACGAGTGAAGGACGAGAATGGGTTCCCGTTACCCGTCTTCTTTGGCTTAACACATTCTCTCTTTGACGTGCCCATTCTCTCCACAGTTAAAGCAGGTCACTTTTACTCTTGTCAAAGCCAATGTGGTATCCTTAGTAGCTACTAAGTTCTGTCCGGTCTTTTTCACAAACTTCTTTGCCCTCCGGACAGCACTAGCTAAGGCCCACATAATGTCCATCCTCTCCAGCTCCATTTCGTCCACCTACTCGTAGTCCTCATCTGCCAGATGGCAGTTTCCAATCTTCCCAGCTACAAGTCCATCATATGAATGAACCACTGCAGCCAAAAGATCCATGTGCTCTCGAGCTACTTCCACAGTCACATTACCACCGGTTCTCGGTCTTCAGTCTAGTAGCATTCGCTTCAGATCCAATATAGTGGGTACATGAAGACCCTGACGTGTCTGATCCTGAAGGAGAAGCATGTGAAGGACCCGATGAGCTAGACATAAAAGCAGTCTGGAGAGGTGCTCCAGATGTCTTAGCTTGAGGCGTGGCATTGTATAAAGCTGGATTCTGAATGTACGAAGACTTCTGAGCTCTGTACTTCATCCTAAGTGCTTCTTCTCGCAGCTTTAGAATGAAGTCATTGATATCCAGCTTTGCCAGCATTTCATTCTGTCTCAGGTTAGACACGAATGAAGCCCACTTTTCCGGCAATCCGTCTGCAAAATTGGTAACTTTTTCTTCCATGGTAGTAGCAACCCCATGCGTATGCAGTTCACTCATCAGATGGTAGAATCTATCTATAACATCGTCCAAACTCTTGTTTCCCATCGATGAGAAGTTATCAAATTCCTTCTTTAACTTAACTCCTTAGCATTGATTGCCTTCAGCGAAGCATTCCCGTCGTACCTCTTTTCCAGCTCATCCCATAGTTTCTTCTTGGCCTGCTTATTCTCTGAGTACTGGTGGAAAATGTCTTTAGGGATAGACTGTGTAATCAATGCATAAACTCTCTCTCTCTCTGCATTATATTTAACTTTCTACGCGTCTGTCATCCCTCCTAAGGTAAGCTTTACTCCATCGGCTCCCACCGGCGTACTATACCCAATCTCGATAGCTTCCCACAGATTTGGATCCACTCCATTGAGGTAGATCTCAAAACGTTGTTTCCAGTGGGGAAACTCATCTAACGTTAAGAGCTTTGGTGGTTTATTATGATTACCCACCTCACTCTCAAGTAACAGCAGGTTCTGGATCCTTGAGTCCTTTCCAGTAGTAAAGGCTGACATTTGATCTTCCATGTCGAATAACTTTAAGTCTACTAAACCAAACTATCAACTGGTGCAACTGAAGGATGATTGGGCTATCCGTGCGAATGAACTATGCGACTGGTTCAATCGTGCGGCTGAACTAAGCGATTGGTTCAGTCGTGCGAATGAGCTGATGCGTATGAACACTGCGAACGAATGGTTCAATCGTACGAATGGGGATGCGACTAGGTCCAATCGTGCGTCTGGGCAAATTTGAATGGAGTCCAGTCGTGCGAATGGCTCACTCGTGACTGAAGCTGCTGTTTTGCGAAAATTTCTAGGTTAAACGTGTTTTAGCCGTAAAAATTCGAAATTTGCAAACTCTAATCGCCTAAGTCCGTAGAAACTAAACTTTGATGAGCAGGGAACGTCCAAGATCACTTTTGACACAAAAGATTGCGTTTTTGATGTAAAAACACAAACTTTTTATCAATCTTGATTGAATCACACGTAATCAAGAGCCAAAGCTCTGATACCACTTGTTAGGACCTGGTATTTGAACGAAATACCGAGTGATTAGCGTGTAAACCAGATCAAATAGTGCGGAATCCTATTTGATTGGCGATCCAATCAGTGAGAACACACGAAGAATCAATAAAGAATTGAATCTAACGTTAAGAATCGTTTGGGAATCGATCTAATGTGTTCTATGAACTTGGAGAACGAATTGGGAGGCTTCTGGACGGCTAGGGTACGTCTGGAGTCGAAATAGAATGAATGCTTACGTTTTTACACGAATTGGGTTGTATTTATTGGTTAGTATTGTTCATTCATGCGGCTGGACTATAAGTATGGTTCAGTCGTGCCATTGAACCATGCGGTTGATTGATTCGCACGACTGAGTGTTTAGTCGTGCGACTGAGCCAATCTTATGTTACATTCATACTACTGATCCAATCTCCTGGTTCAGTCGTGCGACTGAGTCAATCGTATGAAGTTATTCATGCGTGTGGTCCATTCGCATGGGCCATTCGCATGAGAACTTCATTGTGTTAAGTTTGAATGTATTAATTAATATAACATTAAGTGTAACCATTCAACCAAACACAAATCTAATTAACCAATTCATCATCGACTCATTTATGAAATATTAAACATTATCAATCACAAACAATCAATATCATTTCATTAATCATTTCAAACATTACATCATAATCAGACAAACAAGATCTATTACATTCAAATCCTGATCTAGGGACATACATGTATCAACACTGACTGTGTTGGTGCAGAAGTTATACTATAGTATCTCAGCTTATGCAGATTCATGGAAGCATAAGAAGTCCAAGATCAGTCAGACAATGGGAAACTTGTATCACTGATATACAAGTCAATCCAAGCAAGAATTGACAACCCCATCAGCAGTCAAAAACTTCATAAGACACAAGTCAATCAAAGACAATTCTTCATAACAAGAAAGAAAAATCATAAAAACAGAAATATTGTCTTCAGAAACATTAATTTTTGATTCAAGATCAAAATTTAATGTGGGTAAGTGCATTGGTTAATGCAGGTGAAGGTAACCCATGCATATAACCAATGCAGGTAACCGTTTATGTCATTTAAAACAAAGTGAAACTAATGCGGATAAGGATTGTACTCTACCGCATTTGTGTCAAACAAGTATACATAAAAAGTTTGAAATGTTAAAAACTTATGCGGACAAAAGTGTCCAACCGCATTTGTTTATATTGTAAACTTTTGTACTGCCGCATTTATTTTTACTCATCCGCATTTCATGAATGTGTGACATCAATACTTTTTATGGGAATCAAAAATGAATAAAATGTGCTTAATCTCTTCTGTCATGATGATTTATGAAAGTCAAGAAATGCGGACAACTTTATTGTTCAGCCGCATTTGTTGAAGTAAATGTGGATAAATGAATTTACTCTACCGCATTTGTAACAGTGAACAAATGCTTAACTTTATTCAACCGCATTTGTTACAGTGAACAAATGCTGAGTAACCTTGTTCAACTATATTTGTTACAATGAACAAATGTTGAGTA
This sequence comes from Flaveria ramosissima, assembly GCA_025215565.1. Classification (NCBI taxonomy): domain Eukaryota; kingdom Viridiplantae; phylum Streptophyta; class Magnoliopsida; order Asterales; family Asteraceae; genus Flaveria; species Flaveria ramosissima. The sequence goes on along the minus strand of CM046039.1, from coordinate 84,814,291 downwards.
ACTTTGTTGAACCGCATTTGCTACAGTGAACAAATGCTCTCAAGTTTTTTCTACTTCCGCATTTGTAACAGTACACAAATGCTGATGAGAAAAACTCTTCCGCATTTGCTACAGTGAATTTAAAAATTGACCGCATTTGTTCTGAAACTTGTAACAATTTGTAAAAGACATTAGTTGACTATTTAAAGCCATTTCAAAAGGTCATTTAATACTTTTCAAATTTGAGAGACTTTAAAGTGCGATGAGCAAAACTCACTGTTCTTCATCAATCATCATCACCATCAACAAACTTATGTTCTACGATTCATTTCCTCTGAGTAGTCCTCAGTGTCGATTCACTACAACAGTAGTATCGAACAAAAGGTGAAAATTTATTGAATTTTGTGACCTAAAATGTCGGACTTTTGAACCAATGATGAACTTAGAACCCTAGGTCAAGAAGGAAACTCAAAATCAGACCTGAATTAAGAAATGATGATCATTTTCGACTACAATGAACATGTTAGCTAAGAAGAATAACAACCAACAAGTGAATTTCAAAACTGTGTTCAACGTATGAACAGAACATAACAAAAGATGAAAATGTTGAAATCAAATCTTGAATCAAAGAGTTGAAAAGAGGTTAAAAACAACAAATATGATCTCTCCAAACATGAAAAACAAAACAATAATGAATATTCATGATAACATCAAGCTTAGGCATGATTCCTATGAATAGTGCCTTTAAACAATCAATTTTGACCCTCAAAAGTCAAACTGAAAAAGTTTACTTGATGTATGCTTTACAATCTGATAAGTATTATCAAATCATCTAATTCATATGCCTCTATCTCACCTGGAGCAAGCTCCATAATGTCAGTGGTTATCTTGACCCTGATGTACCCAAGGCAGAAGGTCCTAGAGACATGATCAGATTTATATCCACTACCAGAGTTGCTCATGCAATCACAGTTAGACCAGTCATATATGAGAGATTCATAAGGTCTTTTTGGAGCACTACTGAGGTGACAGAGATAGAGGGTGTAAGGACTCTGTCTGGAAGAATCTCTGATGATCACATATTGGCCATCACTTCACAAACTGTGAGACAGTGTCTGCAGTTTGGTGATAATGCCAACACTCCCTTAGAGCTTGAAGATAATGAAATCACGACTTTCTTTGCCAACATTGGATATGAGGGAGGATATGAAGGCAAGCAGATTGTAAAAGGATTAGTTGACTTACAATGGAGGTTCCTCATTCATCTTTACCAACATTGTCTGTCAAAGAGGAAGACAGGATGGAATGACATTCCAGTGACAACATCATCTGCCATATGTGCTTTGTGCACTAACAGGCCATTTAACATGTCTGCTTATGTGTTCAATATTCTGGTATCAAACATTCAGGAAGGGAGAAGACATATGTTCCTAATGTATCCAAGGTTCTTATAATGTCTTATTAATGAAGCATTTCCTGATATTGTACCTGAAGGACCTATGCTGGATATTCCTCATTATAATACCAAGTCATACAAGTACATCAAGAAGAGAGATCCTAGGAATTTCTATAGTGGAGTCTTTGTTCTTTTGTTCCCCTAGATGCTTTAACAAATTAATCCAGAAGAGCATGTTGAAGAACAAGAGGCTCCTGTTGATGAGCCAAATAAAGAAGAAGAACTAGCTGCTCATGATCAGCAAACTGCTGATGAGCAAGTTGTTGAAAGGGATGAAGGACAGAGGACAGTGTCACCCTAGGTTGATGTAGGGGGTGATCTTCACACTGGGCCATCTGTTCATGAAGCTGATATAGCCTCACCTTTCATGCCCTCACCTATACCATCACCACAAAGACTACCAATCCCATCACCACAATTACAACCCATCGTCTCTCCACATATATCACCCATACACTCGCCTCATGTTTCACCAATCCATCATTCACCTGAATCTCCTATTCAGTCATCCCTAATTCTACTGAGCCTGTTGAGTATGGTGACTCTGCCAGCTCTTCAGAGGAATCAAAATCATCATCTGATGATGAGGATCATCACAAACAGATGCCTATTAGGCAAGCTATTTCTGAGGCTGTTCCTTCTGAAAGTGTTGCTGAATCAGAAGTGAATAGACCTGATGAGAAGGATGAAATGATTTCTGAGCTGATGAAGAAAGTAGCAAAGATGGAGAAACTATTGAATAGAAGATCTAGTATTATTCAAGATAGACTATTGGAGTTGGATGAAAAGGAGAAGGATATAAAAGATCTAAAAGAAAAGTATGAGGTTGGAAAGAAAGAGAAAGGAAAGGAGATAGAAAGATTAAAGGCTGCCCTCCAACAATCAAGGGATGAAATAAGTGGTCATGTTGACACTTTAGCCATCCAAACCATTGCCATGGAAGAACAAGAAGGATTGATTGAAGAGCAATCTAACATTATCATAGACTTGCAGCACCAGATAGAAAGTCTAAACAAGAGCGTATCTGAGTTAGAATTGCTTGTTATGATTAAAAGAGAAGCTGAAGCTGAAATGGAAAAAGATGATAAGGTTGAGAAAAGAGAAGAAAAGAGAAAGAGGGAAGTGATGAAGAAGGTAATGCTGAAAGTTCATCAGGGGAGAGTAGTAATGACTCCCTTCCTACCAAAAAGATGAGATTCACTGAGGCTGAGAAAGTGGAAGAAACTAGTTAATCAAAACATGATGAATCAAGCATGGAGATGGTGATTTATACAAAGAAACAAGATGAAACTCACACTGAAGAGGCAGAATTCAGTGATATGATTAAAGCTCTTGATAGCTTCACTGCAGAAGAGTTCATCATAGATGATAATTTTTGGGATTTTATGGCTGATCAGAGGCCAGTTGGTGAACTCATTGTAGTCATTCCTCAATCTCCCGTCCCAATAGAGAAGGAATTGAGTATGCAAATAGTGCATGTTGTATCATTAACTGATGAACAAAAAGAGCTTATTAGAAGTGTGAAGAACAACAAAAGAGAGAAGAACCAGCTGCTACTATTGATGAAAAAGAAAAATCAGAGGCTGAAAAAGTGCCTCAAGAAGCTGAAATGGCTGAAACCTCATCTGGCCCAAGAATGCAAACCTATACCAGAAGGAGGAAATACTTATCAGAGAAGGCAAAAGGGAAAAGACCAATGGTGGAAGAAGAACCAATTCAGAAAAAGCAAAAAGATGACCCTAGAAGCCTTGCAGCAATTGCTGAATTTTTAGAAGAGCATGAAAAAGCTGAAGCCCAATTGAAAAAGAAGGCTGAATTCACTGATCTAGAAGAAGGAGAGATAGCTGGTGGCTATGTGGTTGATGAACCAATAGCTCATGAAAGCCCTGTGAATGAGGAGACATCAGTACAGGAGATGGTTGAGAAAGCCCAAACTAATGACCTGATGGTGAAAGCAATGTTTTTAATCAACCATGGGTATGACCCTGATGAGGTATTCGGGCTGACATATGAGGGAATGAAGGTAGAAGAAGAAAAGATAAATAAACTGTTGGACCCTACTCATGAGACCGAGTATGAAAAGTCTCTTTCACCCAAAACTCTAGTGGTCAAATCATCATCAAAGGCAAAGCAGACTCCTACTCCTCAACCACTGTATCCTGATCCCTACAGTATGACTGATAGGGAAATGAAGGACTATCTGTCTGATCAAGGATTTACAAAGAGAAAGCTAGGCAACATGAAGACTAATACACTAAGGGCTGCCATCCTTCGGTTGAATAATGAAAAGAAAGAGAGGCTGAAGAAACTGGAAGAGGAGATTACCAGTAAAAATCCAAGGACCAGAGTATCAGCACAAGACATGCAGCTCACCCATAGAGACCATGACTCTTTGGCACCTGTTCTGCACAAATATCCTGAGTGATTTGCAGAGCCTTCACAGTTGAAACTTCAAGAAGGGCTAACCACTGCAGAGATTATTAGAGGTGTGTCTACTCCCAAAGGCAAGACTGATCAGAAGATTATTGCTTGGAAGTATGACAATGACTGGAGCATGTTCATGGTCAAAAGGATTTCAGGGTTAGTCCAATTCTTCACAGAGTACTCTGCTCTGGTGAGCTCCCTGGAAATCCATGATCTGAAGGAACTAGCCAATCTAGAATTGATTAAACACAAGGCTATGTTCAGGGGATATGAGTTTGAAGATATTCTGAGGATGCTTAAAAGAACAGACAACTTCAAATCTCTCAAAGCTATCTGCATGAGGAAAGATAGATCCTTTGTTAACCCCCTTGAGAAGAAAAGAACAAAACCAACAGAAGAAGTGGTGTTCCTTGAGCTAAAGGTGAAACCAACAGAATCTTTAAAGAAAAAGATGGTGGCTGGAACTCATTCCTCCAAACCAATCTCCAATGTCTATTATGATGAAAAGACATATGAGTTGGTAATTGAAAGAAGATGGGGATAAAAGGGATGGTGCTCAGATTAGATTGTTCAGTGGATATGAGGTGAGATCGTTAGATGAAACCTATATCCACTACATATACACCAGAAACTTTAGAGAGATAACCAATAAACTGGGAGAAGAAGACATGCACTTGTTCTTAAAGTGCATTAAGATTCTGAAAATGGCATATGATAGAATCATTGCCAAGAAAGAACAGAGGAAGAAGAAGAAGACTCCTCTGCAGCTGGGAAATATTATGAAGTTAGAGGTAGACGTGGATGGTTACCTCTTGATTCATAGGGATGGACTGTCAACTGTGTCCATCTGGGAGCCTATCTCACTGAAAAAGTTACCCATTGAAGCCATCTACACTATGAGCCAGATGAAGATTCACGTGCTTAGTAGAGAAAAGATGTCTGAAGCCACTAACTTTGTCAACATGAAAAAGGCAATTCTGAATCCATCACTCACTGAACCACTGGTCTCCTCTCCTACTACACAAAACCTAGTAGAATCCTCTCAACCTCATCAACCATCAAACCCTTGAATTACCTAGGCTGTATAATCCTCAGGGGGAGTATTGTTAGACCTTGAAAGGATCATACATGCCAATTCAAGTGGTGGGTTGATGGTTGTTCTGCTACGAATCCCACAAGTCCAAGAACCAATGCGGATGAAGAATCTGCATGAAGAATTAGAAGACAAGTGTCGGCTAGCCGCATTTGTATATGCGGATGACATAGAACAAATGCTGACAAGTGTTTGTTCTTCCGCATTAACAAATGCGGATAGCCAAACACAAATGCTGACAAGTACTTTGTACATCCGCATTTACTTATGCGGATGCTCAGCAACAAATGCGCCAAGTGTTTGCTCATCCGCATTTGTTAATGCTGATGACCAAACACCGATGCTAAAGAAGAAAAAGAAATGTTGATAAAGATCAACACATCCGCATTAGTTAATGCGGATGAACAAAGGAAATGCTGAAGATGAATTTTGTACTTAGACTAGTTCTCTGATGTATAGGTCAGGGGTAGTTTAGTCTTTTTGTTAAAGGCAACTTGTCAGCCTATAAATAGAATAGAAAACCTCGTATGTGAGGTGATTGTTGATAGACATCATAGACAATCAGAATATTTTGTTTAGTCTTATGTTCTCAAGGTGTATTGTTACTGTTTAATGCTCAAACCTTAGCATTCATTGTAACCGATTACCTTCATTAATACAAAGAGCATTTATGAGTATTTCTTGCATTCATTGTTCATTGATTGTTTGATTCCGCTATACAATCATTGACTCAATCATCATATTCGGTCCTTGTGAGAATATCAATCTCACACCTAATCAAATGTTTCAAGTGTAACGTTGGTTTACAACCCAAAGCATTACGTTGACTTATCAAAGCATTAGGTCAACCACAACCTTAATGAAGATATGTGTACCTATAAGCGGACACTCACCCCAAGGGTTCCCAGGTAAGGTAAACGGATCCATCGGTTGATTTGGATTTATATGAATACCTTGCCTAGACAGAACACCTTGAGATACAGGCATCATACTCTTCCAGCATGACATGTTTTAAATTGTAGGACACAGACTTTGACAAGACTTGAAAATCACAAATAACGATTCAAAGCTCATTTTGAAAACCATTTTATTTAGGCACACAATGCCTTAGAATATGATTTAAGATTCGTGTGTGCATTGATAAGATCCAAAGTATAAGAATAAGCACATAAGGCATATAATCACATAATCAAGTATAAACACATAAGGCACATACAATCCTATCTAAGCATATAAAATACATGAGAGGACTCATGTGTAAGGGTACTTAGTTATAGTCTAGGTCATTCCATTTCCAATAACCTAATTCTCTATAACCATGGCTTTGATACCAATCTGTCACACCCCGACTGACGACGGAATCAACGGGGCGGACGAATGTGAAATGATTGTTCATAGCACATGGAATTAAATAAGTTGGAATATTATTAAATACCATTTTCATTGAACAATACAAGACAATTAAGTCAATACAATACAACAAAGATATAATCAACAACATAAGATGTTTAATTAATCTAAGTCCAAGTCCTATATGAGCAAGAAGAGTTCCTCAAGTATTAAACCTGAAACATGTTAAAAATAAAGGGTAAACTATGAAACTTGGTGAGTTTCCATGGTTTAAAACATATATATATATTATAATATATATATATATATATTATATAATATATAATATATATATATATACAATATCTATATATATATATATATATTATATCTATATATCTCTATATTATATATACACATATATATATATATATATATACATATATATATATATATATCCATATCTATATCATATATATATATATATATATAAGATTTACAAGTAGCAATTCATGTCAATGGTTATAAATTATGCAAGTTTATAGAACACATATAGCTACAATCAAACCTTTACAAATTACAAGATTACAAGATTACAAGATTAAATGATTAGCTAAGTGTACTTGGATTAACCAAGTAGGCTTGTCAGGCCTATAGATCTATGACGTCACCAGGCTAGCAATAGTTAATGATTGTCAACATATAATGTATCTCATATAACACTCACAATAATACCAATAACCATGATAAAAAAAGTAAAGATGAATTGCATATGCATTTACAAGTATCAAGATGTTTACAAGTGTAAGTTTATAAGGTTAACATGTTTCACCCCAAAAGGTTTGAAATAAAGTAAAAAGAGGCATGGAGAACTCACATGGAAAACTCACATATTTATATAAGGTGATGATAAGAATTTAAACGAGTCTCCAACAATTTCTTTTACAAGTTACCTAAACGTATTGATTCCAAAATTAAGTTCAATAATAAGATTAACAATTAGACGTGAACTAGGGTTTCAATTGGAATTTGCGGGTTTAAATAATTAAATAAAATAACGAATCATTTATGTTTTAGTTTAATAAAGATGGTATAAATTAATTAAGACCAAGAATAATTAAAAATGATTCAATAATTTAATTTATTGATTTAATAGAAATTAAGTATAATGTGTGAAAAGAAATAATTAATTTAATAATAAATTATCTAAAACTTGATAAAGGTGATTAATTGAATACTTATTAAATGACTTTAAAATTATTTAAAATCATTTTATAGAGTTTTGAAATTTTGAAATGATTTATTATAAAGATCTTATAATATAAAATTTTAAAAATAAAGTATAATATGTTGTTTTATAAGTTAATTAAGAGTTTAAGAAGTAGATTTATTAACTATTTATGATATAACATAGTTAAATAAAATATTGAATAATTAATTATTTATATAATCATTTGTATAATTAATTATTTAAAGTATTTGTAATATGTAGGTTTAAAGTGTTTTGAAATAATCCAAATTTGAGCTATAATATATTTATAACATAAATGCCTAAATAATGTTTTTATAACCTTTTTATTCTTTAAAAAAATAATTAAATTTAAGAATTATAAGTTTTAAAACCTTTAAAAATTAACTTAATAATTTCAAACATGTTTGATTTAACAAAATAATTTTTATTTAGATTTATTAATATAATAATAATTTTCTGTAATTTAAAAATAGAAGAAAAGTTGATTTAAAAATAGTATGGGGTGCCCAGGGATCGAACCCGAGTCCGTTTTAAAGGGGCTGTGGTTGTTAACCAGTTGGGCTAGAGCCCATCTGGTTTTTGTTTTGAAATAAAATAAAAAATAAAAGTTCTAAAAAATCCCAAATTGCTATGAACCCTACTTTGATTTCAATCCATTGAACATCAATTCATGAATATTAATGGAACAAAATTAGGGCTTTTGTTCTTAAGTGAAACCAAGTGTGTGTATGTGGTTTAATTACCTGGTTTGATATGGAATCTGTTGATGCATGTATGTCCCTAGATCATGATTTGTAATGTAATGAACCTTGTCTGTCTGATTATGATGTAATGTATCGATTAATGAAATGACATGAATTGTTTGTTACTTGTATGTTTAATATTTCATTAATGAGTCGTGATTGAATTGATTGGGTTTATGATTGTTTGAATGGTTGCACATTATGTTATATTAATTAAAACATTCAAACTTAACTTAATGAAGTTCTCATGCGAATGGCCCATGCGAATGGACCACACACATGAATAACTTCATACGATTGACTCAATCGCACGACTGAACCAGGAGACTGGATCAGTCGTATGATTGACACATAAGATTGACTCAATCGCACGACTGAACACTCAGTCGTGCGGATGAATCAACCGCATGGTTCAATCGCACGACTGAACCATACTTATGGCCCAGTCGCACGATTGAACAATACTAACCTATAAATAGACCCAATTCGTGGAAAAACGTAGGCATTCATCCCATTACGATTCCAGACGTACCCTAGCCGTCCAAAGCCTCCCAAATCGTTCTCCAAGTTCACAGAACACATCAGATCGATTCCTAATCGATTTCTGACGTTGGATTCAATTCTTCTTGATTGATTCTTCGTGTGTTCTCACTGATTGGATCGCCAATCAAATAGGATTCCGCACTATTTGAGTTGGTTTAACACGCTAATCACTAGGTATTTCGTTCAAATACCAGGTCCTAACAAGTGGTATCAGAGCTTTGGCTCTTGATTACGTGTTGATTCAATCAAGATTGCATAAAAGTTTGTGTTTTTGCACGAAAAACGCAATCTTTGGCATCAAAAGTGATCTTGGACGTTCCCTTTCATCGAAGTTTAGTTTCTACGGACTTAGGCGATTAGGACTTGTGAAATTTCGAATTTTTACGGCTGAAACCCGTCAAACCTAGAAATTTTCGCAAAACAGCAGCTTCAGTCGCACGAGTGACCCATTCGCACGACTGGACTCCATTCGCATTGCCCATTCGCACGATTGGACCTAGTCGCACCCTCATTCGGCCGACTGAACCGTTCGTTCGCATAACTCATACGCACCAGATTCATTCGCATGACTGAACCAATCGCCCAGTTCAGCCGCACGATTGAACCAATCGCAGAGTTCATACGCACGATTAGACCATTCGCATCCTTCAGTCGCTCAGTGAAAGTTTGTTTGATTAGATTCTAAGTTTATTAGCCATGGAAGATCAGATGTCAGCCTTTACTGCTGGGAAGGACTCGAGGATTCAGAACCTGCTGTTGCTTGAGAGTGAGGTGGGTAATCACAATAAACCACCAAAGCTCTTGACTTTAGATGAGTTTCCCCACTGGAAACAACGTTTGGAGATCTACCTCAATGGAGTAGATCCTAATCTGTGGGAAGCCATTGAGATCGGTTATAGTACACCGGTGGGAGCTGATGGAGTTAAATTAACGTTAAGTGGGATGACAGACGCACAGAAAGTAAAGTACAATGCAGAGAAAAGGGTTTATGCATTGATCACTCAGTCTATCCCCAAAGATATATTCCACCAATATTCAGAGAACAAACAGTCCAAGAAACTGTGGGATGAGCTAGAGAAGAGATATGATGGGAATGCGTCATTGAAGGCAATCAAGGCAAAGGAGTTAAAGAAGGAATTCGATAACTTCTCATCGATTGGTAATGAGAGTTTAGACGAAGTCATAGACAGATTCTACCACTTGATGAGCGAATTGCATACACATGGAGTGGAAACGACTATGGAAGAGAAAGTAAGCAACTTCACAGACGGATTGCCTGATAAGTGGGCTTCATTCGTGTCTAACCTGAGACAGAATGGAATGCTTGTAAAGCTGGATATAAATGACTTCATTCTCAAGTTGCGAGAAGAAGCACTAAGGATGAAGTATAGAGCTCAGAAGTCTTCGTATACACAAAATCCAGCTTTATACAACGCCACGCCTCAAGCTAAGACATCTGGAGCACCTCTCCAGACTGCATTTGTGTCTAGTTCGTCAGGTCCTTCACATGCTTCTCCTTCTGGATCAGACACGTCAGGGTCGTCATGTACCCATTATATTGGATCAGAAGCAAGTGCTACCAAACTGAAGACCGAGAACCTCGATAATGTGACTGTAGAAGTAGCTCGAGAGCATATGGATCTTTTAGCAGCAGTGGTTCATTCATATGATGGACTTGTTGCCGGGAAGATTGGAAACTGCCATCTGGCAGATGAGGACTACGAGCAGGTGGACGAAATGGAGCTTGAGAGGATGGATATAATGTGGGCCTTAGCTAGCGCTGTCCGAAGGGCGAAGAAGTTTGTTAAGAAGACAGGACAGAACTTGGTAGCTACTAAGGATACCACATTTGGCTTTGACAAGAGCAAAGTGACCTGCTTCAACTGTGGAGAGAAGGGGCACTTCAAGAGAGAATGTGTCAAGCCAAAGAAGACGGGTAATGGGAACCCGTTCTCGTCCTTTACTCGCCAAGACAAGCAAGCCTCCAGTTCTACTACATCAAACAAGGACCCAAAAGCCTTGACTGCTCATGATGATGAAGGACAAGATTGGAGTTTTAGGTTTGTCTCACCAGGAGAATCTAACATTGCAAGTGTTGAGGATATTGATGATGATTCTGCGAGTGAAGGTGATCTAGCAGTTGAGATAGCAATGTCACATAGTGAAGAAACAACTGCAGCTGAGGTCAGTTACAAGCCAAAGGAGGAGACTTCCACGTCAGAGACAGAAAAGTCAGAATCACCAGAACCAGAGACGTCTGATGCTGCGTTGATGGCTAACTCTTCTGAACTAACACAGGTAAGTACAACTGACCAAAATTTGATAATCATGCTTGTTCTGATTGTGATATGTTTAGGAATAGCATTGATGAAAATTTGCTAGGTTATTAGATCACAATGATAACTTAGTAAAAGATTTACAACTGTGCACTGAGGCTAATAGAGTTCTAAAACAAAATGAGCATAGTTATAAAGAAAAGATAGACCTATTGACTAAACAGCTTAGGGAAACCGAAGTAGTTGCCTTTAACCAAGCAAATGACATTAGGTACTATCTAAACTCCTAGAGGACACTAAGAAGCAAAAGGCAGTTCTAGAAGTAGAAGTTAATTCATTAAAACAGAAACTGCACAGTTGGACTAGTTCTTCACACATAGTTCAACACTTAGTGAGAGAAAGGAATAACGGGGAAGGATTAGGCTACAAAGTGGTTCCACCTCCACCTGAGACCTTGATGAACACTAAGTCTAGACCAGTAAACAACAACCCCATCAAGGATCATGTGGTGACTACTCCTCTTGTTACTGATCCAGACACATCATGTTCATCTACTGAATCTGGACAGAAACAAAAGGAGGCCACTTCAAAGGCAAAGGGTAAATGTTAACTGGAAAATGAATTTGAAAAAGTTAACTTAAAGTCAGGGTCAAACAGAGTCAAATCAGAACCTAAAAGGACTTCAAACGTTAACTTTTCACATGCTTCAAGTCAAAAACCAGTTAACCAAAAAGTGGAACATGTTAAACATGTTAAAAGGTTAATTTTGTTAAACCAGAGAAAACATCAAACATACAAGAGTCAAAACCTAAAGTGTGATTGATGTTACTAGAGTGTCACGCACTTCTCCACAAAGAAAGTCTACTTATAAAGTTGATAGCAGATCATGCTACAACATGTGGAGAATGTGGACACATTGCTTCCTATTGTCCTTTCTATCAGACACCTAGGAAGAAGATTGATCTTCAGGACTCTAGACCTAGGTCTTCTAAGAGGAGTTCTCTAACTCCACCTAGAAGATCTAGTGAACCTAAAGTCCAACCTGTAAGCCAGACGACTGTTTATCATAAACAAGCATTGCACAAATCTGGCTTATGGAAAGAGAAGTCATCCTGTGTGTCTGATACTGATGACAAGAAGGAACCTGAGCTACCCTCACCCTCTAAGGGTCAATGGGTAGAGTTTATGATGTGTGATGCCTCTGGGAAACCCAAGACAGTAAAAGCTAGGGTTCCTAACCTAAACTAATACATTTACTTTGTATGTGCAGGGTGTTCGATACAGCGCTGAGACTAACACGTGGATTATAGACAGCGGAGCATCCAGGCACATGACAGGAAATAGAGCCCTTTTATCAAACGTCAAACAAATAAAAGGAGGGCATGTTTCCTTTGCAGGAAACAAGGGAGGATACATCACAGCTCAGGAGAAGTGGGAAATCAGAAAGTTAAGTTTGATAAGGTGAACTACGTTCAACAACTTCAAAATAACTTACTTTCTGTTTCCCAAATATGCGATAAAGGATTTAAAGTCATCTTCGACAACAAGAAGTGTTACGTGCTGAAGAAAGCCTACATGATCCCAGAGGACCAAGTTCTGATGACTGCTTCAAGATATAAAGACCTTTATGTCTTGGATCTGTCAACAACTGCTACAACGGATCATGAGGTTCAGTGCTTTCTATCTAAAGCTACTGAGAAGGACTCCATCTCCTGGCATAGGAGAATGGGACACATTAGTCAAGGAAGATGAATCATTTGATTCAGAAGGATTTAGTGAGAGGAGTAAATGTCAAGAACTTCCAACTTCCTGACTTTTGTGTAGCTTGCAAGAAAGGCAAACAGACAAAGAAGTCTCATAAGGAAAAGAAAGTTCATTCAATAGAACTTCCTCTTGAACTTCTTCACATGGATCTGTTTGGTCCAGTCAGTACAAGAGAGCATTGTAGGCGATTTGTACTGTTTTGTGGTCACTGATGACTACTCAAGGTTCACTTGGGTAATGTTTCTGAAATCCAAATCAGAAACATTTGAGTCATTCAAGGAATTAGTAACCACACTGGAATCTCTCTACAAGCTAAAAGTTAGACAAGTACGCTCAGACAACAGGACAGAATTCAAGAATCAATGGATGGAGGCATACTGCAAGGAAAAGGGAATTGTGCATCAATTCACTTCAGCCTACACGCCTCAGATGAATGGTGTTGCTGAGAGGAAGAATAGAAGCTTGATAGAGACTGCACGGACTATGCTGGCTGACTCGAAACTGCCTATCCAATTCTGGAATGAGGCAGTGGCAAATGCATGTTATACACTGAATCGAGTCCTAATAGTCAAGCGCCACGGAAAGACATGTTATGAGCTACTACAAAGACGCAAACCAAATTTGGAGTATCTTGAACCTTTTGGCGCGCCGTGTACACTTCTGAAAGAAGACACAAGAAGGAAAATTCAGCGAGAAGGCAGATGAAGGAATTTTTCTAGGATACAACATACCGAATAAGCGAGTTTACAATAACTCAATGGGTCTTGTAGAAGTGTGGTGTAATGTCGACGTTCAGAGATATACCACACCACCTACAGGCAAAGGACCTGCATACTTCTTCGATTATGATGGATTCTTCAAGTCCTTCAACATTCCTCTCTCTCCCTCGGATGATGAGTTAGCTACTAGGATGATGTATGATATTCTGAATACACCATCTAGCACACAGGGAGAATCATCTACTCAGTCAGGGGGAGTAGTCGATGACTGTGACTCCTCCTCTGAAGATGAAACTGAAGCAGATGACCAGAACAGTCAGGAGGAACAGGTTCCAGTTCCTCAAAGTCACAAGCATCTACGAGTGATGCTCCTTCGACTTCGGAACCTCAAACTCCAACTACCTCAGATGCAGAACAAAATGTTCATAATCTCGGTTCTGAGGTGGCTGTTCCTACTACTCCAGGATCACGACTAAACGTCTATCATCCCCTTGACAATGTTATTGGGGATGTCAGATCAGGAGTACAAACCCGAAATCAGCTATACTCAGCTGATTACGCCTCGGTTATGGAGAAAGGTTACATTCATGATGGTGCTTATCGATGTTTTGTCTCGCAGGTTGAGCCAAAATATGTCAGTGAGGCACTAAATGATGAGGCGTGGGTGAGTGCCATGCAAGAAGAACTTCTGCAGTTTAAGAAGTTAGGTGTATGGACTCTGGTTGATAGACCTAAAGGTGCTAAAGTCATTGGCACCAAATGGGTACTAAAATGCAAGAAGGATGACCAAGGAGTCATTATCAGGAACAAAGCTCGACTGGTAGTTCAAGGTTTTCGCCAAGTCGAGGGGATTGACTATAATGAGGTATTTGCACCCGTGGCAAGGATGGAAGCTATTCGTATCTTCCTTGCCTATGCATCGTACATGAAGATTAAAGTCTACCAATTAGATGTGAAGAGTGCATTCCTTCATGGGGAAATCAGGGAAACAGTCTATGTAAGTCAACCCGAGGGATTTGAAGATCCTTATCATCGGGATAGAGTTTACAAGCTCGACAAAGCTTTATATGGGCTTCATCAAGCTCCTCGAGCTTGGTATGAGAAACTCTCGACTCATCTGTGAAACACGGCTTTCGCAGGGGAGTCATTGACTGTACACTGTTTATTAAAGAAAAGGATGGCGACCTACTGCTTGTACAGATATATGTTGATGACATAATCTTCGAATCAAAGAACGAATAGTTATGCAATGAGTTTGAAGCAGTGATGAAGAAAGAGTTTGAGATGAGTGCTATGGGGGAGATGAAGTTCTTTCTCGGGTTACAGGTGGATCAAACACCTAATGGAATCTTTCTACATCAGACCAAGTATGTAGGAGACATTCTCAGTCGCTTTGACATGGAGAATGCTTCTGCTGCTGGGACTCCACTTGCTACGAATCATGATATAGCACCTGATGAGAATGGAGATCTAGTAGATGCCACTATGTACCGAGGAATGATTGGATCCCTCATGTATCTCACTGCCTCAAGACCTGATATTATGTATGCTACATGTCAATGTTCTAGATATCAGGCTAAACCAAAGGTCAACCATCTGATCGGGGTCAAGAGGATTTTTCGTTATCTGAAGGGTACACCCACACTTGGATTGTGGTATCCTCATGATGATGACTTTGAGCTTACCGCGTATAGTGACTCGGATTACGGGGGCTGCAAGATGAACTACAAGTCTACATCAGCGGGGTGTCAATTCTTTGGGAGAAGATTAGTTACCTGGCAGTGTAAGAAGCAGACATCGGTTGCATTGTCAACCTGTGAAGCCGAATATGTTGCTGCTGCAAGTTGCTGTTCACAAATCATCTGGATTCAACAGCAAATGGGGATTACGGTTTAAAATTCTCATCTACTCCTATTTTGTTGATAACTCTGCTGCAATTGCAGTAACTAAAAATCCGGTTCAACATCCTAAGACCAAACACATCGGTATTAAATACCATTTCATAAGAGATTGCTTTGAAAAGAACTTAATTGATGTGGTTAAAATTAATACTGATTTTCAACGCGCTGACCTCTATACTAAAGCCTTTGATAAACCACGTTTTCAATATTTGCTAGAGGTCAACGGCGTTAAAAAGAAAAGTGAGGTAATTCCTGATGATGATAATGTGTAGTCCGATGTAGTTTAGTTAAAGTTTATTTTATTTTATTTTATTTGTTTATTCTCGTCTTTTTATTTAAACTCATGTTATTTTGCTGTTTATTAAAATCCTAAAATAATTTAACCAGAAATGATTTAGTATTTTAGGGGGAGAATATGTCAGCAATTAACATTAAAAAAAATGAGGGAGAAGGAGTAACTAGCTGAAATAAGGTAGATTGTGTCTGTGATACCGATTCAATACCTTTGGAAAATGATAGTACACAGGAACAAATCAAGAGGGACTTTAAAATTTAAGTTTTGGAAAGATGCAAAAGTTCAAAGTATAAGTCTGTGTAGTCTAAGCAATATAAAAAGGGAAGATGATAGAAAACTGGCAACTCCTAAGGTGACACAAAGAAAGTAGACTTAGAGGCTGCTAGACACAAATGATATGTTGTGTAGATTCAACACAATAGACAATTAGACCTGATTGGTGATCTCAAGATCAAACTAAGTCGTTCAACTGACTGTGGGCTTCCACCTTATCACTGGTTAACACAATCAAAATATTCCAATAAGTAGGGGTAATGAGCAATTAAACGCCACAAATGTGTGCGGATGACCATAATTAGAGCAAAGCAAGAAAAAATGAAAGACAAATGCAATAAAGCTAATGACTTATGTTGTTGGTGCATTTTGTGTAAAATAAAATAAGCTGCTCTAACAAGGAGATAGGTTGTGTGCCTCTCTGCTGTGCGATGGCACTGACCTGAGGATAAGCATAACCTAGATATTCTAGAATTCATTGTTGTTTGCCGCCTCTCTGCTGTGCGATGGCACTGACCTGAGGACAGGCTTCTCTTTGAAAACTCTAAGAATAGTCTCTTCTTGTAATAATACCCGTAGACCGCTCAAAAGCTCCTGAGGAATGGTGATTACCATATAAGTGTGGGATCCACAAATGTTAGTTGAAATAATTAAACCTAAATAAGTCACCAGTCTGTGTCAAAAGTTGTGTATGGATTTAAGTGGACAAACATACTGACAATCATGGTGGCTACATGCTCAAAGGTTCAAATCAATGTGAAAATCTAAGAGTTTCAGTATGATTTCCTTAAGTTGCTAATAAATCTGGATGAACACCGAGAATTGAGCATCAAAAGGTTAAATAACTAGTCCCAAATGATTTGACTTACCTGTATGATTCCAAAATTGAATTGGTCCAGATATGATCAATCTAAGTTGAAGCTATCTACTCCCGAACCAAATCCCGTAGATATCAATCTCTGGATTTATCTCTTACAAAAAGCCAAAAATAAGTTTGTTTATGTAAGTAGTTAAAGAATTTTAAATTAGTTAGTTGTTTTAATTTTAATTTTAGTCAAGTGGTCGGGCTACATCAGGAAAATCAGAAGGAATCAACTCACTAAAAGGGTCATGTCTGAGATGACCATATGGGCTTTGAAAGTTTAAAATAGTCACGTCTGAGGTGACAAGTGTTTTTAAAAAGGGTCACGTCTGAGTGACTAAAGTGTTTAAAAGGATCACGTCTGAAGTGATCAAAATGTTTTCAGGATAAAATGATCATGTCTGAGATGATCAAAGCTCATAACGTTAATTTAATTAATTTAAAGGGTTTGAAAGTAAATTGGTAAAATGGCAGAAATTAACTAAGTATGACCCATTCGCACGAATGGACCATACGTATGGACAAACCTACGAATGAATCCATTCGCACGAATGAACTATGAGTATGGACCATCAAACCGAATGGCCCATACGATTAGTCCAGTCGGAGGCTTAAGTGCGAACGAGTGAGTCAGTCGCACGACTGAAATCCAGTCGGACGACTGGAGAAGGGCGACTGACCCAAACGCGCACGACTGAGTCCCACTCGCACGACTGAATGGTGCGTATGAACTCAGTCGCACGATTGGATCTAGGGTTGGTATAAATAGAGGAGGAGTCGGTCGCAGAGACTCATCACCCTCAAAGAAACCCTAAATCGCACGACTAAAGTCACTCTGCCCAAATTTCGTTTGATCTCCATAAAACCTTCGTTTTTGCATACTGACCATTTACTTCGATTCTACAGGTAATTTGCGACAGAAAGAAACATCACCAAATCGTTCAATTCGACTCTTAATCAGGATAATCAGACCCGTTAGAAAACTGTGACTTGTGTGACAAAATGACCTAACTAAATGACTCAAACTAATGAAATTAAAGATGTTAGGTGTTACACGAATGGGTTGCGAGTCTAATGAAACACAAAACACGAGACTAAAACTCAAAATTGGTGAAAAAGTTAATTTGAATTGAACGGACAGGATGTCATACGATTGGACAGGCAGATGAACTTCAGTCGCACGACTGAAGGGGGCGATTTACTTAACCGCACGACTGAACCATGCGAATGAGACTCAGTCGCACGACTGGTGTAACCGCATAAGAGTACATGCGCATGAGTCCAATCGCACACTCAGTCGTACGCATGAGGTCATTCGCACGTCTGAACCTCAATCGCACGTTCAGTCGCACGACTGTCTTCAGTCGCACAACCTCAATCGCATGACAGAGCATTCTATTCAAAGTTTAAGTGTTTCATTAACTCTTAGCCAGTGGTACTAATGTTTTAATTGTTATGTGTTACAGATGGCGAGTAGATGAACCATGAGCACCAAGCATAACATATGTGCTCATCTGGATTTGACATCCAGGAACGCAGCTGACTTCTCAGGCATCATTACGTTTCTTTGAGATCCAGGATTGCTCATGCTATCTTACACCATGCACGCCGTATAGATCAGTGCAGCAGGCCTTCTGGGAAGGCGCGACTGTTGATAGATCCTCTGAGCCTCATTGCATCAGGAGTACGATCTTTGGTGAGGCTATCACCATATCAGAGGGGATTGAGGATTGTTCTACAGTTAGGGGATGATGCTGATTGTTCCTACTCGTTACACCCCCCCACTGTCAGAGGATGTTTTATGAGAGCCAAGTACTCTGGGGACATCAATGCTGGGGTACTCAAAAAAGAGTAACCTTTGTTCCCAGTTCAAGTATCTTGCGCATGTTCTGCTGAAGTGCATAGCGTCGGAGGAAGGGAGGATTTGTGAGTTGTCGGATCAGATCCAGAACGCTTATTGCGCATGGTGCTGAACCGCACGTTCAGCTTCTCCAGAATGATCTTCACCTCCCTGGTGGAGAACATTGAGGGGACAGGGAAGGAAGGCTTCTGTATGTATCCGAGGTTTATGCAGATGATTTATTGATCAGAAGCTTCCCTCCCTGCCAAAGGAGAAGGAGGATGCTGTAGTGCTCGAGGTCATGGACGACACTACGCTAGGCAGGATGAAGGTGTACAGGGGGAAGCAGGTGAAACCCCCTGTCAGGAGGTTGTTTGGGCATCTGGCCCGTGCTGACTATGTGGCGCCAGCCAAGAGAAAGTGGCGCCACGATGACAGTGATTCAGATGTAGAGCAGATTGCTATACCAGATATTGACTCAGATGATGATGATAGCGGCGACGCCGGGGATGATATGCCTGCTCCACCTAGAGGCACTGATTCAGACGTTATTCCCCCGGGGTCTGCCACTGCCGGAGAGGTTGCTGAGATGGCCGGTTTCCATCAGGAGTTTGTAGCTGGTGATCAAGAGGAGGAGGAGTCGGATGAGGAGCCCCTCACTAGGACTGTGGGAAGCAAAGTTGTTCCCACAGAACACGGGATTAGGGTGGTTGGTGTACACCCTCGGGACTCCTCAGAGAGAGAGACTGACCCGAGCTATGCTCCGGGTTCAGTGGGCAGAGCTGCAGGGGGTGCATCCACTTCCACCGGGACTAGGAGGAAGAGGATGGCTCAACCCCACGGACTGAAGAAGAAGAAGCGTCGCCTGACCTTCGTTACCACTGCTGCCACTACTTCCACCACCACAGCCACCACTACCACCTCCACTGACATACCACCCATCACCACAGCCACCACATCCACTACAGCTACCACAGCCACCACCTTACCTACCACCACTGTATCCTTCCCATCCACCACCATACCATTCACACCTACATCACCAGCACCAGCCTACCGACCCATATTCACCACTGCCACTACCACCACCACCTCACATCACGCCGGACCTTGAGCCCAGCCATCACATGCTTATGAATCTACTCTACCTCACATCGGGGTAGAGGAGCAGCTGTCGGCGCTTAACCGTATGGTGATGCGCCTGCTCGCTGCAGATGAGAAGAAGGCGGCGCAGATCCGCCAGCTGACCGACCTGACTGCTGCCCAGTCTCAGCAGATGGCAGAGCAGGCTCGGGTGATAGACCAGCAGAACCAGCTAATCGATGCTCAGAGTGTCGAGGTGTCCCAACTCCAGGACCAGCAGGCCCAGTCAGTCAAACGTATAGAGGAGTTGGAGACGACCAACAAGACGATTATGCTGAGGTTAAAGGGGTCGAAGGATGAGCCCTTGAAGATAAAGGAGGGTGATGGGGATGATGGAGATGGTGATGATGAAGATGATGATGATGATGAGGAAGAGGATGAGGATGAGGAAGAGACTGAGGAAGAAAGGACAGAAGGTATAGATGATGATGACGAAGCAGAAGGAGGGGATGCGGCTGCATCGGCCTCTGCTTCTGGTCAAGAACGAAGATCTAAGCATCGACAGGACCAGTCATCTACCACTTCTGCTCCTCCGAGCGACACGCCCATGATTCAAGACAAAAGTACAGATTAGATGTCTTATGTATTTGTTTATTTTGTATTTGAATCATGTAATGAAAACAAGTGTGTTGAATGTTTATATATTAAGTTGATATAATTCCGTTTGATTACTTACTAATGGTTTATGTGTTGAATGTTTAAATCAAACAGATCCAAACTTTCAAAGGGATGAGTTTGACATTGCTCCCCTTCAACAGGTCAAGACTCAATTAACCATGATTCTTGATCTGCAAGGGATTGTAAGAAGGTCTGTGAGTTATACCCCTGAAGAAGGGGAAATAATTCATGACCTATCTGATGAGCAACTGGCAGAGATGTTCAGACTCAATCCTGATGAAATTGTCAAGGATGCTCCAACAGTTGATTCAACCAGTGATGAAGAACTAAATGACGTTGATGAAGTTGAGGTTGAAGATATTACTGCAGAAGAGTACCCTCAGTATGCTGACACCGAGGGTAATGTGGTCCCCAATCTGGGTGAGTCCCTAGTCAGTGATACGTTTGAGGTACTAGACAAGATGGAGCAGGAAACCGAAAAGACTGAAGGAACAGCCCAAGCCTCCAATGATGACGTAGACATTCGCAAGGCTGAGTGGGCTGCCTGTTTTGAAGAAGTGAGAGCCCAGCGTGCTGCACCAAAGAAAGATGCCTACACCAAGCTCTACAGAGTCAAGAAACACCATAAGGTGTCAGGCAGGATTATTGCATGGGCTTATTTTGATGACCTTAACGCGTATGCAGTTAAGTGGGAACAGGGCATAGAGTACTTCAGGTTCCCACATGATCTGAAGACTCTACCTGGTTTTGAGCTCAACCAGCTGGCTAAACTAAAGCTGCTGTATGCTGACCCAAGAAAGATGTCAGGCTGGTTCGAGGCTGCCCTGAAGAAGGAGTACCACACCAGATGGGTTAACTTCAGACCACAACAGCCTACGAGGTATATAAGAAGGTCTGAGGTTGATGCCATTACTGGCAAGCCCAAGATTGTGTTGAAGTGGAGTCCTCCGCGCACTATGTCGAGAATCCCTCTCAGGGAAATGCCACAGGACTTCACTCCACACTTCAAATGGTGGTACTATGATTGGAGAACCGCTGAAGCTGTCATAGTTCTGAATAAAGAGGGCCAAATGGATACTATCAGGGTATTCGACCCGATGTGGCTAACCAACTTGTCTGCAAATGATGTCTATACATTATACAAGTGGCCACTGTTCTATGACACACAAGACATTGTACAAGCCCTCCAGTTCCAAAACGTTATACGACTTTGCTTTGCGTTTGAGATTCACGCAGGAGTCACCAAAGAGGAGAAGTACAAGAAGTATAAGGAGGTAATGCAGAAGACAAGAGATTAGATAGATCTAGGTCCAAGGGGGAGTTTGTTGATACATGTATGTCTCTAGATCATGATTTGTAATGTAATGAACCTTGTCTGTCTGATTATGATGTAATAGTATCGATTAATGAAATGACATGAATTGTTTGTTACTTGTAATGTTTAATATTTCATTAATGAGTCGTGATTGAATTGATTGGGTTTATGATTGTTTGAATGGTTGCACATTATGTTATATTAATTAAAACATTCAAACATAACTTAATGAAGTTCTCATGCGAATGGCCCATGCGAATGGACCACACGCATGAATAACTTCATACGATTGACTCAATCGCACGACTGAACCAGGAGACTGGATCAGTCGTATGATTGACACATAAGATTGACTCAGTCGCACGACTGAACACTCAGTCGTGCGGATGGATCAACCGCATGGTTCAATCGCACGACTGAACCATACTAATGGCCCAGTCGCACGATTGAACAATACTAACCTATAAATAGACCCAATTCGTGGAAAAACGTAAGCATTCATCCCATTACGATTCCAGACGTACCCTAGCCGTCCAGAAGCCTCCCAAATCGTTCTCCAAGTTCACAGAACACATCAGATCGATTCCTAATCGATTTCTGACGTTGGATTCAATTCTTGATTGATTCTTCGTGTGTTCTCACTGATTGGATCGCCAATCAAATAGGATTCCGCACTATTTGAGTTGGTTTAACACGCTAATCACTAGGTATTTCGTTCAAATACCAGGTCCTAACAGAATCAATGGTTAAGAGTCGAGAATAAGGTCGCGACAGGGACGAAGATTGAATGTGTGTGTGTGTGTGTATGTTTCAGACGAAATTGAGGGCACATAAAGTTTAAGGGAATGGATTATGAGGTTTCCCTCAATTATATAGTATGGATTTGGTCTGTTTCGTATCAAACGAGTTAAGGCTTTGATTCGGGAGTTTCAATTCGATTTTGATGATGGTTATCCTGATTCAATTATAATTATATGTGTGTTTGAATTTGAACTTCATAATAACGTGTTTCAGGTTGAACAAATCATTTATTTGATCAAAATTCGAGTTATAATAGATGGAATTTTGGTTCAAGTTTTGGTTTTGGGTTTTAATAATCATAAGTGTCTTGATAATGGAATTAATACATGGTTGCGGCTTCGAATGATGTTCGTGAATGAGTTGGGTTGGTTTAATTAGGTGTTAATTGATTGGTTAGAATGTTTGGCACTTGCCGGAGATTGGCCGGAAATGATGGCCGGAGGTGGAAGGATAACAACAGGGGAAAAGGTCAATGTTGGGGGGTTGGGTTTAAATAAAATCTACGCTTTTGGTCCCTCATGTTTACTATCACACCCCAACCTTGACGGCGAAATCGTCGAGATGGGAGGGTTATGATTGTTCACAACCACATAACGGTATCTTTAAATGAAAATATTATTATTATAAGTTTCAAATGCAAATACAACCATAAGTTTTAACATGCAACAAGACAAAACATAACAAATAATCCAAGCTTTTATTCTTTAATCTAGGTCCAAATCCTAGTTTTATGCCAACTTCAAATGATGACTTCAAACTTTGGCATTTCCTTAAACATGTTAAAAATAAAAGATCAACTATGAAGTTGGTGAGTTTCCAAGGGTTTAATATACATAATATATCAAACGATTACAAGTAGCAATTCATGGTCAAAGGTTATGAGTTATGCAAGTTTATAGAACACATATAGCTACAATCAAACCTCGACTGATTACAAGTTTACAAGTTTGTACGATTGGCTAAGTGTACTTGGTTCCCATGATGAACAAGTCATACGTCATCAGGAGCCGACTATACATCGGCTTTAGCACCAAGTAGGCTTGTCAGGGCCATAGATCTAAGACGTCGCCAGGATAGCAATAGTTAATGATTGTCAACATAATATGTATCTCATATAAGACTTACAATAACACAAATAACCATGACAAAATAAATGTATGAATTGCATGTGCTTTACAAGAATATAACGTTTACAAGTGTAGGTTAAATTATGTAACATGTTTTGTGACATCCGGTAATTTTCCGTTACCAAACTCCGTTAGTTCCGTGAAGTCTTGCATGCACGTGTCTTGAGCACACACTAGTTGTCGTTTAACGTTGGTGACTTTAAAATAATTAATAATGTCAAACTAGTAATAATCTAATCAATAATGTGATTATTGTATCATGCTTATGTGTTTGCGTGTTTTTAAATACTAATTAGGAAATTAATCGCGTAACGTGGAAACGTGCCTATTTATTCGTATGTTTTGTGTTTTTATAAAGATAAAATATATAATGGTTATCATTAGTTTATATCTTTATATTATTAAGTTAAAACACTTTACAAAGAGTTTAAAAGCTTAAACTTTATAAAATACAAATTACAAGGGCTTAAATGGTAATTATGCAAAATTAAGTTAAATAAAACAAAAACCCTAGCCCCCCACACCCCATCGGCCGCGACTTCACTCTCTACCCCTCTCTCTTTGCGATTTCGACCAAGAACAAGCAAGAAACCACTGGATTTGATCGATTTCAAGGATTACAACAAGTTAGAATCATCAAATACAAGCCATTACACGTTTAAAGGTTAGAACTTTACAAGTTTTGAGGAGTTTTTATGTTGGCCGAACCGTAATTCATGAATGGGTGTTCATGATGTTGAAATTGTTATTGTTTGATGATGTTAGTATGTTAGTTAGATGGTATACATGTTGTTTAACGTTGATTATGCAAGAATGATACGTTTTTGATGAATTGATCATGAACTTTGATCCAAGACAAACCCTAATTCGAAATTGATGTAATTATGTGAGATTGATGATTGTTTGATGAATGTATGATGGTTAGTAGGTTGTATGAATGCTAGATTACATTGATTTATCAAGAAATTGATGAGTTAAGGTTGTGTTCATAGGTTACTAATAATAGTAACTTTATTTTCATGACATGATGATTTGATGATGGATTGATGTTGTTGATGGTGTTTAGGTGTTAGATTGTTGATATGAATGCTAGAAACCTTGGAATGGAAGTTGTAGTTCATAGTTTGCCAAAAGTAGAAACTTTTGATATTGAATGATTGATGGATTATGATGATTGGGTATTGTTGATCATGCTTAGATGTTGATATGAACTTGAATTGGTGAATTATTAATGAATTCATGAATACATTGGGTGTTTCATAGACTTTGGAATGTACTTTCCCAGAAGGGAAACTTTATCTGCACAAAGTTTGAAAGATGATAGTTTGAGCATGTTTGGGATATTAGGAGCATGTTAGTATGTTCATGGATGATTTCTAATGTGATAGAACATGTTAATTTAGTATTATTAAATGCTTGGATAGTCATGGGTGATGTATGGACTTTGATGATCATGTATGATGTTAATGTTGGTTAGTAGTTAAGACATCATGTTGGGACTGGAAATTGATTATTGTGGTGTATGTTGAATGCAATGAACATGGTTAATGAATGTGATTGTGATCATCATACACGCGTGCGAATCTGAGGCCCCTACTTAGTAGGATTGGCAGGGTTTAGGATGTGAAGCCGTGAGTGGCTTCACATGGCATGTAGTGCGTGATTTGATCCTTGTGTGGCGTGTTAGTTATGTTGTAACTGATGGGCATGTTAATGTTTTAGATTCGCATGACTTGTATGATATTTAGTGGTATGATGATCTAAGTTATGCATTGGGTTATGTAGCACCTCATGTGATTCAATTGAATGTTAACCATGTATGTTATATGTTCACGTTTGCTTAATTGAATTATAACTCATGATGTCACAAACGGGTCAAACGGGTCAACTGAGTCAAACGTGTCTGTTTTCTGAAACCTAGAGTCTTTGGTTGTAATGTGCTTAGGGTTCCACATGTTCTCTGTTTACACATACTATGTACTTACATGATCTAGGTAACCTCTGAAGGTTGTCTGTCCACTCTTTCTTTCAAGTAAACCCTAAGTATTCATTTCGCATATCAGGTGAGTTCATGCCCCACTCTTTACTTAATCTCTTTTGGGGGAGATAGCATACCGGTAATTTACAAATGCTTTATATATATTTAAGTTGTGTATAATATTAATATAGTGCTGTTTATCATGGAAAAGTCTTCACACTTTCGAATTGTTAATATTGAATAGCAGGGAAACTTGGGTAGTACTACTGGGTCTGACGAGCCCCACCTGTGTGAATCGAGGTCAACCGGGTGCAATTTGTCCTATTAATGATTACTCATTTGGGTTGGCACATATTTTGCCATATTATACATTTATACACTTTGGGTTTCTTTACTTACAAAACGCTTCCGCATAATTTTAAAGTTTGAACTTTGGTTGATTTTATTTTAAATGTGGCATATAGAGTCGTTCTGAGTAACTATTGACTGTGATCCTGGTTTGTTCACACGCCTCGCGGTAAAACTCCGCACGTGGATTTTGAGGGTGTGAAAGATTGGTATCAGAGCCATTGGTTATAGGGAACTAGGTTGCATACACACTAGACTATAACCATACACAGTTAGTTAGTTACCTGTGCCTTATTTTCCTCTATTGTATCTCATTGGCATACACATCACACTCTCTACAGCATGCATCGTCATCGAGAGCTCCGGGTAAGCGACCTGCATCACCTACACGATCTGAGTCCCCACCTCCCGCACCTGTGCCCGACTGGCCCCGTCTAGCTTATCCTCGAGGGGAGATTGATTGGGATCAACCTTTTGCATTGATGAAGCGTGACCCCCCGCGAGACTGGAGTTTCTACCCCAAGTTTGTTAATCACATAATGTATAGGGAACGCGTACCTGACCCGAGACCCAGGACTAGGAGCAACGCTGATCAACCAATGCCTTCACTCCCACGGACGGTGCAGTCCAATGAGCAACTGATTGCTGCACTAGTGGCAGCACTGGATACTGAGCAGCAACGAGTCAGGCGACTCACGAGTGATGTTTGTACACTGCAGCACGAGGTGTACAAACTACGACATCAAGTGGATGAACTCGAAGAGCACCACGGGAAGACACTGAACAGGTGTTACCACATGGAAGATGGAATTATAGCACTTAGAGGATGCGTGGCTTCTCGTGAACAGCGGGATGCAGTAGCTGATAACAGGATTGCTACGTAGTGTCGGATATAGTCAATTGGCAGTGCTTCAGATTGCCATAGCTCCTGCTCCTGCAGAAGACCTTGGGGATGAGGATCCCGAGGAGGAGCCCGGGGAGGAGGAACCGGTGGAGACGGAAGATGACAGCGATGGGTCGGATATAGTCAATTGATTTCCTTTATATATGACTTGGACTATGTAGTGTTTTCTCTCTTTTGGAAACCTATGTGGGAAGGGTTGTTTCCCCACCCTAACAACAAACTTAAATTATGACATTGGTGGATACATTGTGACTCATTTACAATTTATTTATCTTGGTTATCATTTTTGTTATGAATGTTGTGGTTGTGATGATTCATTATTTCCTTACTGTTTATTGTACTTCAATGGGATAAATGTGTTTGATGTTACTCATTATTGTATTTGTGAATGTAAAGTGAAAAATGGACGCCCGTGGACGTGGACATGGACGTGGACATGGACGTGGACATGGGCGTGGACGTGGACGTGGACGTGGGCGTGGGCGCGGACGTGGACGTGGGCGTGGGCGCGGACGTGGCGCCGGAGACCATGGCGGTGGTGCTGTAAACATGACCCCTGCTGAAATAGCTACCCTGATAAATGAGCATGTTCAGGCAGCGGTGGTTGCTGCCTAGGTGGGACAGCCAGCAGATAAACAATGATTGAAAGTTAAACCAAATATCTTGAGTAACCGTATAGGATGTCTAATCAATGTTTGTTGTGTTAAAGCAGGACCACCGGTGTGTACTTATAAGTCCTTTATGGACTGTAAAGCACACACCTATAGCGGTACTAAAGGTGCTGTAGGACTGGTACGATGGTTTGAGAAGACGGAGTCTGTTTTCTCCAAATGCATCTGCCCACCCGCTGATCAGGTGAAATATGCCACCGGGACTCTGGAAGGTGTCGCTCTATCCTGGTGGAACGCGCAAGTCCAGATGCTAGGACAAGCGATGGCGAATGGGCTTCCCTGGACTGAATTCAAGGGGATGATGACTGAGGAGTACTGTCCTCGAAACGAAGTGCAAAAGCAGGAGATGGAGTTCTGGCAACTTAAGATGCAGGGCTCGGAAATCGAGGCCTACACCACCCGAACCCATGAACTAGCCACCTTATGCCCGGGGATGGTGAACGAAGTGCACAAGAGGGTTGAGCATTACATACGGGGATTAGTACCCGAAATTCAAAGCATGGTGACTGCTTCCAACCCGACCACAATTCAACAAGCCATCCAGTTAGCTCATAAGCTGACTGATCAAGCAGTGGAGCAAGGACGCTTACCTAAGCGGGGCGCTATGGCGAGCGTGCCCAACAACAAGAGGAAGTGGGATACTTCCAGCAACAACAAATCATCATCATCTAGCGGTCAACCCCAATCTCAACAACAACAACAGCCAGTTCAGCAACAACGGAGGTTCGACAATAACCGTAACTTCAACCAGACGGCTTCAAATAATCAAGGACCTAGTGGTTATGGTGGTAGACATCTGAAGTGCACTCGGTGTAATTATCATCATGTGGGAAGGTGTGATAACTTCAAGTGTCAACGCTGTGGTAAGATTGGACACGCTGCTAAGGATTTTCGTGGTGAACTGTTAAGGAAGCCACAACAACCTCAGGAGACTCCCAAAGGTTGTTTTGAATGTGGGAAGGAAGGGCATTACAGGCGAAACTGCCCACAACTACGGAAGAATGGTAATGGCAATAACGACAATGGCCACAACAACAACAACCACGGTAATAACAACAATGGTGGCAATGGTACTGGTAATGGCGGCAACAAAGATGGAGCAAAAGGGAGAGCCTTCGTCATTGGCTCAGGTGAGGCTCTAAATGACACCACAACTGTTACTGGTAGGTTCTCTGTAAATGGTTGTTTTGCTAGGGTACTATTCGATACTGGAGCCGATAGGAGTTTCGTGTCCTTAAAGTTCTATAGTCTTTTAAGTGATATACCCTCCGCCTTAGAATCTAAATACACCGTAGAATTGGCCGACGGTAAACAAATCCATGTAACGCATATCCTTAAGGAATGTAAGATAGAGCTTGCCGGTCACACTTTCGCTATAGATCTTATGCCTGTTACGCTGGGGAGTTTTGATGTAGTGATAGGCATGGATTGGCTCTGTAGCAAGCAAGCGGAAGTCATATGTCATGAGAAAATCATACGGATTCCGGTTGGTGACTAAATCCTTACAATCAGAGGTGATAGGAGTGGTGCGGTGATAGGCATCATCTCATACATGAAAGCTCAAAAGTTGGTGTGGTGATAGGCATCATCTCATACATGAAAGCTCAAAAGTTGTTGCGAAAAGGTCGTTTGGCTATTCTAGCACTCGTCACCGATAAGCAAGCGGAAGAAAGAAGAATGGAGGACATTCCCGTAGTGCGTGACTATCCTGAGGTGTTTCCAGAGGATCTTCCTGGACTACCACCTCACCGCCAAGTAGAATTCCAAATCGAGTTAACTCCCGGCGCAGCCCTGATTGCTAGAGCACCTTATCGATTAGCACCGAACGAACTACAAGAGTTGTCATCACAACTTCAGGAGCTTTAAGATAAGGGCTTTATTCGACCTAGCACATCACCTTGGGGAGCCCCTGTCCTTTTTGTTAAGAAGAAGTGTTGGAACTAGAGAGGCTGTTGCAACCAAAACTAAGTCACTTAGAAGATTTTGAGTACAACATACAAAGGAATTCCGAAGCCAAGTGTAGAACTTCTGAAGGAAGAAGGAGCTCTTCCGAAGTCTAAGTGTAAAATACACTTCCGAAGGAAAACTCCAACTTCCGAAGATAAAGAAGCTACTTCCGAAGATCAAGACTTAAAGACAAAGATCTGAAGTCAACTTCCGAAGTACAAGAAGTCCTCAAAGCCTCGGAAGCATAGAAGCATCTTCCGAAGCCAGTTAACCTTCGGAAGACACTTCTATTATCCAGTAGACATAAGTATGGTCTGTCTGACACTTCGCTGCAAATCTCTGATATACTGCATGGCGTTTTCTCAAAAGCCATGTAGTTGACCATACTTTAATCTACTGTTTACCTTTTATGTTAAGTACAGTTGCCATCTTTAGTTGGTGACAAAAGGTAAGTCATGGACATGTCATGACTACCATATCTTAGATAATACTTTATCTAAGATACCTTAACTATAGCATTGTAGTATATGCTTTAGTCGTAGGTTTCCAGCTGGTATCAAGTATAACCAGCTGTAGGATCTAGTATATATAGTTTCTCATTGTAACTCTTGTTTCATGCTTGTAAGTCTTGTAATCTTGAGTTGAGAAGTAATATATAAAAGTACCTTGAAAATACTTCTGCTTGTTCCTTTGATTACTTATTATATTATTATCAACTCTTGTTAAAGGCATTGCTTCATCTCATTTGAGTGTTATTATAAGTGAGTTTGAGAGAATCACAAGTGTTTAAGTGACAAAACCCGATCCTGCAATTGGTATCAGAGCTTTTTAGGCTCTTGATTGTGAGATCTTACCATCCTAATCAACCAGTTTTTCACTCCTCCTTATACTTCACTCAAAAATGGCCCTCATCAAATCTGAAGTTGAGATGGGAACGATGACCAAAGCTCCCATCATCGACCCTGAAAACTTCAGGTCTTGGAGCAGAAGAATGGAAGGCTTCATCAGATACCAAGATAGCAAGATGTGGCAATCCATCGTTAATGGCCCGTATAAGCCAAAAGTTGCTGGTGGAAACGGTGCCATGATCGAGAAGGCCGTTGAAGACTATTCCGATGAAGACAGGAAGAAGCTTGACATAGACAGCAATGCTATGACTGTTCTTATGACTGCAATCCCAAACTCCATCATGGTGGGGTTTGAGCATTGTAAGTCTGCCAAAGAACTCTTTGATGCTCTTGCTCAAATGTACTCAAGCTCGAATGATTCAAAGAAGGACTTACTGAAGCAGCAGTTTGAGAACTTCACCTATGTTGCTGGAGAAACTTTTAGCCAGCAATATTTCAGGTATATGGATCTTATCTCTTCCCTTCAATCTGTGGGAATCACTCAAGAACTTAGAGACCTTACTAGAAAGTTTATGAGTGCTGTACCCAATGAGTGGACATTCTACTGTGTCTCCATCAAGAGAACAGAGAATTTGAATACACTCACCATGACCGAACTCTATGGGATCCTTGATGGATACCGTTTGGAAATGGAAAGCAAGAAGCGTCACCAAGCAAGCAGACCCTTGAGCCTTCCTGCTAGCAACGCTTTAATGGTTGCTGAAGGCTTAGGCATCTCCTAGTCTCAGCAGTACCTGACCTACACCCAGCAGCCATCTTGTTCATCTGGGCCTTACATCACATTTCCTGAGACTCCAAGGTCTCATCAAGCTCAGCAAAGCTCCTTTCAGGAGGGCTGTGCATTTGTCTCAGGGAGTGGACACTCCAATGATCATCAATTCTGCTTTGATGATCTTGAGTGCTTTAGCCCGGATGACATAGAGTATGTGGACATAGTCCAACAAATGGCTCTCCTAACCTACAGAGCGAAGAAGTTCTTTAAGAGAACTGGAAGGCAATTTCCTCAAAACCCAATCACCAGCAAGTTTGGGTTTGACAAAAGCAAGGCTAAATGTTACAGCTGTAACCAGCTTGGCCATTTTCCAAGGGAATGCAAGGCTCCCAAGTCCAACCCGAGAACCTCACAGGCCTCCACACATCCTTCTACACCAAAGCCCAACGGAAAGTCAACTGAAACAGCAGCAATGGCTTAAGAAGTTGACTGGAGCTTCATGGTTCAAGATGTGACTCCTGCTCAAGCACTCATGGCAGGAACAGATGAAAACAAGGTATATGAACATCTCTGTACCCTTGCTTGTATTGCTAAGGTTAAACTTTATCGGGACTACAATATGGAAATTAAATCCGATATTGAGTCTTTAAATGTTTTAAAATCTGACTTTAAAAGGGCTGAATCTGACTACCAAAAGAAAATTGAGGAGTTAGAGAAAACTGTGTCCCTCTTAAAACATGAACACACCAACTACAAGACTCAAATCAAGGATTTAATATCCAAATTGACTAAGGCTCAAGCCCAGCTTGTCACTGCTGAGGCTCAAGCCAGGAAGTATGCTATTTCCGAGCAAAACTTCCAAGCCATACTTGCATCATCCTCTCACTCCAAACTTTCTTATCAAAACAAAAGTGGGTTGGGAACCAATGAAATTTGCTCCACCACACTCTTATGAGTCTGTAAGACAACCAAGGTGTGGTACTGAAGAGCAAGAG
The DNA here is from genome assembly GCA_025215565.1 of Flaveria ramosissima. NCBI lineage: Eukaryota > Viridiplantae > Streptophyta > Magnoliopsida > Asterales > Asteraceae > Flaveria > Flaveria ramosissima. Next base: position 84,782,075 of record CM046039.1, on the reverse strand, counting down.
GTTCCATCTGTTGACCCACCTTCTCAAGAGTCAAAGAATGATGCAACTATGGAGACCATGACCATCACAAGGAAGGAACAGGAAATTGTGCCATCCCCAGCCAATGATGATCAAACCCTGACCACCAAAGCCAGAAGAAGCAGGGCTAAAGCAGCCAGAAAAACTGCCAAGAAGGTGGCTGAATCCAAACTGAAGATAGACCCAAAGCAAAAGGGTGTATTCATATCAGCAGGATTTCAGGTGGTTGGACCTTCTTATTCAGGAAAAGAGTACAGTACCAGTACTCCTATCCTACCAAAGGATCAGAAGTTAAAGGGAAAGGTTGCTGATGAGGAGAAAAAGAACAAGAAACAGCAACCCTCTCATTCCCAGAAAGTTAACATTGCATGCATAATGTGTGGTCTGCAAAACCACATGGCTAAAGATTGTTACTACAATCCTGCTATCACACATTATGGAAATAATGTTAAAAGAGAAGGAGTGAGGGAAGGTTTCACATTTGGACCATATCAAATGGTTCAAGTGATGAAACAGGGAAAGCTTGTTTCCGAAGCAAGGCTTCTCTCGGAAGAAAACTCTTCTTCCGAAAGGAAAAAGGCTTCGGAAGTTAAAGCTACAAAGACTCAGAAAATTAAAAGAGTCCCCTTGAAACCATCCCAGAAGAAGACTGCTTCGGAAGAAAAGGTGGTGAAGGTCTCTTCCGAAAAGAAAGAAGCTTCGGAAGAATGCCAAGCTACAAAAGCTTCAACAAGCTCATCTTCTATGATCAACCAAGGGATGGAATGGAAGATCAAGGAAGATGCTGTAGCCCAAACCTCTTCTTCAAAGACATCAATTGAACCCCCATGCATAAATTTTGGTTCAATCATGTCACTCTCATTGGAAGAACCCAAGACCAACAAGGCTTGGGTTTCCAATCAAAACTAATTATCTCACCTTATGTGCAGGGACATCCATATGACAAGAATAACAACATTTGGATTGTAGATAGTGGATGCTCCAGGCACATGACAGGAAACAGATCTCTCCTTCAACAATTTCAACATTATGATGGAGGTCCTGTCCAGTTTGGAGGTGAGGCCGGAGGATATATTTCTGGCAGAGGGAGTATATCAATGGAAAGTTAAAGGTTGACAAAGTTAATTTTGTCAAACAGCTTGAACACAACCTGTTAAGTGTTTCTCAATTCTGTGATCAAAAGCATCAAATGCTTTTCACAGAACATGAGTGCATCATCCTCAAACCTGGGATGACAATTCCTCAGGAATTGGTGCTTCTTAGATCTCCCAGGAGAGGGGATATGTACAAGCTTGATTGAACAATGCTTCCCCAATGGGAGAAGTATCATGCTTTCTTTCCAAAGCTGATGGTGATGAGTCAACAATATGGCATAAACGAATGTGTCATGTCAATTTTAAACAATGAATAAATTGGCTAAAAATAACTTGGTACATGGTTTGCCTAAAAAGGAATTTTTCTGTAAAGATAACTGTGTTGCTTGCCTGAAAGGGAAACAACACAGGTCTTCTCATAAATCCAAAGTTGTTAACTCTATCACCACTCCATTACACTTATTGCACATGGATCTATTTGGTCCCACAAGTATAATGAGCATTGGAAGGAAATCATATTGCCTTGTGATAGTTGATGATTTTACTAGATTTACATGGGTATTCTTTTTAAGAACTAAAGATGAAACTGCTGAAACTTTAAAATCTTTTATTCTTAAAATAGAAAATCAAGTTGATCACAAGGTCAAAATAATTAGAAGTGATCAAGGGACTGAGTTTAAGAACTTTGTTCTTGACTCATTTTGTAACTCAAAAGGGATTGCCAGACAATACAGTGCTCCTAGAACTCCTCAACAAAATGGTGTTGCTGAGAGGAGAAATAGGACACTTCTTGAGGCTGCTCGGACTATGTTAGCTGATTCAAAGCTGCCTCTAACATTCTGGCCAGAGGCAGTCAGCACTGCATGCTATGTGCAGAACAGAGTCTTGTAGTAAAGCCACATGGAAAGACCCCTTATGAGTTATGGAACAAGAGGCCACCGTTCATTGGCTTTCTAAGGTCCTTTGGCAGCAGGTGTACCATACTTAACACAAAAGACAATTTGGCAAAATTTGCTGAAAAGTCAGATGATGCTATCTTTGTTGGATATTCCTCCTATTCTAAAGCATACAGGGTTTATAATATTAAAAACCAACAATTTGAGGAATCTTCCAACATTGTAGTTAATGAGCACACTCCTTGTGTTAGGGGGAATGGCCCTGATCATATCTTTGATTTAGAATTGTTTCCAAACTATTTAAACCATCTTGTGAGAATGTTTCAGCTGGAACAGGTGCTCAAAGCAATTCTGATGAGGATCAAATGTTTGAGCTTCCCAACCTACTCCAAGTTCTCCAAGAGCTACATCAAATCAAGTTCCCACTATTGAAAGATCTGACAGCATAACCATTTCAAGAGATAGTGGAACTTCAACAAAGGATTCACCTGATGATTTTCAAATCTCTTCAGGTGATCCTGCACAACACCAAGCTGATGGAAGCAGCATTTTGAAGGAACAGGCAACTGTTAATGATGCTTCACAGCAAAGAAATGATGATGTTTCTCTTTCATTCAATCAGTCCTCATTGAATGAGCTTGAAACAACAGTGGACCAAGTATTCAAGCTCCTGAGCAAAATATGTCCAACTTGGACCTATCTTTGCAACAGGAGGTGATTCAAGACTTAGAATTCACAATACTCATCCAGCTGAAAACATCATAGGGGAAGTCTCTGAGGGTGTGAGAACAAGAGGACAAACTCATAATGGGAATGTCTGCTTGTACTCATGCTTCTTATCCCAAATGGAACCCAAGAAGGTGGAAGATGCCTTGAAAGATAGTAGCTGGGTTGAATCAATGCAAAGGAGCTGCTTCAATTCAAAAGACAAAAGGTTTGGAACCTATGTCCGCTACCATCTGGTCAAGTACCTATAGGCACCAAATGGGTATTCAGGAACAAAAGAGATGATAGAGGCTTGATTATCAAGAACAAGGCAAGACTGGTGGTTCAAGGATACACTCAAGAGGAAGGAATCGATTATACTGATGTCTTTGCACCTGTTGCGAGACTTGAGGCAGTTAGGATCTTCCTTGCTTATGCTGCATCCAAGAATTTCACTGTCTACCAGCTTGATGTCAAGTGTGCCTTTCTATATGGGGATATAGATAGGGAAGTCTACGTATGCCAGCCTCCAGGATTTGAAGACCCACAGCACCCAAACTATGTGTGCAAGTTGGATAAAGCTCTATATGGGCTGCACCAAGCACCTAGGCTGTGGTATGAGACATTGTCTCAATTTCTCCTGAAGAATGGTTATACTAGAGGTACCATTGATAAGACTCTCTTCATTAGAAAGTCTGGGAAAGACATTTTGCTAGTTCAAGTCTATGTTGATGACATCATATTTGGTTCCTCAAATGACCAAATGTGCAAAGACTTTGAGAGCATTATGAAGAAGAAGTTTGAGATGAGTTCTATGGGAAAAATGGACTTTTTCCTTGGAATTCAGGTAAAGCAATTGAAGGAAGGGTTCTTCATCAATCAATCTAAGTATGTCAATGATATCTTAGAGAGATTTGATATGAAGGATTGTAAAGCAGCAAAGACACCCATACCCAGAAACCATGATCTATGCCCTGATTCTGAGGGGGAGGATACTGATCAACATCAGTATAGAGCAATCATTGGTTCTCTGATGTATCTCACAGCAAGTAGACCTGATATCATGTTTGCAACTTGCATCTGTGCAAGATATCAGGCTGCTCCAAAGGTGTCTCACCTAATTGCTGCCAAGAGAATCCTCAGATACCTCAAAGGAGCACCTAAATTAGGTCTCTGGTATCCAAGAAATAGTGATTTTAATCTCTATGGTTACTCTGACAGCGATTATGGTGGCTGCAACATCAACAAGAAATCAACATCAGGTGGATGTCAATTTCTTGGTGGAAGGATCATCTCATGGCAATGCAAAAAGCAATCCTGTGTCTCTACATCAACTGCTGAAGCTGAATACATTGCTGCTGCAAGTTGCTGTGCTCAGCTGCTGTGGATTCAAAACCAGATGATAGACTATGGATTCAACTTCATGAGCACTCCTATCCACATTGACAACAACAGTGCTATATCCATCACTGAAAATCCAGTGAAGCACTCCAAGACAAAGCACATTGATATCAGGTATCATTTCATTAGAGATATTCATGAGAAAAATCTTATCAAACTAATCAAAGTTGATTCAAATGAACAATATGCTGATTTGTTCACCAAAGCATTTGATGAACAGAGATTTAAATATCTCATTACAGCTATTGGGATGATAAACATTGATTAGTTAATCTCAATTGAAAACCTTTTTAATGTGTAAAGTCTTATGTCAAAACAATCTAAGCCCTGTTACAAAAGATCTTTTCTTAAATTTATCTAAGTATAAGTTTTTCCGAAGAGAAATTAACCCTCGGAAGATATCTAGCATAACTTCCGAAGCAAATTTCTCACAGGATAATTTTCTTCTCGGAAGAGTGTTAAGTCTCGGAAGAAGCGATTGAGTTCAACTCAGATCTACTTCCGAAGCACTTAACACACTCCATCTGAATGCAACATATACTCTCGGAAGTAAGCAATTTACCTTCGGAAGTAAATTGCCTTCGGAAGAACATTACCTTCGGAAATACCTTATATCGGAAGAAAGATTTTACTGTGTAACGGAAATCTTTTGGGCCCCACACTGTAAAAAGTAAAGATTTTGTTAATGATGTCGGATTATTTAAATGGTCTAACCTTACCGCCCATGTCACATCATCAACTGAACCCTCACATCATCTTATCCAAACCACCCTTTAAACCGCCATTTCACCCATTTAAATACTTCCGGTTAATCACTTACACTCTTTTTACCCAATTCACTGCCCTAAAAGCTTTCTTCTTCTCCAATTTACCTTACTCAGAACTATTCTACTGTTATCTTTCTCAAATGGCCTTAAACCCTCAGCACAACCAGGTCGCACTCCTTGACTCTTCAAGGGATGATGACTTCTCTGATATCATTTCTTTCCTAGCCCAATCTTCATACTACACTGCCTTGACCGTAAACCCTACCATCTACTCCAACCAAATGTCCGAATTTTGGGCAAATGGTCGGATTGAAACCCTAAACGGGGTTCGTGCTATTAGGTCAAGCATTTGTGGCCAAGAGTTGGTCATCACTGAACAGATCATCAGGGAGCATCTCGAGCTCCATGATGAAGGCGCTCCGACGGAATTCCCCAAATCTGAGTTAGATAGTTCTTATCTCCAAATGGGATACGGTGGAGATGTAAGCAGGTCAACGGTCTACAAATTCAACTTCTCCTACAAGTGGAAGTTCCTGCTGCATGTGGTTCTTCACTGTCTATCTAACAAATCTGGGGGATGGGATCAAATCCCTTATGAACTCGGGTGCTTAGTTCACGGGTTGGTACAAAGCCTCCGCTTCAACTATTCAAGGTTTGTGCTGACTAACCTTATGGGAAATCTGCAAAGGGACACATTCTTTATGTATCCCAGGTTTCTCCAGCACATTATCAACTGCGAGCTAGATCAGGGTAAGCTTGTCTGTGCAGCTGCTCTGTCTGCTCCCCAAATGAGGCCGACCATCTTCAAGATCTTGAAGAGAGTGTCTACCAACTACACTGGAAGAGATACCGCACTACTTCCAGGTATGATTGAGCCAATGGCTCCTGGTGACATCCCTGTTCACCCCACAGGTGATGAACCCACACCAGCAACTACCCTCACCATTCCAAATCTACCTTCTCCACCCATCACTGTCACCTACCAGAGACGTACCAAACGAACCCTTGTTCAATCTACTCTGGTTGAACAAGCCCCTCCTCTTCAAACCAAAAAGGCTAGAGTGGAACAAAGGGCTCCCACTCAGCCAGAGGTCCACCCATCCTTCACTATTGACCTCAATATGGGTCTTGAGTCTCCTCAGTCTCAGACCCATGAGCCCAAAACCCCAGCTGATAGCCCTCAGGGTGAGTCTCTATACTCCCCTGAGCAGCCACAAAGGGACAGCTCAATGCCTTTTGACATTGATCAAAGTCCCGGGTCCTTAGGTCTTCACTCCTTTTCTTTTACTGACCTTTTGACCGAGCTGGTGAAGAGATTATGTCTCTTAAAGGCGATGAAGTTGATCCACTACACCCTCTCAAGGATCAACAGAGCCTAGAGAAACCTCTTATCTCTAGCCCACACCAGCAAAGCCCTACTGAGGTGAGTCCCACTGATGTGGAGGGGACTCATGTAGATTCAGCTGCCACTACTGAAGGAGCCTCAATGGATCCTCAGGACAGTGGTAACGACAGTCAGACTGAATCTACGGCAACCATGCCCTTTGATGCCTCTGAAAGAGACATCATTGTGCAAGGGAAACCAGGGTGCCAAGAAACCACATCTGGTGGTGAGGATGAACATACCAGGTATGTTACCTCATCTCCCCGTGATTCTTCAAAAGAAGATGAGGGAAGTATGCAACTCACCATTCGAGACCTACTTTCTAAAGTCTCAAACCTTGAATCAAAGGTTAAGACTTTAGAGGATAGGTCTGCCACTCAGCAACTTGAGATTGAAACTCTCAAGGCCAAACTAGCTGAGACACAGATTGAGAGATCTGTTAGGCATGTACCAGTTCAGGTCTCCTTGACCTCTTCCTCTAGCTCATCTAGCTCTCAAGATGATGCTACCAAAAAGGGGGAGAGTGTTGAGAGACAAAGCCAAAGACAGGAAACCCAAGGTCAAGCTCTTACTTCTTTGAGCTCAAGATATCCAATGCAACAAGCTGCCATCTTCCCTGAGCCTCCTCCAGTTGTCTTTCAAGTGGATCAAAGGATGCTTCAGGATCTCAATAGGTTCTTCAACAAGTTCCTTTTGGAATCCCTCATAGAACAGCCTAGCCAGATATGTCTGTGATTTACTTTGGAGCTCAAGAGCTTCAGAGGTTGAATGCACCTCCTACCACTGTTGAGGAAGTTGGTCAACCTAAGGCCCAAGTGGAACCTGAGATTGATTTCGAAGGGGAAACTAGGACTGATGGCCCAGCAACTGAAACAGTTGGGACAGAAGGTGTATTTTCACAGACTTCCGAAGCACAATTCAAAGCCTCGGAAGAACAAGCTCAAACTTCCGAAGCTGAGATTGCTGCTGCGGAAGGACTATTTTCTCTTTCCGATGATCTAATAGTCACAGATGCAATTCTGGAACTTGCATCTGAGGTTAATAGGGAGGACTTTCTCAGCCAACCATTGGCTCTAACATCTGCATTGACTCCAGCTCCTACCTCTACCACCCAACCTGGATCTTCTATCCAAGAACCCCCAAAGTCTAGCACTTCCGAAGACATAAAAGGCAAGAGGAAGATGACTTCGGAAGAGCTTCAGGAAGAAGAAAGGTTGGAGAAGCTCAAAAGGAAAGGTAGACTACCAACTGGGAAACTGTTAGCTGCAAGTACCAAAGCAGCTGCAGCCAACCAGGAGGCAGTCAACAATCGAAGAAGGGTAGAGGTAATAGATAGACTTGTCAGTCTAGGGCTGCTTCGGAAGATGTACTCCTGCTACCATTAGAGGAGCTGATAGAGCTTGAAAAGGCAACCTTGCTGCAAAGACAGCAAAAAGAAGAGGCTGCAAGGTTGGCCTTAGAAGAAGAAAGGCAGAGAAAAGAAAGGGAAGCTGATCTGCAGCTCAGGAGAGAAAGGATCACTTTCCTACTCTCCAGAGGATTCTCTCAAGAGGAGTTGTCTCCACACAACAGTGATACGATCTTATGGCTCTTCAACAAAGAGCAAGATCAAATGGAGAAGGAGAGAAAGAGAGCTGCAAGGGAGAAGCTGGTGGAGAAGAGGAAGAAAGAAGAAGAAGCTGGACTGTCTGCCGCCAAGAAGATAGGTGAGAAAGCTTGGATGAAGAATTATCTTAAAGCTCATGGCTTCTCTGGCAGGCAGGTGGGTCCCATGTCTGAGAAGACTCTCCAACGACATGTCAGTGACATCAAGGCTGACATTCGTGCGGGGAGAAGAAAAGAGATGTATAGAAGGGGACAGGGGATGACCTTCAAAGCAACCTCTCAACCCAAAATCCAAACCCAACCTCAACCTGAACCTATACCCTTTCCCTTCCCAATCAAAACTGAACCCTCTTCTGAACCTTTCACCCCTGAACCTACACCATCACACCTACCAACCTCTTCACCTCAACCACCTAAACTACCCATCATCCAACCCAAAACCTTAGCCAGAACCCAAACTCCTAAACCTACCCAACAACCAATCAAACCATCCCCTCAGCCTTCCAAACATCTCTCTATGGAGGAATTCAAGGCGATCAAAACTAAGCTCATCAACTGTACAACTCTGAGCGACATCTCTGTGAGGAGGATTCAGTCAACTTGACTTATGTTGATGGATCCTCAAGTTCCCTCACAAGAGATGAGTTTCTTGATCTGCCCAGAGGAACTTTGGACCAAGCTGCAAAACTCCTTGGCCTCAATTCAGATACATTGAATGAGGAAGAAAAGAAGCTGAGGAGAAAGCTGGTGACTCTGCTGGATACAAAGAAAGGAGACAGGGTACCAAGACAATCTCTTGTACCCAGAAAGAAGATAATCCAGTGGAGGTTCGAAGACTCTTCTCACAACTTTGTTGTTGAGAGAGAGAATGAGAGATTAACAGGCTGAATGCCTCATCTCTGCTACACTTAAGCATGTTTGACATTGCTGAGTTAGCAGAGAAACCATTCTCCAACCCTTCAAACTCCGATGTAGCTGCCCACATCAGAAATCATCTAGGCAGCCTTCATATGGCCGAGCTTACTGCTAGAAGCAAGGTCGAAGAGGAGTTGAAACTGAGAGAGGAGGAGGAAAGGAAAGGATCAGCAATCAAAGGCAAAGCCTTTCTTCAAATGGTTGAAGGTCCTGAACTTGAGCCCATAGTTAGATGGGAGTATGACTATAACTCCCGTCAACTAACTCTCTTCAGGGGGTCACAACAAAGGGTACATGTCATTCAAAGTGATAGACTGGATCTCCTATCCACGAATGACTTGTACAAGCTTCTCAGCACTACTTCCGGGAAGAACAGAGAGACAGACAAATATCTTTTGTCCCTGGTGCTGAAAGCTTTGAGAAGCAGAATAAGTGAAGTTTTGGTAGCATCAGCCTAGGGGGAGTTTGTTGGATCTAGAGAGGCTGTTGCAACCAAAACTAAGTCACTTAGAAGATTTTGAGTACAACATACAAAGGACTTCCGAAGCCAAGTGTAGAACTTCCGAAGGAAGAAGGAGCTCTTCCGAAGTCTAAGTGTAAAATACACTTCCGAAGGAAAACTCCAACTTCCGAAGATAAAGAAGCTACTTCCGAAGATCAAGACTTAAAGACAAAGATCTGAAGTCAACTTCCGAAGTACAAGAAGTCCTCAAAGCCTCGGAAGCATAGAAGCATCTTCCGAAGTATAAGTGGCTTCGGAAGAACTTGTTCTTCCGAAGCCAGTTAACCTTCGGAAGACACTTCTATTATCCAGTAGACATAAGTATGGTCTGTCTGACACTCCGCTGCAAATCTCTGATATACTGCATGGCTTTTCTCAAAAGCCATGTAGTTGACCATACTTTAATCTACTGTTTACCTTTTATGTTAAGTACAGTTGCCATCTTTAGTTGGTGACAAAAGGTAAGTCATGGACATGTCATGACTACCATATCTTAGATAATACTTTATCTAAGATACCTTAACTATAGCATTGTAGTATATGCTTTAGTCGTAGGTTTCCAGCTGGTATCAAGTATAACCGGCTGTAGGATCTAGTATATATAGTTTCTCATTGTAACTCTTGTTTCATGCTTGTAAGTCTTGTAATCTTGAGTTGAGAAGTAATATATACAAGTACCTTGAAAATACTTCTGCTTGTTCCTTTGATTACTTATTATATTATTATCAACTCTTGTTAAAGGCATTGCTTCATCTCATTTGAGTGTTATTATAAGTGAGTTTGAGAGAATCACAAGTGTTTAAGTGACAAAACCCGATCCTGCATACATGAGTTAGTGAAAAGGTCCCTGTTTTTGGTAACTGTACATTAAGGTCATAAGTCTGAGCTTTCTACTTTATGTACTTTTATCCTTTTTGTAATATATTAGGATGTGAGCTATGGCATGTCATAGTCACTAGTCAAAAGGCAATCTGTCTTTTGACTCTACATTTGATTTTGTAGTTGTCTAGTCTTATGTATCCAGCTGGCCCTCAAAGTATGGCCGGTTGTAGGATGTAGTATAAAGTATCTCAAGTACTTGTAACTTTCTTTCTATGCTTTGTAATACTTGTAAAAGAAATTGAGAAGCAATATACAACATTCTTGAAAACCATATACTTGTATTGTTTGCTATCTTGTTCTGTCTCACATTTTACTTGTGTTCTTAGTATCATACTTATAAGTTTCCAGTTCCCTATTTGATCTGTTAAGTGTTCTAAAGAACTCTCCTCATCGTGTTGTTATGTTGTAAGTGCATACCCTTAAACGGTCCTGCATGTGGTATCAGAGTATTCCAGGCTCTTGATTATAAGATCTTACCATCTTAAGATCCCTCACACACACAAAATACTTAACAACTCAAATGGCAGCTATTACAAAAGCTGATATGGAAACTCGAACTATGACAAAGTCTCCACTGATCACTCTTGAAGACTTTGATACTTGGTGTCAAAGAATGGAAGGCTTTATCAAGTCTCAAGACTCCAGGATGTGGGACTCTGTTGTTCAAGGACCTTACATACCAAGCACCCCTTCAGCTACTGGTGGTGGTATGGTTCCAAAGGCTGTGGCAAACTATTCTAAAGAAGACAGAAAAAGAATAGAGATTGATCAGAAAGCCATGACAGCCCTTCAAACTGTTCTTTCAAACTCCATCTACAAAGGCTTTAAGAAGTGCAAAACTACCAAGCAACTATGAGAAGCACTGAAGCTTATGTATGAGGGGTCCAATGAAGCTAAGGAGAATAAGAAGGATCTCCTGAAGCAGTAGTTTGAAAATTTCACCTTCAAAGTAGGTGAAACCATGACTCAACAATACTTCATGTATGTTGAAATTATGAATACTCTAATGGATGTTGGAGTAACTCTTGAGAACAGGGACATTGTGAGGAAGTTCATGTCCTCTCTTCCTAGACAATGGACACATTATTATGTTGTTATCAAGAGGACTGAGAACCTTAAGACTCTTACTCTTACAGAGTTGTATGGTTTTTTCAGTGGATACCAGATGGAGATGAACATGCAAAACTTATCTAGTAACTCCAGCAATCAACTGAGTTCAGCCCTCTATGTGGTTTAAAGGGAAAGCATTGAACCACAACATCGTCTTATATGCTACCCTGACAACTCACAAAAGGGTCCTTTCATCACCTTCCCAGAGACTCCAAGAGAAATCTACACTCAAGGAAGTCCATTCCAAGAGACAAGTTCTTTTCATGCTTTTGTCTCTGCTGATGAGAGCACAGGAAACTTTCTCTTCGCACTTGAAGACCTGGACTGTATCCATCCAGATGCTTTGGAGTACATGGAGATAGTTCAGCAAACGGCTCTTCTCACTCACAGAGCCAAGAAGTTCTACAAGAGGACAGGGAGGAAGTTTCCAAGCAATGTAGCCAGTGGAAAGTTTAGGCTAGATAAAAGCAAAGTAAAGTGTTACAACTGTAACCAGATGGGACACTTTGCAAGGGAATGTAAGGCACCAAGGACAAATGGTGGCCAAACACAAGCCAGACCAAACTACACTGATAGAGCTCCCTAGAATGAGAAGCCAAAGCAACAAGCTACAATTGCTGTTGAAGAAGGAAGCTTTGACTGTAGCTTTCAGGTGGAAGATGCTTCTCCAAACCAAGCACTCATGGCAGACCACGATGAAGCCAAGGTATTGAAACATCTTTGTACTCTTGAATGCATTGCTAAAGTAAATAGATACATGTCCTATAACTTAGAGATGAGATCTAATCTTGAGTCTTAAATATCTTAAAAGCAGATAAAAGATAGGTTTGAAATGAGTGCCATGGGGGAACTCAATTTCTTTCTAGAAATTCAAGTGAAGCAAGTTGACAATGGCATCTTCATATGTCAGTCATAGTATGTACAAGACATACTTAAAAGATTCAACAAGATTGATTGTAAGGTTGCTAAGACACCCATAGCCAAAAACCACTCCTTTGGACATGATCTTGAGGGAGAGTGTGTTGATGAACATCTCTACAGGGCAATGATTAGGTCTCTTATGTACCTCACAACTAGCAAGCCTGATATCATGTTTGCCACGTGAATCTGTGCAAGTTATCAAGCCAACCCCAAGATGTCACACCTAATCACTATCAAGAGAATTTTAAGATATCTCAAAGGTGCTCCATCACTTGGCCTTTGGTATCCAAAGAATTCTGACTTCAATCTGTATGCTTATACATATAGTGACTATAGTGGTTGCAACATGACTATAAAGTCTACATCTGGGGGATGTCAATTTCTTGGTGGAAGGATAGTCTCTTCGCAATGCAAGAAACAATCCTGTGTGTCCGCATCAACTGCTGAAGCTGAATACATTGCTGCTGCAAGCTGTTGTGCTCAAGTGCTTTGGATTCAGAATCAGATGCTGGACTATGGATTCAACTTCTTGGAGACTCCCATCCACATAGACAACAACAGTGCTATCTCAATCACAGAGAATCCTGTGCATCACTCAAGGACAAAACACATCAACATCAGGTATCATTTGATTAGAGATAACTTTGAAACTGGATTAATCAAACTAGTCAAAGTTAACACAAATGAATAATATGTTGATCTGTTCACAAAAGCTTTTGATGAACAGAGATTAAAATATCTTGTATCAGCTATTGGGATGATTAACTTTGAGTGGCTTTTTTTGAAACTTAATCATATTATTTCTAAAACCTGTGTGTCCTAAGTTGTCTATTTTATCACCTTCATAAGCCCTTGTTCTCTTTGGAAGAAAAATCTTTTTAAAAGATATGACTTAGATTTTTGAAAATTTTGATCCTTTCATTCTTCGAAAGATTTATAATTACCTTCAGAAGAAACTTATGTCTTAGAAAACAAATAACTACTTCAGTAGATTTACCTTCGGAAGAAATTTCTGAAATATCTTCCGAAGCTTAAAATTAACTTAAGTACTTATATGTTTTCAAAGAACAATTTTCTTCCGAAAGCAATTTCCCTTCGAAGCAAAATTCTCAAAAACCTACTTTTTGGAATATCTCAAAAACCTTTGGAATATCTTCCGAAGCCAAATTGACTTCGGATGTTTTTCTTCAGAACTTCCGAAGTAAAATAACATTCGGAAGATTTCTCGACTTCTAAGAAAACTACTTTTTGGGAAAAAGTAAAATACTTTTTCAGAGGTGGGACCGACATTCGGATTTCAAAGTTTATCCTCTTTCATTAACTTTGTCTGCACTATTCCCCTAACCTAAATTCACCCAAACCTAAATTCACCCAAACCGCCTTTGTTCTTCACCTTCCTTCACCTTTTAGCTTCTCAAAATGGCCAACCTAAATTGCAGAAACAACCCTGATTTATCCATGCAACTTCACAGGCAACACAACCAGGTTGCTCTGTTGAACTCTGAGAAAGATGATAGTTTCTCAGAGGTTTGCCGTTTTCTGGCTTTATCCAACTACTTCACCTTCCTAACCATTGATCCTACTCTCTATGAGGGTCATCTGCTTGAATTTTAGAAGACCCGTCAAGAGGTCATCATGGATGGGGAGAAGGCACTGTCTACCACAGTGCAGGGGAGGAGAATCTTCATCACTCCAGCCATCATTAACACTCATCTTTAGCTGGATGATGAAGAAGGTGAGTTGTCCTTTCCAAAGGATGTTGTTAATCATTCCTTTTGAGTAGATGGGCTTTGAGGGAGACTTCTCTGTAAAGACCTTCAGGAAAGGGAAGGTCTAATCCCAGTGGAAATACCTGCTACATGTGGTTATCTACAGCTTGTCAAACAAGCATGGAGGGTGGGACCAGATTCCTGAGGATCTCTTCTTCATAGTGCATGAAATGGTTCAAGGGGTCACGTTCAGGTACTCTCAGTTTGTTTATACAAATTTGCTTACAAACCTGGTCTCCTTAGAGTATTACATGTTTCTTAGATATGTTCAATACATTCTCAACTGTGAACTGGGCTCACAGTTGAGGAAACAGACAATATTCTTAAATTGGGACAGATGAAGCCCGACATCTTTAAAATCATGAAGAAGCCAACTGTAGGCTTCTCTGGGGTAGAAACAGCCCTTGTCCCAAAATGTTAGTGCTCATTGCTCAAGGTGAAAACCTAGCAACACAAGCTAGTGTTCAACCCACACCTTCTACCTCTCAACCACCAAAAAGGCCACAAATCACCCTCACCTACCAAAGAAAGTCCAACAAACCCCTCCTCAAGCTATTGAGCTTGTGCAGGCCCCCATATACTCACCAATACAGGAGGAAGTGGATACTAGAGCTCCCACTTCTCCTGAGGAGCAAACCACTCCCATTCCTTCAAGGATCAATTCTGAGGTTCCTCATGCTTAGCCTGATGAGCTCACTAGCCCAACTGCCTTAAGCCTTCACTCTGAGTCTCAACACTCAAGTGAACAACCTTCAGGGGACAGTTACCATCCCTAGCCTTTAGACTTAAACCAACCCATTCCTAACCTTGAATTCTATACTGATGAAGACTTAGGTTTCAGTGAGTACCATAAGTCTCTCTACTCTTCCCCTACTCAAAAAGAGATGAGTGCTCCTGAGTCTCCTGTGTCTAGCCCACATCCGTCACCCATAACTGAGGTGGATCTCTCTGAACTTGTTCAGGAGATCCATATGGAAGAGGCTCTCACTTCTGCAAGTGATTACATCATTAAGACCTTAACCATGGCAACTCAACCCATTGACACTTCAACTGAGGCTTTCAATGAGCAGAGGAAGTCCAGCAGCTAAGAACATGGAGCTGGTGGTGAGAGTGTGGACTTTGGTCCAATTCTCTCATCCCCCAATGATTCTACTGATGAAGATGAGGGGAATTTGAGACTAAAGGTGCATAAACTGTCAAAAACATGCACCTACATAGTCTCAAAGGTTAGTCACCTTGAATCTCAGGTGACTACCCTGCAAAATAGGGTCAATGATCAGCAACTTGAGATATCTTATCTTAAGGAAAAACTAGCTGGGAGACCTTTAAGGAGAGCTCAACTAGGAACACAAGATCATGTGGATGTGATTGACCTAACTCCTAGCTCACCTATGTAAGAGGGTGATGCTACAAAAATGGGGGAGAAAGTCATTGCAATCACAGAACCTGGGAGTTCTCTAGGGAGTATGGACATTGAGGACTCACCATCCTCACTCGTAATTGTGCATACTCAGCAACTTCCTCAAGTTCACATTGATGTGGGCTCTCTAGACTCTCTCATTCAGAGTCTCTTTGAGGAAGGTCTTCCAAGGGCTATGCCATCTCCACCCCAAGGAATTTCAAACTATATACTTGGATGGAAGTATGATGCTGATAGAAGAGACCTCATTCTTCAAAGAGTTCAAGGGCAGCAAGAGGTTTTCAACTTTCAGACCGTAAACTACTATGAAGGTCTTGACCTGATCAACATGCCACTTGTCAACCCAAGTCAATCTAGACAAGCTGGCAGGCTGGCACAAAGGATTCAAGACAGAATTATTGAAGAGTTTAGCCTAAGAAGGAGACAAAGGCAATTAGGTAATGTAATTGGTCAACTGATAATAAGGCAGAACCTAAGATTAGCTTCAAAGGGAAAACCTTGACTGAAAGCCAAGTGATAGAGCCTGAGTGCGTTGGCACACCAACAACTACTTCAGCAATTCATTCCTTCAGTGAAACACCTGCTGGTGAAGGTGTATCACAACCTCTCTCTGGCCAGAGCTTGGATGCTACACCAAGTAATGAAGGCCAAAGCTCTCTCCACCCTGTGTCATAAAGGTTTGTGGGTAAAAATGGGAAAATGATTTTAATTCCTGAGGAGATTGAGGAGGAAGAGAGAGAGAGAGAGAGGAAGAGGAAGCTAAGGGGAGAAAGTTCCTCTGGGTCTTTAGGCTTCATGCAAGCTGCAATCAGGGCTGCCCTCAGACCAAACACTCAAGATGATGAGTTGAGGGCAGTCAGGATTACTTATCTACAGACCAGGAACTATGACATTGATGAGATTATATCTCTCCCCTTAGAGGAACTCAATGAACTGGCAGACATAAAAATGTTTAGGGAGAGAAAGGAAGCAGATGATGCAAGGCTGCTCCTCCAAATTAAAGAATAGAAAAGACAAAAAAGATTGTACAAGCATGTTCCTACTCTCTCCCCAGTTCAAGAAAGTCCTGTGCAAGAGACTGTGGCAGCTACACAAGAACCACATGTAGACAAAGAAACAGATAGGCAAAATATGATAAACTACCTGAGTGCCACATGTCTCTACCAGACATCTACACTTCTTCCCTTGTCCTTTGAGTACATTGAGTTTGAGTATCTCAAGCAGCTTGAACTTCAAGTGCTCAAAGAACAAAAAGCAACAAATAGAAAATTGAGGGAAGAGGCTGCAAAGTCAAGAGCCATCATCCAAAAGAGTATGAAAAATTTTGCTGACAGACAAAAGATGATGAGCTTCTTGAAGCTGTATGGATTCTCCAGATGGAGACTTGACCCTATGTCTCTATTTACAATGGATGAGCACATTAGGGTAATCAAGCAGAAGATCAAAAGTTGAGAGCTCACTGACTTACACTCCCTTCCAAGTCAAGCTCCTCCTGAAGTGGAGGTTAAGGTTGAACAACCTGAGACAAGACAACCTGAACCTCCTGCTGAGTCTCAGCAAGCTTCATCTTCTGATCCATAGCCGAGTCAAACTCCCTCTCCTTCTGAACCTGTGAGGGAGGAACACCCAATTGAGCAAGACAAGACTGATCAACAAGGTGCTGAAGGCCAGTCTTCTCAGTTAAAGTCTTCAAAGAGGAGGAAGAGGATGGCTTCTAAACTAAAGTCAAAGAAGAAGAAGTCTAAATCATCCACCTCCAAGCCTCAGGGTGAATCAGATCAACATGAGGAAGTGCATGAAGATACAGCCCCATCAACTCCAATTCAAGTGGCTCCTCTTGCATCTGAGAGACCCATCTTATCTTGGACCTTCACAACTAATTCAGAAATATGGCATGTGATCAGAGATTAAGGTGGTGAAAATGTCTACACATGGCAAGACTTATTCAACCTACCTCTGCATGATCTCTTTGAGATGCGAAGATACTATGAGACTCTAAGCGATTCTGACCATCTAATGAAGAAGGGTATGGTCATTATCATAATAAGGATTGTCAACAGCTGAAGACCTTCAAATGTTTTGGTAGCATCAGCCTAGGGGGAGTTTGTAAGGATTCTTATAAATCTGATGCAGCCAAAACATCCAAAGTCACTCTGCATGCATGCACTGAAGTATGGAAGTAGAAATGCTTTGGAAGTTTTACACCATGCACTAGAAAATATTCTAAGTGTAAAATCTTCCGAAGCCAAGACCTACATCTTCCAAAGCCAAAAGTGAAGTCTTCCGAAGCTTCAAAGACAAAGTCTTCCGAAGCCAAAGAGTGAAGACAGATTTCTTCCGAAGACTTTTATGAACATGCTTTTATCTGATATACTTTACATAAAGTTGGACCACCTTTCCGCTGCAACTCTGTTCAGTCACCAACTTACATGAGTTGTGAAAAGCTCCATGCTTTTGGTAACTGTACATTGAGGTCTTGAGTCTGAGCTTTCTACTTTATGTACTTTTATCCTTTTTGTAATATATTAGGATGTGAGCTATGGAATGTCATAGTCACTAGTCAAAAGGCAATCAGCCTTTTGACTCTACATTTGATTTTGTAGTTGTCTAGTCTTATGTATCCAGCTGGCCCTCAAAGTATGGCCGCCTTTAGGATGTAGTATAAAGTATCTCAAGTACTTGTAACTTTCTTTCTATGCTTTGTAATACTTGTAAAAGAACTTGAGAAGCAATATACATCATTCTTGAAAACCATACACTTTTGTTGTTTGCTATCTTGTTCTGTCTCACATTTTACTTGTGTTCTTAGTATCATACTTATAAGTTGCCCGTTCCTTATTTGATCTGTTTAGTGTTCTAAAGAACTCTCCTAATTGTGTTGTTGTGTTATAAGTGCATACCCTTAAACGGTCCTGCACTAAGTAGTTAGTGTTTGGTAGCTTCATCCATCCCCACAAATTCCCCTTAGGATGATGCTACCAAAACTAGTTACTTGAACAACAAGACCATTCTCTTCTTTATCTCTTTAGTGAAGTGACCCCTCATATTTCTAGATGGACTAAAAAGAAGAATACAAACCAAATATCTCAAATTGTATCTTGAAAGTCTAAAAATGGCAGACTCACCCACTTTTTCATTCCTAATAGTAACATATGTAAGTGTGTATTTGTTGGATCTAGAAAGGCTGGTGCAACCAAAACCAAATCACTTAGACTATTTTGGTGCAACTAATAAAGGACTTCCAAAGCTAAGTGTGGAACTTCCGAAAGAAAAAGAAGCTCTTCCGAAGACAAGGTGTGAGACCAACTTCCGAAGGAAAACTCCAACTTCCGAAGACAAAGTATTCACTTCCGAAGATCAAGTCTTAGAGTGAAAGATCAAAAGTCAACTTTTGAAGTATGAAAGAAGTCCTCAAGCCTCGGAAGTACGGAAGCCTCTTTCGAAGTATAAGTGGCTTTGGAAGAACTTATTCTTCCAAAGACAACTTACCTTCGGAAGACACTACTATTATCCAGTGGACATAAGTATGGTCTCCATGACACTCCGCTGCAGACCTCTGAGATACTGCATGGCGTTTTCTCAAAAGCCATGTAGTTGACCATACTTTATTCCACTGTTTACCTTTATCAGTTAGTACAGTTGCCATCTTTAGTTGGTGACAAAAGGTAAGTCATGGACATGTCATGACTACCATATCTTAGATAATACTTTATCTAAGATACCTTAACTTTAGCATTGTAGTATATGCTTTAGTCTTAGGTTTCCAGCTGGTATCAAAGTATATCCGCCTGTAGGATCTAGTATATATAGTTTCTCATTGTAACTCATGTTTTATGCTTGTAAGAGTCTTGTAATAGTTTGAGTTGAGAAGTAATATATACAAGTGCCTTGAAAATTATTTCCTTGTGTTCTTTGCTACTTATTATATTATTATCAACTCTTAGGAGAGATTCAACTTCATCTGATTTGAGTGTAATATAAGTGAGTTTGAGAGAAATTCAAGTGTTAAGTGACAAACCCGATCCTGCAATTGGTATCAGAGTTTTTTAGGCTCTTGATTATGAGATCTTACTATCCTAATCTACCTGTTTTTCACTCCTCCTTACACCACACTCAAAATGGCCCTCAACAAGTCTGAAGTAGAAATGGGGACGATGACTAAGGCACCCATCATCACCCCTGAAAACTTCAGGTCATGGAGCAGACAAATGGAAGGCTTCATCAGGTGTCAATGGCCCGTATAAGCCAAAGGTGGCTGGTGGAAACGGTGCCATGATAGAGAAAGCTGTTGAAGACTACTCTGATGAGGACCGGAAGAAGCTAGACATTGACAGCAATGCTATGACTGTCTCATGACTGTAATTCCCAACTCCATCATGGTGGGGTTTGAGCATTGCAAGTCAGCCAAAGAATTGTTTGATGCACTTGCTCACATGTATTCAAGCTCAAATGACTCCAAGAAGGACTCACTGAAGCAGCAGTTCGAGAACTTCACCTACAATGCCTGAGAGACCCTCAGCCAGCAATACTTCAGGTACGTGGATCTCATTTCTTCCCTTCAGTCTGTGGGAATTGCTCTTGAACTTAGAGACCTCACAAGAAAGTTCATGAGTGCACTCCCCAATGAATGGACGTTCTACTGTGTCTCTATCAAGAGAACAGAAAATCTGAACACATTCACCATGACCGAACTCTATGGCATCCTTGATGGATACCGTTTGCAAATGGAGAATAAGAGAGGTCATCAGACAAGCAGACCGTTTGGAAATGGAGAATAAGAGAGGTCATCAGACAAGCAGACCCTTGAGTCTTCCTGCTAGCAACGCTTTAATGGTTGCTGAAGGCTTAGGACCCTCCCAACCTCAATAGTACCTGACTTACACCCAACAACCATCCTGTTCTTCTAGGCCATACATCACATTTCCTGAGACTCCAAGGTCTCAAAAAGCTCAGCAAAGTTCCTTTCAGGACAACTGTGCTTTTGTCTCAGGAAGTGGACACTCTAGTGATTATCAATATTGCTTTGATGATCTAGAGTGCTTCAGCCCAGAGGACGTGGAATACGTGGACATAGTCCAACAAATGGCTCTCTTAACCTACAGAGCAAAGAAGTTCTTCAAGAGAACTAGAAGGCAATTTCCCCAGAACCCAACCAACAGCAAATTTGGGTTTGACAAAACCAAGGCCAAATGTTACAACTGTAACCAACTTGGTCATTTTTCAAGGGAATGCAAGGCTCCCAAGTCGAATCTGGGAACCCCACAGGCCTCCACACATCCCTCTACACCAAAACCCACTGGAAAGTCAACAGAGACAGCTGCAATGGCTCAAGAAGTTGACCGGAGCTTCATGGTACAGGATGTGACTCCTGCTCAAGCACTCATGGCCGGAACAGATGACAATAAGGTATATGAATGTCTCTGTACTCCTGCCTGTATTGCTAAGGTTAAATTGTGTCAGGACTACAATATGGAGATTAAATCCGATATTGAGTCTTTAAATGTTTTAAAATCTGATTTTAAAAGGGCTGAATCTGACTATCAAAGAAAAATTGAGGAGTTGGAGAAAACTGTGTCCTTATTAAAACATGAACACACAAACTATAAGACTCAAATAAAGGATTTTTAATATCCAAATTGTCTGAGGCTCAAGTCCAGCTTGTCACAGCTGAGGTTCAAACTAGGAAGTATGCTATTTCTGAGCAAAACTTCCAAGCCATTCTTGCATCATCCTCTCACTCAAAACTTTGTTACCAAAATAAAGGTGGGTTGAGAACCAATGAAATTGCTCCACCACACTCTTATGAGTCTATAAGACAACCAAGGTGTGGTACTGAAGAGCAAGAGGTTCCATCTGCTGACCCACCTTCTCATGAGTCAAAGAGTGATACAACCATGGAGACCATCACAGGGAAGAACCAGGTAATTTTACCCACTCCTACTAGTGATGATCAACCCCTGACCACCAAAGCCAGAAGAAGCTAAGCTAAGGCAGCCAGAAAAACTGCCAAGAAAGTGGCTGAGTCTAAGCTGAAGATAGACCCAAAGCAAAAGGGTGTATTCATCTCAGCTGGATTCCAGGTGGTAGGAAACTCTGATTCAGGAAAGGAGTGTAGTACCAGCACTCCTGTCCTACCAAAGGATCAGAAGTTAAAAGGAAAGGTTGCTGATGAAGAGAAAAAGAACAAGAAACAACAATCCTGAAATTCCCAAAAGATTAACATTTCATGCATAATGTGTGGTCTGCAAAACCACATGGCCAAAAATTGTTACTACAATCCTGCTAGCACACATTATGCAAATAACGTTATAAAGGAAGGAGTCAGGGAAAGTTTCTCATTTGGACCATATCAAATGGTTCAAGTGATGAAAAAGGGAAAGCTTGTTTCCGAAGCAAGGTTGCTTTCGGAAGAGGGTCCTTCTTCCGAAGGGAAAATGGCTTCGGAAGCTAAAGCTGTCACGACACAAAAGAATTAAAGAGTCCCCTTGAGACCATCCCTGAAGAAGACTACTTCGGAAGAAAAGGTGGCGAAGGCCTCTTCTGAAAAGAAAGAAGCTTCGAAAGAATGCCAAGCTGCAAAAGCTTCAACAAGCTCATCCTCCATGATCAACCAAGGGATGGAATGGAAGATCAAGGAAGATGCTGCAGCCCAAACCTCTTCTTCAAAGACATCCATTGAACCCCCATGCATAAATTTTGGTTCATTATGTCACTATCATTGGAAGAACCCAAGACCAACAAGGCTTAGGTTTCCAATCAAAACTAATCATCTTATCTTATTTGCAGGGACATCCATATGACAAGAATAACAATGTTTGGATTGTGGATAGTGGATGCTCCAGGCACATGACAGGGAACATATCTCTCCTTCAATAATTTCAACATTATGATGGAGGTCCTGTCCAGTTTGGAGGTGAGGCCGGAGGATATATTTCTGGCAGAGGAAGTATATCCAACGGAAAATTAAAAGTTGACAAAGTTCACTTTGTCAAACAGCTTGAACACAACCTGTTAAGTGTTTCTCAGTTCTGTGATCAAAAGCATCAAATGCTCTTCATAGAACATGAGTGCATTATCCTCAAACTCGGGATGACAATTCCTCAGGAATTGGTGCTTCTTATATCTCTCAGGAAAGGGAATATGTACAAGCTGGATATGAACAATGCTTCCCCAATGGGAGAAGTATCATGCTTTCTTTCCAAAGCTGATGGTGATGAGTCAACACTATGGCATAAACGAATGTGTCATGTACATTTTAAGACAATGAATAAATTGGCTAAAAATAACTTGGTACATGGTTTGCCTAAAAATGAATTTTTCTGCAAAGATAACTGTGTTGCATGCCTGAAAGGGAAGCAACACAGTGCATCTCATAAATCCAAAGTTGTTAACTCCATCACCACTCTATTACACTTATTGCACATGGATCTGTTTGGTCCCACAAGTATAATGAGCATTGGAAGGAAATCATATTGACTTGTGACTGTGATGATTTTACTAGATTTACATGGGTATTCTTTTTAAGAACCAAAGATGAAATTGCTTAAACTTTAAAATCTTTTATTCTTAAAATACAAAATCAAATTGATCACAAGGTTAAAATAATTAGAAGTGATCAAGGGACTGAGTTTAAGAACCATGTTCTTGACTCATTCTATAACTCAAAAGGGATTGTCAGACAATATAATGCTCCTATAACTCCTCAACAAAATGGTGTTGCTGAGAGGAGAAACAGGACACTTATTGAGGCTGCTCGGACCATGTTAGCTGATTCAAAGCTGCCTCTAACATTCTGGGCAGAGGCAGTCAGCACTGCATGCTATGTGCAGAACATGGTTCTTGTAGTTAAGCCACATAGAAAAACCCCTTATGAGCTATGGAACAAGAGGCCACCGTTCATTGGCTTTCTAAGGTCCTTTGGCAGCAGGTGTACCATACTTAACACAAAAGACAATTTGGCAAAATTTGCTGAAAAGTTAGATGATGCTATCTTTGTTGGATATTCCTCTAACTCTAAAGCTTATAGAGTTTATAACATTAAAAATCAACAATTTGAGGAATCTTTCAACATTGTAGTTAATGAGCACACTCCTTGTGTTAGGGGGAATGGCCCTGATCACATCTTTGATTTAGAATTGTTTCCAAACTATTCTAAACCTTTTTGTGAGAATGTTTCAGCTGGAACAAGTACTCAAAGTGATCTGATGATGACCAACCGTTTGAGTTACCCAGACCTCTTCCAAGTTCTCCAAGAGTTGCTGAAAATCAAGCTCACACAATTGGAAGATCTGATAGTATGACTATCTCAAGAACCAGTGAAGCTTTAACAAGTTGTCAACAAAGTGAGCCTAAAATCAAAGCTCCCAACCTCTTGTGAGAATGGTTTAAGCTTGGAGGAAC